>OY856409.1:1317923414-1318398414 GCA_963693085.1 Alisma plantago-aquatica | reverse complement strand
ACCTGTTTCCATGAACTATAATAGTTATAACTAAGGTCTAGAGCTTGAAGATGATGGTATCACCTTGTAAAAGTGATATCGGGTGCAAGCACATAAGCAAGCACCTCTAACCCGATATGATGATGTACCTACTTCACTAAAACGTTATGGATATGACTGTATACCTTCTTTCACGATATGGGGGTGTACTATACACCTCTTACACGATAGGGAGTCAAGCATAGACTCCAAGAACGATACAAGGTCAATTGTATACTTGTAAGTTGATAAGAAACCCTAATTTGGGTAACCCGATATAAGTGAAGAGTAACAAATGCTAATGCACAATATGATCATATGATACATCATTGGTACTAAGTATCATGAGTCCTACATGACCTTGCAAGACATGGTTGCATGACACATGAACTTGCACGATAAGGTTGCACGATACACAACCCTAGACAATATGGTAGCCCGACATGATGATGAGTTGATACCTCTTAAGCATCATGGGTGACACATATATGTACCATGTGCCTATCACAATCAACCCTAACCCGACATGGGTGTTGCAACCTAATGTTTTATGGTGTAGCCCAATATGGTTTGGTTCCCTACACTTCAATTGACTTGTATATTGGGTTGAGCCTGATATGGAAAACCTTAACCCGTCACAGCCAACCCTAGATGGTGTGCCACCCGATATGGTGATTGAATGTACCTCTAGTCTAACATGGTGATGGTTTAATACCTCATGCACGACATGGGTAACCCATAAAAACACCTCTAGCCCGATATGGATGATGGTCATATACCTCTAGCCCGATATGGTGAGTGCTCATACACCTCCAACTCGATATGGTGGTGCTTATACACCTACAACTTGATATGGTGAACATATGCACATATTTAACCCTATACACCTTGTAAAGGTGAGAGAAAGACACTCTTAGGAGTGATGAGTGTAACACCAAGTATTGGTGTGGCTAATACCTTGATAGGTGAAGCACCTAGAGTGGTTGATAATGGACAACCTTATATCAATAATGCCTTAACCCGAGATGAGTCCATATCATTGATGATGGTTGAATAATTCAAATGTGTGACTTATGACCAATACATTACATGATAAATGTGATGAGCTAGTGAATAAAGTATTGGGATGGGACATACCCTAATACAAGATAATTTGATGAACTTAAGTATGTTAAAAGTGATGAGGGAAGTGATACATCAAGACATGATAGATATCACATCCAACACTTCAAGGTTGATGCACCTTAAATCCAATATTCTTGGATGAGTAACAAATGAAGTGTGTCATGTCAATTGTTACGTTGAGATGTAATGAGATTAATGCACTTTGATAAGTGTAGGCTAACATACCTTGAGAAAGGGTTAAGCCAAGTTAATAAAGTATGATGTAATCATTCTCTGGTAAGGATGAGAGAGAAACTCATACCTTGTGTTGATGATCATTTAATGATAAATGATGAGAATAAATAAGTATGATTGAATACTTATGATATCAATATATGCTCCTAGATGTGTGGAGCAATGAATTAGGGTTTGGATCAATAAAATGAACATGAAACCCTAATCGGTTATAAAGGGGAAATCCTAACCCCAATGATGGGAAGGTTGTAATTCCCTTATTGCATAAGCCTTGTAAGGCATGTTAAATACTTGTATAAAAAGTATAATGACTAATATCCTTGTGAGCCATGTGAATATGTTGTTTCCTAGTGAGAGGTGACAAGATGTGTAAAGGTCTTATGAGCCATGAGAATAAGTTGTTGCCTAGTGAGAGGTGCCAAGATGTGTAAAGGCTGTATGAGACATGTGAATCAGTTGTTGCCTAGTAAGAGGTGACAAGATGTGCAATGGGCCTTGTGAGCCATGTGAGATGCTTGTACAACAAGAATCATGTATACCTTGGTCTGAAGACCTAGAGATAATAGTTACCTGATAAGTGGTAACACTCTTCTATGATGAACTAAGGGTTTGAATACCCAGATCCAGTAATCATGATAATGATGATGTAAAGGGATGAGAATTCCCAGTAATGTGATAATGGACTGAGATTCCAAGTATCATGTGTTTTAAAGATTTGAAAGTACTTGATAGATGTATTACGCTTGTTCTTTGTAACATGTCATAAAAAATCATTTTTGAAAACTTGACTGATGCTAAAAGAATATGGCAATGCACTTAATTAATCAAGTGGAATCTTATCATGTAGAGACCTGACCATAGATCCATCATTGTCAGTAAATTGCTGAATGGTGAAACAGGTTTTCCTACGAGATCTCCTGGAGACCGCATATTTTTGAATATGTGGGGGTGATGGGCGAAAATATTTGTACCCCCCGAATGAGGGATTGATGGTAGGTAAACATGAAATCTCTCAATCCTTCATTATTGGTTGGGATTCGATGTAGATAAACATGAAATCTAATTGACCCTTCCTCAGGTTGATGGTAGATAAACACAAGATCTCTCAATCCTGATGAGAGTGCATCTGACCCTACAACTCTATAGAGAAGTTGCCAGTATATCCTGGAAAGCTATTTAGCAGTTGACATAGTCCTTCTCGTTTTCTCACACTGATCGAGACGTGGGAGGTCATGGCAGCCGGCTCTTCCATTGACCTTGTATGGTACCGATTTCGACTTCGCAATGGTCGGTTGGAGTATGAGTGGTATACCTCATCTCCTCAGGGCATAAGTGTGATTGTAAAATGTAATCAGTCGTATAACATGTTTTCTTAAGGATTGAATACGGAAATCATTGGTTGATGTTACATTTCTTTTATGCATCCTTAGTGGATAGATGTTATTTATGTTCCTGTACATTCCTTGCAAAGCAGATAGATGATTTATAATCTACCATGGGTAGATGCAATGTTCTACTTAAGAAAGGAGATTACTTAATTCTATTCATAAAGTGATTTAGCATGCTTATTAATATAAAAAGAACCTCTGCTCAGTTTATAAATGCTTAATATGTGATAATAATATGGTCGGCGGAGATTTATATCTCTCGCTGGGAAAATTATCTCACCCCGTGGGATCCACATTTTTTTTAGGTGGACATGCACGAGGTGGAGAAGATCTTTCTGCAGAGGAGGAACAACAGTTGGGGCAGCAGTGACAGCTCAGGTTGAGTGTACTGTCTGTCGTGTCTTGTAGATAGAAGTCCTATGTGTTGTCTCTGTACTCTCAGGTCCTTGGAGTTGGTTCGTTATGGTTTTATGATCCATCTGAGATTTTGGCTTCTATGTCTCGAAGTTTTATGTTGCTCCAGTATGTGTTTTGATAGAGCAACTTATATATGTTATCCTCGAGAAGAGATGGTACAGTGTATGTACAATGTGAACAATGATGTATATAAAGTTTTGGTTCTTCCTTAAAGAGTTTTCCTAGAAATGGATCTCTTTGTAAAATGGTTTTAATTTTTAGTGATTTTTGTTAATCCGTTGTTTATGTTTAATTATGTTTAATCAGTAACAGTTTTATCGACTGTCGTGACAAGTTTTGGTATCAGAGCTTAAGGTTCGTTGAGTCTACATAGACATAGGACTAAGGTGTTGAGTCTGTGTTAGTATCCTCCAGTATACCCTATAGTGACTTCTACTTGAGCAGAAGAAAGGGTGAAGTTTATAAATATCTGGGGAACATGAGGAACACGTTGCTAAGAGCAATGTTGTTGCACTAAGAAGAGGTGCAAGGGATCAGGCAAGAGAATAATGAGTGCCTGAGAATTCCTATCTTGACCTAATCAGAATAGAGAATCCTATGATTATGATCTTGATGGGTAGGTTAGGACAATAGTGATACATATAGAAGACTGGATACTAGCATAACAACCTAGGTTACCAGTCCTCAATACGAAAACTTTAGGCTTTGAAAAGGTTCCTGAATGCAATAGTCATGTTGGAACAGTGGAAAATACGAGAAAGATTAACATATGGAGAGAAAGTAGACTTTGTCATAAGTTTAGACAGATAGTATATATGTGATGGCATGCCCAAGAAGGGGCAATAAGCTGAGAATTAAGGAAAGGTTTCTACAATTCTAGAGACATTTGCCTAAGATGTTCTAAAAATCCAAAGCTTTTGATGCCATCAGTGCAAAAATTCCTAGTGTACCAGGGAAGTAGCCACGAAGTAAAGGCAAAGGAACTAACTTTCCACCTGTAAGAACCCATGGCTTAGTCTCTACATCGGTGATAAGACTGATAAGACCATGGTACGAGGACAAGACATGTTGAGCATACTTAACCCTTTTGTTCAAAAAGAAGGGAGGAAATGACTCAACAACCGAGGTACACTCGGCAAGGCTTATGAAAGTTACATCCCAATAATATGAAAAGGCAAGAGTAACAACATGAAACATCTAGACTCTATGGGTTGAGTCAACCTAAAGCGGTAGATGACCGCGAGGGGTAACAATCGGATAAAGATTTTTCATTTCGATATGGCTTATCTTGATGCTATCTGATAATCCTAAAAAGGATTGTTGTTATTGATTTCCATATTGATTTTCCTATGGGGACATAGGGAAGAAATGATGAGAACTAGAATTTATATTTTGTTTAGTATTCTTTTAAATGTTCTATAATTGCTCTTATCCATGTGAAAGAGGATGAGATATAGAAGTGATGCCTGGAGAAAGTCTAGGAATGTTAAATCATTAGTTGGTTATCATACGAAAAGTAAGGAATATGATTGTAACATCCCTGACCTGGGTTATGAACTAACCCTAGATGTTTTTCTTAAAATATGATTAGAGGCTTGTGATTACCCCTTGATATGTCATTAAGCTTTAGAAGAATCTATAATTTCATTTGTCCTTTTAAAACAATGTTGTTGTAACATCCCTGACCTGGGTTATGAACTAACCCTAGGTGTTTTGCTTAATTATGTAATTAGATACTTGTGATTATCTTTTGGTATGTAATTAAATCTCCTAAGGAACATACATTTCCATTTATGTCCCTTTTGAACAATGTTGTAATATTGTTTTTGTAATACAGGGACCTATGTGCAAATTACCCAATTAAAAGGGTTTAACTTACAAATTGCACATTTTAAGATGTTCCTTTGGTGTTGAGACATCATAAGAATGAATATGATAAAGTATGATGGATTCTCCAAGCTTGGGCACCAAGATGCAGCTTGTGGAGCAATCCTTGTACTTAAAACTCTAGTTTTGGTGTAAAGTGCAATTTACCCAAAATATGGGGTGCAACTTGTAAAATAAACCTTCTAGAGTATCTTTAATGACTCTTGGAATCATTAATAGTAAGAATGATGAAGTGGTCACTTCAATTGAATAATTAAATAAGAATGATAACCCTTATAAATTAAATGATCAAGTTATAAGTCTAATAACCCTTCTATATGTGCAACTTAGTAAGAAGTTGTCTTTCTTCACCTTTAGACCTTGGGTTTAAGATGAGTTTTGCTTAAGTATGGAAGGGAGAAACGTGGTTTCTAATAAGGGAAGGACCTAGAGGAGAAATGGAGAAACAAGTTGTCCTTATGTTGAAATTTCACCTAAAGTATATATACACCTTTTCCCACTTAGCAAGGATCATTTCATTCACTTCCTTTCTTATCTCCTTGCTTAGACCGACTTAGGACAGAGCTCTGGAGAAGAGGAGAACGGCCAAGCAGTTCTAGGTAAGCTTTGATCATCATCTTGCTCGAATTCATGGAGGAATTCATGGTGCAAGGTTGGTTTTATGGTCTTCCTTACTTGTTTCTTCTTTCTAGCCATCTTTTCCCAACCTTTCCTTGGAGAAACACCCTTGGACGACCTGTGGAGCTCAAGAAACCATTAAAGACTTGAAGCTTGGAAGCTTGGAGCTCAAGGAACGACCTTAAGGCGGGTTTTATAACTCTAAACCTTTTGCTTTCTTATGCATATCTTTGTACTTGCAAAAGTAGCTTGTTCTTCTTTCCCCCATCCTTCCTTGCTTTCTTGCATCTAAAACCATGGGGAACAGACCTGGATCTGGAGGTAGAAGAAGGGTGGCTTGAATACCTATGTCACTTTAGCAAACGGTCTTGCACCCTTGGCTAAACGGTTTGCAAAACCGTTTGGGGGTTTTGCAAAACCGTTTGAGGGGCAAACGGTATCACAAGGTCGGTTGGAGAAAACGGTCTCCAAGACCGTTTGAGGGCATTGACGAAGCGTGGACCGTTTGGGATTTCTGTTCATAATTATGTAGGCTAATGACCCACCAAATTTGAGGGGTTAACTCCAAAGGAATCGTAGGTTAAAGGCCAATCAATTAGGCAAATCAAATTGAATTAAGTGCTGTTTTTCCAATCTGTTTAACTTGAACTTCTTGGGCAAACGGTCTCAAACCGTTTGAGTGCGTTGACCAAGCATGGACCATTTGGGATTACTGTTCCTAATGATGTGGTATAATAACCCACCAAATTTTATAGGTTAACTCCCAAGGAATCATGAGTTAAAGGCTAAACAATTGGATAAACCTAATTGGATTAAGTGCTGATTTTCCAATTTGATTAATTGAACTTTTTGGGCAAACGGTCTCGAGACCGTTTGAGGGCATTGAACAAGCATTGACCGTTTGGTATTACTGTTCATAATCATGTTATTTAATAACCCTCCAAATTTGAGGGATTAACTCCAAAGGAATCGTGAGTTGAAGGCTAATCAATTATGTAAACCCTAATTGGATTAAGTGCTGCCTTTCAACTTGATTGATATGACTTTTTTGGTTTTCTTGCCCAAACAGTCTCAAGACCGTTTGGGGTTCACCCAAATGGTCTGAAGACCATTTGGAGGTCTAGGGTTGGATACGGTTAAGTGTTTGAAGGACAAAAGATATGGTGTTAACCCTAATCGACTAAGTGTTGGATTTGCATTGAATTGAGTTGATTGTTTGGGGTTGATTGGCCCAAATGGTCTCAAGACCGTTTGGATGTCTGGGGTCAAGTATAGTTGACCAATTGAAGGTCCAAAGGTACACAATTACAAGGCAATCAATTTCTGATTTGACGATCAACTCAATAGCTCAAACCCTAATGATTTTTCACTAGAATCCAAGGGTTGGGTGAGCCAAACAGTCTCAAGACCGTTTGGAACTCAACCAAACGGTCTCAAGACCGTTTGGAGGTCACCCAAGACCGTTTGGAGGTCTAGGGGTGAGTATGGTTAAGAAATTGATGATCCAATGATACTAAGTTGGAATGTAATCAATTGTTGTTTTGGTGATCAATCCAATGATCCAAACCTTAATTGGTTGACTTGGATTTTGATGATATGATGGGAAAACGGTCTCAAGACCGTTTGGAGGTCATCCAAACGACCTCAAGACCATTTGGGGTCAGGTCATGTCCCAATGTAATGATGGTTCAATAGGTTCAAATCAATTAGTCCCACATTGAAATATGTTGAAGGGTTATTGATTCCAATCCCTAATTCAATTGAGGTAAACCCTAATTGATGGTCAATTGAGGGTCAAGTGAGGGACAAATCAGTTGAAGGTTGACCTATTAAACTCAATTAAAGTATGAGTATAGGTCCAATTGATGATTGGTTCCATGAATTCAAAGATTGAAGGAATCAATATTGGAAACCCTAATTCAATTGGATACCTTATGAAGTGGAGGTCCAATGTGATTGAATCCTTGAGAATTAAGATGATGAATGTTCTATTGATCCAATAATGATTAGTAATGATAATCAATGAAGGTGTGAAGGTTGAAACCCTAATAATACCTAAGTGATTAAGAACCAATTAAAGGGAGAATTCTTAATTGTTTATAGGATTAATAGCTTGATACACTATGTTAACCATAGTAGCATGTACTTGATTGAAGGGTTGATGTGACCTAATCAAGTTAGAAGAATGAAAGATTAGAATACATATATTTATATATATATATAAATATGAATCATGGAATGATCTTATGTAGCACGACCGTGCAAGGGAGCACGGTCGTGGTAGCCTTAGCTTGCATTAACGTGCAAGGGAGCATGGCCGTGGTAGTCTTACTTTGCAAGACCGTGCAAGGTGGCACGGCCGTGGTGTCCTATTATGAAATTGAGAAGTTTTGGTATTGTGCTGACATTGTTATATATGCATGTCCTTATTTGTATAAGTCATACAGGTTGATATTATGAGGTAATCATAGCCAGGTATGAGTTATGATGTCATATTCCTTGAAAACAATTATAAGCTTTTAGAGTAATGATATGTGAAAAGTATATACATTGCTTCAATCAAGGTCATGCTAATAGATGACTTGATGCTGATATGGCACTTGATAGCAAGTGTTATGATGATATAAGGGTGTGAGCACCCATGTTCTTGAATCATAGTGATAAGATGATTAAGAATTGATATCCAGTTGATAACTGATATGAGTTATACTTGTACATTTAGTATTCTTCTGTTATAGCCATGTTTAGTACTTGAATGTTTGGAAACATGTATGATGCTAAAAGAATATTGATATGTACCTAATAATCAAGTATAATCATACCATGTAGAGCCCTGATCATAGATCCATCATTTTCAGAATTTAAATAATAGTGAAACAGGTTTTACAAAGGGAACTCCCGGATCACATACTTTAGAGTATGTGGGAGTATATGGAATTACTGATAAAAGTTAAGCTTTACAGGTTTCATATAGAGGTGATCAGATCCAGGTAAGATTTATAATGCTAATTGCATTAAGAACACTTGTTACCTATAATTCAAGAGTATAACTAAATGTCATGTTATCTGGTAAGTGATAACATATGAGCTTTATAGGTTGAATGAGCCACGAGTAATATGATTTGTTGATCTTCAAAGGTCATATTATTTAGATAACCAGATAAAATGAGATGTTACTTGGTAACAAATGCTATGATTAGTCTAGGGGTTTGAACTCCCACATTCCGGATTTTCATATTAATAAGATGGTTAGGGATTGATATCCCAATATTAAAAATACGAGGTATGACCTAAACCAAAGTGTTTCTATGTGAAATTCTATTACGGAATAATCCTATGAAAAGCTTAACTACATACTAATGGGTTATGAATGTAAATAACCCTTGTATTACATAAGTAATGTTAAGTCTGATATCATATGTACAAGTTATGCAGATATGTTGTGGAGTTGGAATCCTAACACTTTGGGAGAAGGAGTATGGCTATAGGCCATCCTTTCCCAAATAATAATGCCAGGCAATGGATATATGATCCAAGTCTGAAGGGAATTAGTGATGTGATAAGTGACATGTGATTTTATCAATTTATAGTTGCATTGCTTTTAGTAGAAAGAATAGTTTAATCTGTTAAACATTGTTTTAACTACTCTCAAATATACATAACTTCTTTGTGTACATTTATTCTCATATGATGCAATAATTATTCTTCTGGCGAAGAGTTATATCTCTCGCTGGGACGATTTTTATAATTGTCTCACCCCGTAGATTTCAACCTTTAGGTGGACGTGGGCGAGGAGGTAGAAATCCTTCAATAGGTGAAGGGCAGCATCAGCAGTACCAAGGATAGCAGTGAAGCTTCAGGTGGAGGCATTGGCTGCTATGTCATGTGTAGATAGTGTTAGAGTCCTATATGTCGTCTCTGTACTCTCAGGTCCTCGGAGTAATAGTTAGTGCTTTCGAGTTTTTGGTCCAATCCTTAGAAACTTATGCATCTTGCCTTACAGAGTTTTACTGATGGATCAGTTGTAAACAACTTATCATGTTGCTTTATGAGAAAGCTTTACCTTTAAAGGATCTCTTTGTAAAAAGTTTAAAATTTTTAGGGATTTCTGGTAATCTGATGCTTAGTGAACGCTTCCGCATTAGTTAATCTTGTTTTCTCAAAATAGACGTTTCAATTAGTGGTATCAGAGCTCTAGGTTTGCTGAGTCTACAGAGACATAGGACTAAGATTATAGAGTTTGTTCTAAGTGTTTTCCAGATTATCTGATAGTATCTTCTGCTCACATAGGAGGAGAAGAACTTGAAGATGTTTGGACCAAGTGAAGAGCATGCCGATGAGGGCAGTTCTGCTGCACCAGGAGGAGGTGTAGGAGACCAGAATAGGGAAGGGCCTGTACCTGAACAGCCCCAGTTTGACCCAGCTGAGATAGAAAATCCAGCTACTTATGCTTTATTTGATAAGTTTCTGGCAGCCATAACACACATAGCAGATAGGGTGCCACCATCTGCATCTAGGGCACCAGCCCATCAGGAAGGTTATGGAACCGGCAAGACTTTTGAGAGACTTCTCCGTGTGGGAGCCATAGACTATGCTGGTACATCTGATCCAGCAGATGCTGATCTATGGTTGACAGAGCTGGAAAAGGCTTTCAGGATCCTTGATATTCCTGAAGCTGAAAAGGTTAAGCATGCGGTATACCTCCTAAAAAGAAGTGCTGGTAATTGGTGGATGATAGAGGAAGATAAGAGACCAGGTGAAGAAATAGGATGGGAGGTTTTCCGACGAGAATTCGTCAATAGATACTTCCCTAAGACGTATCTAGATGAGAATATCTCTCAATTTGAGAAGATCACACAAGGACCGATGAACGTTAGTGAATATGAAGCTAAGTTCATGGAGTTACTACGGTTTTGTCCACAGATGGCAGTTAGTGATGAAGAAAGAATTCGGCGTTTTGAGAAAGGATTGAATTCTGAACTAGTCACTCCTGTGTCTGCCTTGGAGAACAGAGAAAGGTTTGCCACCTTTGTGGAGTCAGTAAGAAGGATAGAGAGGTCGAAAACTGTGAAACAACAGACAAGTAGTAAGAAGATGTACACCCAGCCTCAAGAACAAAGGCCTGAAAGTTTTAAGAAGCCAAGATTTTCTACACCAACGGCAATATCAGAATTCCCTACCCAGACACAATGGGTGTCAAGTGGAAATAGGGACCATAGTAGTATTCCAAGAAGACCCTCCGACATAGCCTCAGCATCGGTAACTGGATCGTATAGACACCTTGCACCCAGGATCAGTTACTTATGTAGACAACCGGGACATCTGGCAAGGGATTGTCCAGACAGGAATGCAATAATGACTCAACCTCAAGGACAGAGTCTGCAAGGCCCACAAGGGAGGCAATATAATAATAGAGGACGTGGACAAACATCCCATACAGGTCAGATGAAATAAGTATTGTTTTATTATTACATATTAGGATTCTATGTGTTAAAAATATGGAAGTTAGCTGCTTTTGAATTTCTTGACTAAGTCCTAGAAGGACACAAGAAAGATAAGAATTCATATCTTACTCAATATTCCTTAAAACAATTTATAATCTCCCTTAACTGTGTATTAAAAGGATGAGATATAGATGTGATACCTGAAGAATAACCTAGAGTGATAAATTCTGCGTGTATAATGATATGAAAAGCAAAGAATAGGATGATAAGTAAAATACATACTACCTAATCTCAATACTTATATACCCTGGCCAGGTATATGGTTATTGTAGATAAGGCAAGTATGAAACTCTTAGATTGTTATCTTTTGATTACTCTGATCAGGTAATTATTTTGAAACAATCTAAGGAGTATGAGAAAAATTAAATGAGAGGATCTTAGTGAATACTTAGTGAACATACTTTGTGAACATACTTAGTGAATATACTTAGTGAATTTCCTCAATGAATACTTAGTGATCATACTCAGTGAATTTCCTCAGTGGATACTTAGTGAACATACTTTGTAAACATACTTAGTGAATATACTTAGTGAACTTCCTCAGTGAATACTTAGTGATCATACTCAGTGAATATACTCAGTGAACATACTCAGTGAATATACTCAGTGAATACTTAGTGAACATACTTAGTGAACATACTCAGTGAATATACTCAGTGAATACTCAGTGAACATACTTAGTGAATATACTCAGTGAATACTCAGTGAACATACTTAGTGAATATACTCAGTCAATACTCATTGAACATACTTAGTGAATATACTCAGTGAATATACTCAGTGAATACTCAGTGAACATACTCAGTGAATATACTCAGTGAATACTCAGTGAACATACTTAGTGAACATTCTCAGTGAATATACTCAGTGAATACTCAGTGAACATACTTAGTAAATATACTCAATGAATATACTCAGTGAATACTCAGTGAACATACTTAGTGAATATACTCAGTGAATACTCAGTGAACATACTTAGTGAATATACTCAGTGAACTTACTCAATGAATACTTAGTGACCAAACTTAGTGAATGTACTTAGTGAATATACTCAGTGAACTTACTCAGTGAATACTTAGTGAGCAAACTTAGTGAACATACTTAGTGAATATACTCAGTAAACTTACTCAGTGAATACTTAGTGAGCAAACTTAGTGAACATACTTAGTGAATATACTCAGTAAACTTACTCAGTGAATACTTAGTGAGCAAACTTAGTGAATATACTTAACGAACACTTTCAGTAAAAGCCTTTGAAACAATACACTTAGTAAATTTACTTAGTGAAATCCTCCAAGACAAATTGCTTAGTGAACCTTCTCAGTGAATGTTTCCAAATTAATTGATTAGCAAGATATGATACTTAAATAATATCTGCTTCCTTTTATCTGAGATTTTGAGGACGAAATCCTTGTTAGGGGGATATAATTTGTAACATCCCTGACCTGGGTTATGAACTAACCCTAGATGTTTTGCTTAAAATATGATTAGAGGCTTGTTATTACCCCTTGATATGTCATTAAGCTTTAGAAGAATCTATAATTTCATTTATGTCCTTTTAAAACAATGTTGTTGTAACATCCCTGACCTGGGTTATGAACTAACCCTAGGTGTTTTGATTAATTATGTAATTAGATACTTGTGATTATCTTTTGGTATGTAATTAAATCTCCTAAGGAACATACATTTCCATTTCTGTCCCTTTTGAACAATGTTGTAATATTGTTTTTGTAATACAGGGACCTATGTGCAAATTACCCAATTAAAAGGGTTTAACTTACAAATTGCACATTTTAAGATGTTACTTTGGTGTTGAGACATCATAAGAATGAATATGATAAAGTATGATGGATTCTCCAAGCTTGGGCACCAAGATGCAGCTTGTGGAGCAATCCTTGTACTTAAAACACTAGTTTTGGTGTAAAGTGCAATTTACCCAAAATATGGGGTGCAACTTGTAAAATACACCTTCTATAGTATCTTTTATGACTCTTGGCATCATTAATAGTAAGAATGATGAAGAGGTCACTTCAATTGAATAATTAAATAAGAATGATAACCCTTATAAATTAAATGATCAAGTTATAAGTCTAATAACCCTTCTATATGTGCAACTTAGTAAGAAGTTGGCTTTCTTCACCTTTCGACCTTGGGTTTAAGATGAGTTTTGCTTAAGTATGTAAGGGAGAAACGTGGTTTATAATAAGGGAAGGACCTAGAGGAGAAATAGAGAAACAAGTTGTCCTTATGTTGAAATTTCACCTAAAGTATATATACACCTTTTCTCACTTAGAAAGGATCGTTTCCTTCACTTCCTTTCTTATCTCCTTGCTTAGACCGACTTAGGACAGAGCTCTGGAGAAGAGGAGAACGGCCAAGCAGTTCTAGGTAAGCTTTGATCATCATCTTGCTCGAATTCATGGAGGAATTCATGGTGCAAGGTTGGTTTTATGGTCTTCCTTACTTGTTTCTTCTTTCTAGCCATCTTTTCCCAACCTTTCCTTGGAGAAACACCCTTGGACGACCTGTGGAGCTCAAGAAACCATTAAAGACTTGAAGCTTGGAAGCTTGGAGCTCAAGGAACGACCTTAAGGCGGGTTTTATAACTCTAAACCTTTTGCTTTCTTATGCATATCTTTGTACTTGCAAAAGTAGCTTGTTCTTCTTTCCCCCATCCTTCCTTGCTTTCTTGCATCTAAAACCATGGGGAACAGACCTGGATCTGGAGGTAGAAGAAGGGTGGCTTGAATACCTATGTCACTTTAGCAAACGGTCTTGCACCCTTGGCCAAACGGTTTGCAAAACCGTTTGGGGGTTTTGCAAAACCGTTTGAGGGGCAAACGGTATCACAAGGTCGGTTGGAGAAAACGGTCTCCAAGACCATTTGAGGGCATTGACGAAGCGTGGACCGTTTGGGATTTCTGTTCATAATTATGTAGGCTAATGACCCACCAAATTTTAGGGGTTAACTCCAAAGGAATAGTAGGTTAAAGGCCAATCAATTAGGCAAATCAAATTGAATGAAGTGCTGTTTTTCCAATATGTTTAACTTGAACTTCTTGGGAAAACGGTCTCAAACCGTTTGAGTGCATTGACAAAGCATGGACCGTTTTATATTACTGTTCCTAATGATGTGGTCTAATAACACAATAAATTTTATAGGTTAACTCCCCAGGAATCATGAGTTAAAGGCTAAACAATTGGATAAAACTAATTGGATTAAGTGCTGATTTTCCAATTTGATTAATTGAACTTTTTGGGCAAACGGTCTCAAGACCGTTTGAGGGCATTGACCAAGCATTGACCGTTTGGGATTCCTGTTCATAATCATGTTAGTTAATAACCCTCCAAATTTGAGGGATTAACTCCAAAGGAATCGTGAGTTGAAGTCTAATCAATTATGTAAACCCTAATTGGATTAAGTGCTGCCTTTCAACTTGATTGATATGACTTTTTGGGTTTTCTTGCCCAAACGGTCTCAAGACCGTTTGGGGATCACCCAAACGGTCTCAAGACCGTTTGGAGGTCACACAAGACCGTTTGTAGGTCTAAGGTTGGATATGGTTAAGTGTTTGAAGGACAAAAGATATGGTGTTAACCCTAATCGACTAAGTGTTGGATTTGCATTGAATTGAGTTGATTGTTTGTGGTTGATTGGTCCAAACGGTCTCAAGACCGTTTGGGGATCACCCAAATGGTCTCAAGACCGTTTGGAGGTCACTCAAGACCGTTTGGAGGTCTGGGGTCAAGAATATTTGACCAATTGAAGGTCCAAAGGTACACAATTACAAGGCAATCAATTGCCGATTTGACGATCAACTTAATAGCTCAAACCCTAATGATTTTTCACTAGAATCCAAGGGTTGGGTGAGCCAAACGGTCTCAAGACCGTTTGGAACTCATCCAAATGGTCTCAAGACCGTTTGGAGGTCACCCAAGACTGTTTGGAGGTCTAGGGGTGAGTATGGTTAAGCAATTGATGATCCAATGATACTAAGTTGGAATGTAATCAATTGTTGTTTTGGTGATCAATCCAATGATCCAAACCTTAATTGGTTGACTTGGATTTTGATGATATGATGGGCAAACGGTCTCAAGACCGATTGGAGGTCATCCAAATGACCTCAAGACCATTTGGGGTCAGGTCATGTCCCAATGTAATGATGGTTCAATAGGTTCAAATCAATTAGTCCCACATTGAAATATGTTGAAGGGTTATTGATTTCAATCCCTAATTCAATTGAGTTAAACCCTAATTGATGGTCAATTGAGGGTCAAGTGAGGGACAAATCAGTTGAAGGTTGACCTATTAAACTCAATTAAGGTATGAGTATAGGTCCAATTGATGATTGGTTCCATGAATTCAAAGATTGAAGGAATCAACATTGGAAACCCTAATTCAATTGGATACCTTATGAAGTGGAGGTCCAATGTGATTGAATCCTTGAGAATTAAGATGATGAATGTTCTATTGATCCAATAATGATTAGTAATGATAATCAATGAAGGTGTGAAGGTTGAAACCCTAATAATACCTAAGTGATTAAGAACCAATTAAAGGGAGAATTCTTAATTGTTTATAGGATTAATAGCTTGATACACTATGTTAACCATAGTAGCATGTACTTGATTGAAGAGTTGATGTGACCTAATCAAGTTAGAAGAATGAAAGATTAGAATACATATATTTATATATATATAAATATGAATCATGGAATGATCTTATGTAGCACGACCGTGCAAGGGAGCACGGTCGTGGTAGCCTTAGCTTGCATGAACGTGCAAGGGAGCATGGCCGTGGTAGACTTACTTTGCACGACCGTGCAAGGTGGCACGGCCGTGGTGTCCTATTATGAAATTGAGAAGTTTTGGTATTGTGCTGACATTGTTATATATGCATTTCCTTATTTGTATAAGTCATACAGGTTGATATTATGAGGTAATCATAGCCAGGTATGAGTTATGATGTCATATTCCTTGAAAACAATTATAAGCTTTTAGAGTAATGATATGTGAAAAGTATATACATTGCTTCAATCAAGGTCATGCTAATAGATGACTTGATGATGATATGGCACATGATAGCAAGTGTTATGATGATATAAGGGTGTGAGCACCCATGTTCTTGAATTACAGTGATAAGATGATTAAGAATTGATATCCAGTTGATAACTGATATGAGTTATACTTGTACATTTAGTATTCTTCTGTTATAGCCATGTTTAGTACTTGAATGTTTGGAAACATGTATGATGCTAAAAGAATACTGATATGTACCTAATAATCAAGTATAATCATACCATGTAGAGCCCTGATCATAGATCCATCATTGTCAGAATTTAAATAATAGTGAAACAGGTTTTACAAAGGGAACTCCTGGATCACATACTTTAGAGTATGTGGGAGTATATGGAATAACTGATAAAAGTTAAGCTTGACAGGTTTCATATAGAGGTGATCAGATCCAGGTAAGATTTATAATGCTAATTGCATTAAGAACACTTGTTACCTATAATTCAAGAGTATAACTAAATGTCATGTTATCTGGTAAGTGATAACATATGAGCTTGATAGGTTGAATGAGCCACGAGTAATATGATTTGTTGATCTTCAAAGGTCATATTATTTAGATAACCAGATAAAATGAGATGTTACTTGGTAACAAATGCTATGATTAGTCCAGGGGTTTGAACTCCCACATTCCGGATTTTCATATTAATAAGATGGTTAGGGATTTATATCCCAATATTAAAAATATGAGGTATGACCTAAACCAAAGTGTTTCTATGTGAAATTCTATTACGGAATAATCCTATGAAAAGCTTAACTACAGACTAATGGGTTATGAATGTAAATAACCCTTGTATTACATAAGTAATGTTAAGTCTGATATCATATGTACAAGTTATGCAGATATGTTGTGGAGTTGGAATCCTAACACTTTGGGAGAAGGAGTATGGCTACAGGCCATCCTTTCCCAAATAATAATGCCAGGCAATGGATATATGATCCAAGTCTGAAGGGAGTTAGTGATGTGATAAGTGACATGTGATTTTATCAATTTATAGGTGCATTACTTTTAGTAGAAAGAATAGTTTAATCTGTTAAACATTTTTTTAACTACTCTCAAATATACATAACTTCTTTGTGTACATTTATTCTCTTATGCTGCAATAATTATTCTTCTAGCGAAGAGTTATATCTCTCGCTGGGATGATTTTATAATTGTCTCACCCTGTAGATTTCAACCCTTAGGTGGACGTGGGCGAGGAGGCAGAAATCCTTCAATAGGTGAAGGGCAGCATCAGCAGTACCAAGGACAGCAGTGAAGCTTCAGGTGGAGGCATTGGCTGCTATGTCATGTGTAGATAGTGTTAGAGTCCTATATGTCGTCTCTGTACTCTCAGGTCCTCGGAGTAATAGTTAGTGCTTTCGAGTTTTTGGTCCAGTCCTTAGAGACTTATGTATCTTGCCTTACAGAGTTTTACTGATGGATCAGTTGTAAACAACTTATCATGTTGCTTTGTGAGAAAGCTTTACCTTTAAAGGATCTCTTTGTAAAAAGTTTAAAATTTTTAGTGATTTCTGGTAATCTGATGCTTAGTGAACGCTTCCGCATTAGTTAATCTTGTTTTCTCGAAATAGACGTTTCAATGATAGTACACAAAGTGCATACTACCTAATTTCAGTACTTGTATACCCTAGCCAGGTATATAATGATTGGAGATAGAGTAAGTATGGAACTCTTAGATTGTTAGATTTCTAATTACTCTGATCAAGTAGTCATTCTGAGACAATCTAGTGATCATAATGAAACTGTAAATATGGTATGGACATTTGTATCACATCCTAAGTGCAATAAAGTGGAATCTGAGATGATCTCAGATCAGTTTGTGAGTATGAGGAAGTAATAAGTATAATCCTCATGATAATAGAATGAGATCAAGGGAGATGATCCCTGTCTGATAAAGCTTGTGTGAATAGTAAAGATCTTTTCCCATGATGTGGAAATGGGAAATGTGATGAAATCACAAAATGGTCATGAACATGTTAGAAAATAACAAAGAAAGGAATAATGACATGTAATCATCCTTATAATTCCTATGTTGATGGAAAGGAACCTAGGATGAGACAAGAGTAAATGACTCATGAACAGTTGAAAGTTCGTGCAATAATTAGAGGAGATGATAATCTCTTCTCTTTGATAAACAACCCTAGATGAGGATGGGGTGATAAAAGGAATATGTTCCTTTGTGTTCTTTCCCTTTAGGGACATGACACTTGATGTGCATGAGTTAAAAATGTTTAATTGATGGATACTTCAAAAAGTATTAGTTTGTCTTGGACTTTGGGTCCAAGATAAAGATATGTGTAGCAAGTAATGTCCCAAAATGAAAGAAAGATGAGGATGTGATGTGTTTTCGACACATGTGATGGAAACCAAGGTAAGAAATTCTGGTATCTAGGAAACATCAGGTCGTATGGAAAGTAAAAACATAACTCCTAATTAGATGATTAATGTTGGTTACCTAGAATAGCCAACTATGAAAACAGTCTAGTTACATAAATAGTATGAACATCATATGTTAGGGATTTATGCTCCGCATAAACATAACATCAAATAGAATGTACTAATTGATGGAACAATTGTAATATCATTGTGGGAAATCTTATCAAGCTAAAAATAATTCCTTAGAATACCCCTATCTAGATCTGTTAAGGCAACTTATACATAACATCTAGAGATACCTCTAAGATACGTTCTTAATTGACAAGTAACCTCCCCTTATGAAAAGAGTATGTACAACTAATGAGATAGTTGCTACTAGCAGTAAGAAAGTTTAATGTTGTGTCAGTAGATTAGATGGCAAAACAGATATATGATAAGACTTGTAGTCTCAAATGGGTGACAGAACATAACTCTGGCCTTTCCTTGAAAGTCAAATACTAAATTGAACAAGAAGTATGGAAGGACAATGGAGTATGTGTCCTGTGTGACATATTCTATGATAATTATGTGTGGAATAACTTTGTGTTGATCAAAGTTCTATGGCATCTCCATGAAATTAAGATGCTATGTGGAGACTTGATGGTATGATGTATCAATAATACCTGTCTCCCTTTTACCCGGGATTTCGGGGACGAAAACCTTGTTAGGGGTTTATAACTTCTAACGACCCTGACCTGGGTTATGAGGTAACCCTATTTGTTTTGGCTAATAAAGTTTCTTAGAACTTTAATATAATCCTCTAAGGTGTTTTTTTTATCATGTGAAACACTTATGTTTCAAGTTTGGTCCCGATTGAATGATGTTTGAGCAATGTTCCTTTATTTTGGACCAAAGTGCAATTTTACCAAGTTGAGGGGTTATATTGCAAAATCTCACATGTTGAACGTGCCTTATATGTTTTAGCATCATAAGAGAGAGAATGATGCAAGGTGGTGGCTTGTGGAAAGCCTAAATTCCAAGTTTGAACTTGTTTGAACAATGTTGGTACCTTGTGCACCAATTTTGGTACAAATTGTAATTTACCCAAAATGTGGGGTTGATATGCAAATTACCACCTCCAGAGTGTTACTACTTCCTCTATGTATCATTTAGAAGAGATAGAATGAATGATACACCATGTTTTATTCCATTTATGAATGATGGTAATCTTGGTGATGAAATGACCAAGAAAAGGGTTGAATATGAAAGCTTAACTTGAGTTGTATCAAGTTGAAAAGCTTATATATGAGTGCCTATCAGACAAGGAACCCAAGGATGTGTCCCATATCGTTTTTTGGACTCTTGGAAAAGTCCATATCATTCAAAGAACCTCAAGGAGGTGAGGTGTGTCGGGTTACAACTTCCTCAGCAAAGTTGTGATGAGTTGTGAATAAAGTGGTAATTTTGTTGATATATCTTATTCAAAGAGATAAGTAATGGACGAATCCTTATCCCTAGATCACTGTCAACTGTTTTTCATTTCAAGATAAATGATTATGCATGCATGTACACGTGTCACCCACATATGGACACGTGACACCTACTAGTTCAAAATGATGACACCTCATTTTCACATTCCTTCATAAGCAACATGTATATATACCCCTAGTTTCACCCCTTAGTGGAAATTTTCGACCCTTACCACCCTCCTACCTTATGGTATCATGCATAGACTCCTTGTACCATGCAGGAGTTCTTGGTATCGTGCATGGGCCCTTGGGTATCTCCCATGGCAAGATCATATCGCCCAAGTAGGTGATATTGGCCATATAGATTGTTATCGACCATAGAGTGAAGAGTTGAGTGGCATATCATGCAAGTGAGTGCCATATCGTGCAAGAGGGGTGGCATATCATGCAAGGACACTAGTGTATCGTGCAAAGGTGTTAAGGAGCAAGAAGGAGCTCAAATCTTAACTCTAAGGTGAGCCATAGTTGTCTTCAAGCTTGAATTGAAGCATGGAACTAGGGTTATGATCTACCTTTTTTTTCTTCTTCACCAATTGCTTATCCATGGTGATTCCTTGTATATGAAGGAAATGTGAAAGAGCCTTGGACTTTTGATAAAGTCATCTTCAACCTTAGGAACGTGGATCTTTGGAGCTTGGAGCTTTGAAGTTGTTCTTAAGGCGGGTTATATAACTTGAACACAACCATGTTATTATTCATCACCTAAATTGTTATACTTAATGAATTACTTTTAATTCCGAAATTTCCTGAAATAGTTGATGAAATTATGAGTTCTAGTAGTTTCTTAGACCCATTGCCATGAACTATAATAGTTATAACTAAGGTCTAGAGCTTGAAGATGATGGTATCACCTTGTAAAAGTGATATCAGGTGCAAGCACATAAGCAAGCACCTCTAACCCGATATGATGATGTACCTACTTCACTAAAACGTTATGGATATGATTGTATACCTTCTTGCACGATATGGGGGTGTAATATACACCTCTTGCATGATAGGGATTCAAGCATAGACTCCAAAAATGATACAAGGTCAATTGTATACTTGTAAGTTGACAAGAAACCCTAATTTGGGTAACTCGATATAAGTGAAGAGTAACAAATGCTAATGCAGAGTATGATCATATGATACACCATTGGTACTTAGTATAATGAGGCCTACATGACCTTGCAAGACATGGTTGCACGACACATGAACTTGCATGATACACAACCCTAGACAATATGGTAGCCCGACAAGATGATGAGTTGATACCTCTTAAGCATCATGGGCGACACATATATGTACCATGTGCCCGTCACAATCAACCCTAACCTGACATGGGTGTTGCAACCTAATGTTTGATGGTGTAGCCCAATATGGTTTGGTGCCCTACACTTCAATTGACTTGTATATTGGGTTGAGCCCGATATGGCATACCTTAACCCGTCACAGCCAACCCTAGATGGTGTGCCACCCGATATGGTGATTGAATGCACCTCTAGTCTAACATGGTGATGGTTTAATACCTCATGCACGACATGGGTAATACATACAAACACCTCTAGCCCAATATGTATGGTGGTCATATACCTCTAGCACGATATGGTGAGTGCTCATACACCTCCAACCCGATATGGTGGTGCTTATACACGTACAACTTGATATGGTGAACATATGCACATCTTTAACCCTATATTGTTGGGTTTTGTGGAGAAAACATGCACGGCGGAAGAAATAAAATCCACGCAACCCGAAACTGGATCTCGTCGACAACAACATATTTGGAAGGAGTGTTTGCGGGATATACCTTATAGAGGAGCAAGTCTGGCGATATCCCGCTGCACGATGGTGCAACACTACTGACCAACACGGACGAAACTTCTCTCCCGTTCGCTGTCACAGGTTGATCCAGCGGCGCTCCTTTGCGACAATGATGTATGCTGCTCGTAGCACGTACAGGTGGTCGTCAACGTCCTCCGAACACAGACGTCAATGAGTCTGCGTCTCTACTTCGTCCACGCGGATGGACGGAACTCCACGTCGCGCTTCCCAAGCCGGCGGGAAGGAGTATGTCTCTGCGATGGCATGCTAGCGGCGCGTTGCTCTCCTTTCTCTCCTAAGGACGGTGACATATAGGGTTTATGTGCGTGAGTGTAAACTGAAAAGCCTCTATCTATCCTATATAGATATCGGCCGTCAATCCTCCTTCAAACAAGATACAAAGGGAAATAGGGTTTCCTAAACCCATCGGTAAACAGAAACATTGTGTTAATTAAAATGCTCGTGGATTAATTAGAATATTCCAGAATTCATTAATTAACCAAATAATCACATTAATTGATTAATTAATATCCTACTCCATGCAATCGCTTGGGATGGCTTTATGTGCATATACCCCAACAAACTCCCACTTGCACTTAGAGCCAGTCACTCCAATATTATTCTAATCGATTACATAAACATTTTAGTAATCAATGTGATTCGAAGAAATTCCAATCAAATCCACAATTATACTCCTATTCCAACACATCCTATGCGTGTGACCCGTAGGCTCCAAATTACATTGGCAGTGATATCCATAATCATATTATGATTTCACAAGCAATGATTGGTATCTAGCAAGACTTTATTGCCACCCAAGTAATTGGAGAAGTTGGAGAACAACTTAACCTATCATTCATGACTGGTGTTACAGTGATTGCATAGTTCCTTTGTCGCTGATATCTGAATTGAACTCGAGTCATCGAATTGTTATCCTTTTCAACATTCAATCCATGTTCCTTGAACTAGAGTAGACTGTCTGAGATATATGTAAGCTCAATATCACATATTGACTCACATCAGCATGGCCATGCATTTCTCAGTCTCGCTTATCAAGTGGCCGGAATATCAAACTCCCGTAGGAAGGAAAAATTCCATCTACATCACTCACAGTCATCCCCATGTGTCACAGTGCACCCAAGCACCATCTTTATGGCAATCCTTATTCAGGACCACGGTGGATGATGTCAAAGTACACCGAACGGCATGTGATAAGTGTAGTGACTTCAGGTCTAAGAACCAAAATCACCGCCATCATTATGTGATGTGACTCTAACTACCAATCATGGTATCCATGTGTCACTCTCAAGGTGGGTCTATCCAATACACTGTTCTCTAACAAGTATCTATGTATTTGGTTTGATATCTCCATATCATGGATAATGAGATTCTTCCATCAACCAACATACATTCTAATCTTATGTGTTATTGATGTATATGGATATTTCCACAATAACAACCGATTAGGGATAAAACAAGAATACATACTCTTAACATACATATGATCTCACTGTTCAGGTCATCAACCCGAAGACATATGTCATTGAGTATATTATTCTATAGACATCTATAAGTTTTATGGTCATCTCACAATATAAAACACAAACATGTAGATTGGAAACTTGCCTTTATTAATATGATCAATGTAGTATTACGAATCGTTTACATAATATCCCATTACAGTCATCGAATGATAGTCTCTATAGGGATACATACCAACAGATTCCCACTTGCACTTATACCCAATCACTCATGAATCTCAATCCAAGTGATCGAACATGTATGTCATGTTTCTGATGTGAAAGTGCTTTTGTGAGCGGGTCAGCCACATTGCGTTCTGTAGGTACTCTGCAAATCTTCACATCTCCTCGTTGTACGATCTCTCGTATGAGATGGAACCGTCGTAGAATATGTTTGGAACGTTGGTGCGATCTTGGTTCTTTAGCCTATGCAATTGCTCCATTGTTGTCACAAAACAACTCAATTGCATCACCAGCGCTTGGAACCACTCCAAGTTCAGAAATGAATTTCTTGATCCACACAGCTTCCTTCGCAGCATTAGATGTGGCAATATATTCGGCCTCTATTGTAGAATCTGCAACCGTCTCTTGCTTGGAACTCTTCCAGCTCACAGCTCCATTGTTCAAGCAAAACACAAATCCAGATTGTGATATGTAGTCATCTTTGTCAGTTTGGAAGCTAGCATCAGTGTAACCCTTTATCACAAGCTCTTCCTCACCACCGTATACCAAGAATTGATCCTTAGTCATTCTCAAGTACTTTAGGATGTTCTTTACGGCTGTCCAGTGACGTTCACCTGGATCTGACTGATACCGGCTCGTCATGCTCAAAGCATACGACACATCAGGATGAGTACATAACATCGCATACATGATAGATCCAATTGCTGATGCATATGGAATCTTACTCATGCGTGCCCGTTCATCACATGAACTAGGACACTGGGCTTTAGAGATTGTAACCCCATGGGACATGGGCAAGTTACCTCTCTTAGAACCCTCCATGCTAAACCTCTTTAGCACCTTGTCAATGTATGTGCTATGGCTTAGGCCTAGAAGCCTTCTAGATCTATCTCTATAGATCTTGATCCCTAGTATATAGGATGCTTCGCCTAAATCTTTCATAGAGAAGGTCTTCCCTAGCCAACCTTTTACTGTATGAAGAATAGGGATGTCATTTCCCATCAATAGTATGTCATCCACATACAATATGAGAAATATGACTGTGCTCCCACTAACCCTTTTGTAAACACAAGGTTCATCTTCATTTTGACTAAAGCCAAACTTTTTGACTACTTCATCAAAACGTAGATTCCAGCTCCGATATGCTTTCTTCAATCCATAGATTGACCTTTGTCGCTTACAGACTTTATTGGCTTCCTTTGGATCGATAAAACCCTCAGGTTGTGTCATGTACACATCCTCGAGTAAATTCCCATTAAGAAATGTTGTTTTAACATCCATCTGCCAAATCTCATAGTCATGATAAGCTGTAATGGAAAGCATGATCTTGATGAATTTAACCATGGCAACTGGTGAGAAGGTCTCGTCATAATCAACACCTTGAATTTGATGGAATCCTTTCGCAACCAATCTACCTTTATAGGTTTGAACATTTCCATCCATGTTAGTCTTCTTCTTGAATACCCACTTGCACCCTATGGGTCTTACCCCTTCGGGTGGATCCACCAAGGTCCACACCTTGTTGGTGTACATGGATTCCATCTCAGATCTCATGGCTTCGAGCCAAATCTCAGATTTTGGTCCCTTAGTAGAATCTAGATAGGATGTTGGCTCATCTTCTATGCCCAATTCATCACTGTCTTGAGTCACGAGAAATCCAAATCTCTCAGGCTCAAGTCCTGTCCTACTAGACCTATGAGGTTCCTGTGTTACATTTGGAACTTGAAATTCCACAACAACTTGTGAGTCTTCATGTTCCTTATGTACCTCCTCAGGTTCTCTTCTTTCTTGTTGGTCTCTAACTTCTTCGAGCTCTACATTCCTCCCACTAATTCCTTTGGAAATAAATTCCTTTTCAAGAAATACAGCAGTCCTAGCAACAAACACTTTGTTGTCAGTTGGTGTGTAGAAGTAGTATCCCCGAGTTTCTTTGGGGTATCCAACAAAATAGCATTTTTCCAATTTGGGTCCAAGCTTTTCAAGAAATTGTTTCCTAACATAAGCTTCACATCCCCAAATCTTTAACAAAGACAAATTGGGACGATTCCCATTCCATATCTCATATGGTGTCTTTTGAATCGATTTGGAAGGTACACGGTTAAGTGTAAACGCTACAGTTTCAAGAGCATATCCCCAGAACGATATTGGAAGTTTGGCTGAACTCATCACTGATTGTACCATGTCTAATAATCTACGATTCCTTCTTTCTGACACACCATTGTGTTGTGGTGTACCAGGTGGAGTCCATTGTGATACAATACCACGGTCTCTCTGAAGTTCCTCAAACTCTTGGCTGAAATATTCGCCACCTCGATCTGAACGGAGTGCTTTAATACTCTTACCAAGTTGCTTCTATACTTCATTCATGAAAGTCTTGAACATTTCAAGAGTTTCTGACTTGTATTACATAAGATATACATAGCCATACCTACTGAGGTCATCAGTAAAGGTAATGAAGTATTGATAGCCTCCTCTAGCATTTGATCTAAAAGGTCCACATACATCAGTATGTATGAGCCCTAGCAGATCACTGGCTCTCTCACTGTGTCCAGTGAAAGGAGTCTTGGTCATCTTCCCTAATAAATATGCCTCACATGTCTCTAATGATTCAAAATCAAAAGAGTCTAGATAACCATCCTTATGGAGTCTAGATATGCACTTCTCGTTTATGTGCCCAAGACGACAATGCCATAAGAATGTTTTGTTTGAGTTGTCATGTTTTAACCTTTTAGTATTTACGTTATATATGCTAGTCTCAAGTTCTAACAAGTAGATACCATAAGACATAGGGGCATTGCCATAAAAGATCTCATCTTTAGATATAGAAATAATTCCATTCTTAGTGTGAAATTCAAATCCACTCTTGTCCATACAAGATACAAAAATAATATTTCTATTAATGGTAGGTACATAATAGCAATTCTCTAATTCTATTACAAGGCCCATAGGCAAAGATAAACTAATAACTCCAACTGCGGTGGCAGCAACTCTTGCTCCATTAGCAACCCGCAGCTTGACTTGGCCCTTTCGTAAAGGCTTACTTCTTCTCAGATCCTGCATATTAGAACATATGTGAGATCCACATCCGGTATCCAGTACCCATGATGAAGAAGTATTTAAGTTTATCTCAATAACGTATATACCTGAAGTGGAGATCTCTATCACATGCTTCTTCTTCCTCAGTTCCTCCAGGTAGAGAGGACAGTTTCTTTTCCAATGTTCAGGCTGGTGACAATGGTGACAACTACCTTCTTTTGAGATCCCACCTTTAGCTTTGAGTGCGGATGACTTTGGCTTCTGCCCGGATTTAAAACCTTTCTTAGCCTTGCTTTTGCCTTTTGACTTTCCCTTTTCCATGTTGATCACCATCACAGACTTGGGCTTGTCTTTCTTCATCTGTACTTCAGCTGTCCTCAACATGCCTAACAATTCTGACAACGGCTTGTCAAAATTGTTCATGTTGTAGCTCATGACAAAATGATTATATGATTCAGGCAACGATTGTAGAATCACATCAGTGGCCAACTCTTGACCTAGGGGAAATCCCAGCTTGGATAGGCTTTCCATGTACCCAATCAAGGTGAGTATATGGGTGCCAACTGAGTCTCCCTCTTTCATCTTGCTTTTGAACAAAGCCTTTGAGACATCATATCTCTCCTATCTTGCTTGATGTTGATACATGTTCTTGAGATGTGTTACCATCTCCATGACATTCATGTTCTCATGTTTCTCTTGTAACTCATAGTTCATTGAGCACAACATCAGGCACTTGACATCCACGACATCATCAAAGTGCTTCTTGTAAGCATCCTTTTCAGCCTTGGGCGCATTTACGGCGGGCTCCTCTAGCTCTGGTGTTTCAAGGACATAGAGCTTACGCTCATGTGTGAGAACAATTCTCAGCGTCCTAAACCAGTTTTAAAAGTTGGTTCTGGTAAGTTTGTCCTTCTCAAGGATCGATCGCAATGAGAATGTGTGAGTGTTGTTTGCCATTTGATTGCTACAAAAGAAAAATTTGTATTTAGTCCAAAACATTTTGACTTGTAAAGATTTGATAAACAAGATTAATTAGGCCTTTAATTAATTACGCTCCCACTATTTTTATTCAAATTGATAGTCCTCACTATCAACTCGGAAGATTGCAACGCACAACCTTCTAGTGAGCCAAGATCCAAAATAATTGGATCAATGCCCAGTTAACGTCGGTGTCAAAGACCAAATACTAAGGTAGGCAACTTTTGCCAATTGCATCATATGCAACTCTTGGATAGATGATTATGCACAACTCCTTGCCATGATGCATCTGTGTGCCTCTAGGTACTTGATCCTATCAAGATTCCCTAGTTAAGTCCAACCCATAAGACAACACGATGAGTGTGCACCCTGCAGAGGCAGACCCACACACCCACCATCACACTTCCATGAGATAGACAGTGTAACACGCGGAGGTGTGCCCACACATAGTCGATCAAGCTTTTCATGTGTGTTGCTTTATGGAAGGCAACTAAAACTTAATATTATTAATTGAGAGGTTTTATTAATACATATACATATCCAAACACCACATACTTATAGTACGTATCATATACTACTATATCCACAACCACAAATGATAGACATGCAATCAGAAACACAAATACATCGGTTATGGCCATACTATTATAATCCTTTGGAGCAATAAAGGATTACGGTCCACCTATGGTCTTATGCATCTCATGCAGCACCTGTGAATCAACCTGTAAGCATGTAATGATCAACATTACAATGAACAACTTCATGGATGCTTCGTGAGGTTGGAACTTCAAGTTGCTTCTTGGAATTGGATCTTCTTGTTGCTTCTCCATGGACGCTCCTTGGAGTTGGATCTTCAGGTTGCTTCTTGGAATTAGATCATCATGGTCATTCTCCATGGACACTCCTTGGAGTTGGATCTTCAAGTGGCCTCCTTACATCAAGTTTACAAAAACTAAAACTAATTCTATCTCTATTACATCATGTGAGTACAAATATAAAAGGAAAGAATTAATTACACTTTGAAATAAGAGATGAGGCTCGGCATGCAAGCTGAATACTTTATACAAAGGATCCATATGTAACCATTATACATCTATAGAATTCACAAACAAACATATCCACAAGATTGACATCCACATACATTCACAACATTCACAAAAGGGGATACTAGGTCATAACCGTGCATGCACTCACCACATAAAATAGATTTTAAAGGCGACATGTATGCTATCATAGGTATATCTGCATATACGTATATACATATTAAAATTGCAATACTTTTAATGCAGGACATTCCCCATACACAGGGGCAGAGCCCCTGTGCGGGGTACACAGGGGCAGCATATGCAACATAAAAATAGTATACAATGATTCGATCATATCAAAATGAATCCAAATACACCGTAGATCGACACTGCTCTGATACCACTGTTGGGTTTTGTGGAGAAAACATGCGCGGTGGAAACAATAAAATCCACGCAACCCGAAACAGGATCTCTTCGACAACAACGTATTTGGAAGGAGTGTTTGCGGGATATACCTTATCGCGGAGCAAGTCCAGCGATATCCCGCTGCATGATGGTGCAACGCTGCTGACCTACACGGACAGAACTTCTCTCCCGTTTGCTATCGCAGGTTGATCCGGTGGCGCTCCTTTGCGGCAGTGATGTACGCTGATCGTAGCGCGTACAGGTGGTCGTCGACGTCCTCCGAACACAGGCATCAATGCGTCTGCGTCTCTACTTCATCCACGCAGATGGACGGAACTCCACGTCGTGCTTCCCAAGCCGGCGGGAAGGAGTATGTCTCTGCGGCGGCGTGCTAGCGGTGTGTTGCTCTCCTTTCTCTCCTAAGGACGGTGACGGCTAGGGTTTACGTGCATGAGTGTAAACTGAAAAGCCTCTATCTATCTTATATAGATATCGACCGTCAATCCTCCTTCAAACAGGATACGAAGGGAAATAGGGTTTCCTAAACCCATCGGTAAACAGAAACGTTGTGTTAATTAAAATGCTCGTGGATTAATTAGAACATTCTAGAATTCATTAATTAACCAAATAATCACATTATTGATTAATTAATATCTGACTCCATGCAATCGCTTGGGATGGCTTTATGCGCATATACGCCAACATATACACCTTGTAAAGGTGAAAGAAAACCACTCTTAGGAGTGATGAGTGTAACACCAAGTAATGGTGTGGCTAATACCTTGATAGGTGAATCACCTAGAGTGGTTGATAATGGACAACCTTATATCAATAATGCCTTAACCCGAGATGAGTCCATATCATTGATGATGGTTGAATAATTCAAATGTGTGACTTATGACCAATTTATTACATGATAAATGTGATGAGCTAGTGCATAAAGTATTAGGATGGGACATACCCTAATACAAGATAAGTTGATGAACTTTAGTATGTTAAAAGTGATGAGGGAAGTGATACATCAAGACATGATAGATATCACATCCAACACTTCAAGGTTGATGCACCTTAAATCCAATATACTTGGATAAGTAACACATGAAGTGTGTCATGTCAATTGTTACATTGAGATGTAATGAGATTACTACACTTTGATAAGTGTAGGCTAACATACCTTGAGAAAGGGTTAAGCCAAGTTAATAAAGTATGATGTAATCATTCTCTCGTAAGGATGAGAGAGAAACCAATACCTTGTGTTGATGATCATTTAATGATAAATGATGAGAATAAATAAGTATGATTGAATACTTATGATATCAATATATGCTCCTAGATGTGTGGAGCAATGAATTAGGGTTTGGATCAATAAAATGAACATGAAACCCTAATCAGTTATAAAGGGGAAACCCTAACCCCAATGATGGGAAGGTTGTGATTCCCTTATTGGATAAGCCTTGTAAGGCATGTTAAATACTTGTATAAAAAGTATAATGACTAATGGCCTTGTGAGCCATGTGAATAAGTTATTGCCTAGTGAGAGGTGACAAGATGTGTAAAGGCCTTATAATCCATGAGAATAAGTTGTTGCCTAGTGAGAGGTGACAAGATGTGTAAAGACCTTATGAGCCATGTGAATGAGTTGTTGCCTAGTGAGAGGTGACAATATGTGAAATGGGCCTTGTGAGCCATGTGAGATGCTTGTACAATAAGAATCATGTATACCTTGGTCTGAGGACCTAGAGATAATAGTTACCTGATAAGTGGTAACAGTCTTCTATGATGAACTAAGGGTTTGAATACCCAAATCCAGTAATCATGATAATGATGATGTAAAGGGATGAGAATTCCCAGTAATGTGATAATGGACTGAGATCCCAAGTATCATGTGTTTTAAAGATTTGAAAGTACTTGATAGATGTATTACACTTGTTCTTTGTAACATTTTTCATAATAATTCATGTTTGAAAACTTGACTGATGCTAAGAGAATATGGCAATGCACTTAATTAATCAAGTGGAATCTTATCATGTAGAGCCCTGACCATAGATCCATCAGCGTCAGCAAATTGCTGAATGGGGAAATAGGTTTTCCTACGGGATCTCCTGGAGACCGCATATTTTTGAATATGTGGGGGTGATGGGTGAAAATATCCGTACGCCCCGAATGAGGGATTGATGGTAGGTAAACATGAAATCTCTCAATCCTTCATTATTGGTTGGGATTCGATGAAGATAAACATGAAATCTAATCGACCCTTCCTCAGGTTGATGATAGATAAACACGAGATCTCACAGTCCTGAAGAGAGTGCAGCTGACCCTGCAACTCTATAGCAAAGTTGCCAGTATACCATGGAAAGCTATGTAGCAGTTGACATAGTCCTGCTCGTTTTCTCGCACTGACCGAGACGTGGGAGGTCATGGCAGCTGGCTCTTCCAGTGACCTTGTATGGTACCGATTTCGACTTCACAATGGTCGGTTGGAGTATGAGTGGTATCCCTCATCTCCTCAGGGCATAAGTGTGATTGTAAAATGTAATCAGCCGTATAGCATGTTTGCTTAAGGATTGAATATGGCAATTATTGGCTGATGTTACATTTCTTTTATGCATCCTTAGTGGATAGATGTTATTTATGTTTCTGTACATTCCTTGCAAAGCAGATAGATGATTTATAATCTACCATGGGTAGATGCAATGTTCTCCTTAAGAAAGGAGATTACTTCATTCTGTTCATACAGTGATTTAGCCTGCTTGTTAATATAAAAAGAACCTCTGTTTAGTTTATAAATGCTTAATCTGTGATAATAATATGGTCGGCGGAGAGTTATATCTCTCGCTAGGACAATTGTCTCACCCCGTGGGATCCACATTTTTTTAGGTGGACATGCACGAGGTGGAGAAGATCTTTCTACAGAGGAGGAACAATAGTTGGGGCAGTAGTGATAGCTCAGGTTGAGTGTATGTCTATCGTGTCTTGTAGATAGAAGTCCTATGTGTTGTCTCTGTACTCTCAGGTCCTTGAAGTTTGTTCGTTATGGTTTTATGATCCATTTGAGATTTTGGCATCTATGGCTCGAAGTTTTATGTTGCTCCAGTATGTGTTTTGATAGAGAAACTATTATATGTTATCCTCGAGAAGAGATGGTACAGTGTATGTACAATGTGAACAATGATGTATATAAAGTTTTGGTTCTTCCTTAAAGAGTTTTCCTAGAAATGGATCTCTTTGTAAAATGGTTTTAATTTTTAGTGATTTTTGTTAATCTGTTGTTTATGTTTAATTCCGTTTAATCAGTAACAGTTTTGTCGACTGTCGTGACACTCTTAATCTCATATAATATAGGGATTTGAATAAATAGAAAATCCAATGAATTTGGATGTTGACAAATAAGGAATATTGAATTGAAATAGCCTTAGTGAATGATACTAAGGACAAAACCTCATAACAAAAAATTTCTTCTATTCCATTAATCTGTATAAAAGAAATTGTTAAAATGGATTGTGGCATGATTACCATTCATTAACGCTATTTTGATTCATTATACCTCATTTTTAGCATTGAAATTCATCTGAATATTCAAATCTTATCAAATTGACTAATCTATTGTAACTATATAACAATTATCATACATTTGTTCCAGTTAACATATATAGTTTTGTTATTAAAACACTATAGTTTATACGCCAAAAAAAAATAAGTATGAGATATAAGTAATCATGTGTTTGAAGCATTAAATTGGTCTAGGCATTTGAATTTTAGGATGTTTAATAGATTCTATTCTATTATAAAACCTCAATGTATACTAATAGTATATTGTACATTACAAAAAAAGAGTTAGTCACACACCTATGATTAGACTAATATCTAAAATATTATAATTGTTATATGTTTTCAGTATTTTTTTACCAAATTTCCATATGAACACAATTTTATATATATTTTTGATCATACTATAGAGTAATCTATTTTGAGTTTTCATTACATATCTAATGGTTTAGAATAATGAATTGGATATAAAAATAAAATTTGTCCATAGAATATTTGTGTATATGCATGTATCATTTAGGGATTTTCTTTATATGTGAGAATTACTATTAGATCTATCTCTTTCTTTCCAACATGAGCCATGAACTTGCACCATGATCATAAAGCTCTAGTGATATCTCCTATATTAAATAGTCTCTTCTTTTATTGAGTAATCACTCCTTCACATTCATGGCAATTAGGGGTCATTACATCACCACCACGTACTTCAATTATCAATAGACACCTAAATCTGTTAGCTACAATTATTGTCAAGTTGTATAGTCAATGAAGGTGAGAAGACCTTGTTCAGCCATTTAGAAGAGTTACACATCCCTCTGTGGTATGATCCTGATACCGAGACTCCATTACCGTATTCATATATAGGAATGCCTCAAAAGAGAAATGACATAGGAAAGACTCCAGAAAGACATATTTAATCCTTCCTTAGATATTTTTACCAATAGAAAAATCCCATTAACACAAAAAGGTGGACAAACTCACAATCCTCAAACAAAATATGATGAACAAGGTAAATTGAAGTTGCAAATTCCTTTAGGTACAACCTCATGGTCAACTTCCTACTTGATTTAATATATTTGGTCCATCAAACAAAATAAAAAAATCATGAGACATGTTTGTAGAATAGTGAAACTTATGTTGAATACATTCTTAGACAAACAAATTAAAATTCATTTTCTATAAATTTAGGAAAATATCAAAGTTGAACAACATCTATTTCTATTTATCCAATACATATGATATTCCTATAAATTCTCAGTTAATTATTTCTTCTTGTCATGCACTCTAAGAGAGTTTCATTAAGTTCATGTGGGGTTTTGATATAATATATCTCAACATCACTATTGCATCATCCATATCGAGATCATAAGATTTTCTTCATCTTATTTGCTTTAAGAACTAATTTATAAACTTAACCAAAATTGGGCCATTCAATCATTGTCAGATTAAGTCTGCATTTATCTATACTATTGACATTTTATATCTTTAATTGTATTAACTATTATTTTGTAATTTTTCAAAAAAATGTACAAGTTGTCACGTGTATTGTCTATAATGACAAAAATGTCCCTAAGTATATACAGCATATTAATCGGAAAAATTGATTTCTAACTAAAGAAAACGTGTCCATGATCTGAACGAGTTCTATGAACCTTAAATTAAGAGAATAACTTCAACTTTGTTCGACAAGGATTCAGTTATCACTACTTACATTCAAATGAATTGTTTTTTACCTTGTCATGTTACATTGGTCTATATCACTCAAGGGATTATCTACACATATGGTATTTCTAAGACCACAAATGCATGACAAGGCTGAGAGAATTCAAAATTGTCAGATTGAGTGATGTGAAAGAAGAACAAGAGAGAAATGAGAAATAAGATATTGGTTACAAAGAAATGTTTTATGTGCAAGGAGGTAGTAATAATGGGAAACAAAGAAAATTAGAACACATATGTCACAAGGTAAAAAGCATTTCATTACAACCCATTAGAAGAAAAACTCAAATATAGCATATCATATCAATTTTTGTTCCCTTTCGATTATCCAAAAACAGTCATCCAAAGCATTAAGGAAAGTTTAAGGCGAGTGACTATCACAATGCCATTATTTCTTGGGTCATAATTTCTTCAACAACAAAAATAAATAAATGGAAAAGTTAAAACAAAAAAATTACAATAAAAAATGGATCCATGTTCTTCACTACTAACCTTGTACTCTATTCCTTAAATTTCAACATTTTATTTTTTAGTAGTACTAATGGGTGAAAATGTGGTGATCTTTAATCTCATTAATGCCTACAGAAAATTTTATTACTACATGAGCACTTTAAAATCCAGTCATGATTAGAGGATACTAAGAACATTGCTATGATGGAAATATTTCTTATTAATTTTTTTGTTTGAACGATTTAAATTGAAATAAAATGTTCATTTCAAAACAAATCTTGACCCATTTTGTGTGTGAAAGCATATTTGTATTAAATGTATATTTTCCATCCAAAGGGGGGTTGGCGGCAGAACTTGTTACCCATCTACCTTCTATTTTATTGTAATTTCTTTATTTTTATACTATAACCATAATGAGGAAATATTGTTTTTCATAAAGAAAACATTATGCTATAGACTAGAATTGAAAATCATCATCTCAACAAACAAAAGGATAACTTACCCAAAGTATGCAAAATGGTAATATTAAGGTTATATATTTTTTCAAAAAGCACTAATATCATGTTTTTACACATACCTAGCTCACAATTATTTTTTTAGGGATAGATCATGGTTATTTGGATTCAAGATCTTCTTGATAGAGTTTTTGTCTCTTCAATGGTTTCTTAAAATCTTCTGTGACTATAGACGAGTTCAATTTAAACGACTATGTGGCATACCAGTGTAATGTTTCACTAAATAGGAAATGATCTTCCTTAATTTATATATAAATGTATCCTATTCTTGAAATTTTGTTAATCGAGTGTAGTTGGATTATTGAATTGTATAAACGGTGTCATCTTTAGGTTTCCTTAGAAAGAACGAACAAGAAATAGTTTGAATGGATAAGAATTTGATTGGATATTGGAGCTCACTGGTTAAGAAAAAGGTAAAACAACTACATGATAAAACATTATTAAGTTCTATCTATAAATGATATTATTAGGATATCAACTTACTTTGAAAATATATAAATGATATCAAGGGGGACATCAGGATGTGCTCTTGTGATAAATGCTAAACCGTGAGGAGGTGACTAGATTGAAACTAGAATATAGGATCAAGTGGACATTACTGGAATAAAGTTCGATTGGTGAACAAAATGGAAGGTTCCCGTATCAATGTCGGCCAAGTACACAATAGTTTTTGCTGAAATGATGATCTCATTATTGCTAAGGTTGAGTGCATGAACTGGTCCATCAGTATGAGCCAAATCTCTTTCTCTATCTTGTTCCAGACTCCACTAATAGATCCATCAAATGTCCATATCTTGAGTCGGATGTCTCCTATGGCCTCTCTTGTTCCATCGAACTCCAAAAATCCTAAATGTATATGAATTCTCACAAGACAGGATGTTAATTTTGGCAGATAGTCGATGGGGCCGGGGATTATGTGGAACTTCTCAGTTTTAAGTTCAAAGCATAAGATCCATGTTCGTAGAGAAGTATTTTATATAAATCTCTAGTAAATTGTGTCATTTAACCAAAACGGATCACGTAATTTACCGAATCCATACCTATCGTATTTGAAGGATTCTAAACATGCAATGGGTATGCGCCTCCGGTATATTTTTGGTTGACAACCTCCTTGGTGTTCGGCGGAAAATGTTAATAAATGACACATGATGCCGTCTTCCACATTAGGAATGAAGGGCATGGATATCACTTTATACTCTCGGGTCTGAGAGAGGTACCCAAACGCACGAAGACACCGTTGTTTTCCAACATGTTGAACCCTTGGCAGTCTACTCCATTCCTTTGTAGAGAGGTTGGGAATAACAATGTCCAGTAATGGCCCATCCTTACCGTATGTGCTGGACTAAATGAGCCAAAGCCCATGACCAGGCTGGCATAGCAGCGTGCTATAAAAGTTGAAATTGAGGGGAAGCTTGTTCCTCAGATATGATGAATTAACTCCATTAATGTCCAGTAATGGCCCATCCTTACCGTATGTCCAGGAAGACACCATTGTTTTCCAACATGTTGAACCCTTGGCAGTCTACTCCATTCCTTTGAAAGCGTGCATATCCTAGGTCCGCCCATGGCCATGGGGGCATAATGACATGGAACGTAACATCGGCCTCCTTGTTTGTAGTCTGAGGTTGGTGAACCACGATGAACTCCTTACTGCTGATAATAGCATCCAATGCTTGCATATTGATTTACACTGGATAAGTTTCTTCCACGGAAGATTGCGAAAGATCTCCATCATGACGTCTGCATCCAAATGATTAAAGAAATTACAGTTACAACTATTGATGTATGGGGTATGTTGTTATTTTGAAGCTATAAATGGTCCTCCTAAATCAATGATGGGTGATCAAAAAGTGGCTTATTGCTCTAAAACCAAAATCTCATGGACTGGTGCTCCGCGATTTAGTTGTTTTGTTATATAGTGGCGGAAGATGAGATAGGTAACCGAGTTGTTAGAGTTTGATTTTGGTTAGTAGAAAGAGAAATCACTGTTCGCCTCCAGTACTACGGTTTAACTCAAGTGGGAATGACCAGCAATCATTCTTCTCGATTCACTATTTCAAAGGATAAAGTAATTGCTATGTTATTTCACGTTTCAGTAATTTGTCCCTCCTAATCCTTTCAAATGGTATAGTGAAGGCCATTTTACTTTTGCTATTATATATTATGACATTTTGACGGCCAATTCTCCTATCCTAGGTTTGGTATCTTGGGAGGATGCATGAGCTAGGTTGATGATGGAGAAAATATGGAGGATAAAGGATGAAAGACTACGTTGTTGATAGCTTTTTAATTCACGTAGGGAGGGGAGAAAAAGGAATTAAATGGAAGCGATAACAATTATTTGGCTTATTTAATTAAAACTAAAGGTAATATACAAGTAAAACATTCAATCCCCTCTACCCCATGTTTCCTTCTTCATTCCCCTCCCTCCTTTACCATTTTTATCTTTAATTTACTCTGGTCTCTAGTGAACGAGCCTCCAAACAAAATGAAAAGGCTTTTAGAGTCTTTAGCCCTATGGCGATTAAGATAGATCTGACTAAAGCTTATGATCCAAAGGCGTGGGAGTTCATCCAGGACACTCTCAACAGAATCAGAATGCCGCGTAACATCATTGATTATATCATGGTGTCCATCACTAAGGGTGAAACAAAGATATCCTGGAAGGGAAGAACATCTAATGCTTTCAAGGGTAGGGGCTTGCGCCAAGGTGACCCCCTCTCACCATACTTGTTTGTCCAGTGTCTTGAGAGATTAAGCCAACTTATCCAGCAGAAGGTGGAGGACGGAAGCTAGAAACCGATGAGGTTGGGGAGAGGGCCCCCAGAGATTGCCATGTTTGCTTTGCAGATGATTTAATCATTTTTGCTCACGCTGGGACGACACAAATGGAAACTATATTGGAGTGCTTTAGGTATTTTAAAAAAGCCTCGTGACCATCTGTTTCTATCACCAAGATGAGGATTTTCTTCTCCAAAAGTGTGGGCTGACAGTTGAGGAGGCGAGTCATTAGCATGAGTGGCAACTAGTGTACCACTGATTTTGGGAAATACCTAGGCATCCCAAATGTTCACAAGAGGGTGAATAAAATTACTTACAGTGAGAGTCTAGACAAAGTGAATGGCGGAATATCAACTTGGTTAGCTAGAAGTTTGTCCTTTACAGGAAGAGTCTGCTGCACCAAAGTGATCCCTACATACTTCATGCAAACTTATGTTCTTCCTAGGCATCTATGTGACAAGATCGATGGTCCTATTAGAAGGTTCATTTGAGGGGAAATCACAAGGCCCACCTGCTCACCCTGTTGTCCTGGGACAAAATGACCTTTAATTAACAAAATGGCGGTCTGGGTATGAGATGTATGTGGGATTAGAACTTGGTTGTACTATATAAGCACTCTTGGGAGCTTAGAAGTGGTTGTTAATCCGCTTGGAACAGTTGCATGAAGTAGCATTACTATAGTAGCACGACTAAAAGAGGAGGTAAGAAATTGAGGCTTGGTAGGGAGAATCTGGTTAGAGGCAAGTTCATCAACGATAATTCATACCGCATACCGATAAATGGCTCTAGTATTTTTGTTTTGATGGATCGTTGGTGGAAAAATAGCCCCATTACCAAAGAGCATATCTTAAAATCCATCCCCAAGGAACTGCATGATCTAAAAGTTTCCAGCATGGTTGGGTTGGATGCGGAGTGGGAAAATGGGTTCCATCAAGAACGGATTCCTCGCCACAGTGTAGGAGATTGTGAAGCTCAAGACACTGTCAACTGAGGACACTAAGGATGTAAGGGTTTGGAATCACACACAAAGCGGTCAATATACTACCAAATTAGCCTATACTTGTTTGAGGGTGGGTAAAGGGATCAGTGTCGAAGGTAACTAAATTGAAATTCGGAAGGCTAACTCTCTACCCACAGCAAAATATTCTCCTGGCTTATGATGCACTAAACCCTTCTGACCAATAGTAGGAGAGTGAGACAACACATAGCCACCTACAGTGTGTGCCCCAGATGCCACGCTGAGGAAGAGATAATCCTTCACACTGTTAGAGATTGCATGTATGCAAGAGACGTATGGGATGAGATCCTTATTGGAGCTCTTAGCCCCGATTTCATTGGCGTTAATGATGTTAAGATTTGGATTCATAGTCAACTACAACAAGGAGTGCAACACTCGAATCACATTTTGGTTACCTATTGGCATATTTGGTCCAACCGAAATAAGTAGATATTTGAAAATATTATACATCATTCAAAGGGAGATCTTTGCTCAAATGAAGGTGCTTCTGAACCAGAAGTCAGAGTCATAGACTACTGACACTATAGGTTGGATGAAGCCAGGCCAATGGGTGATTAAAATGGACATCATCAAATAATAACAATCAAATTTTCACTATTTCTACTGTTTCACAAACACCACTTCCTGATGTTATGAAAGTTGAATAGTTTAATGGACAACATTATAGGCGTTGCCAAGAAAAAATGCTTACTACTTTGGAAGTTCTGAATGTAGCATTTGCTTTATCTAAATATAAAATTGAAAATGACTCTGTCGATTGGGAAAAAATAAATTGTATCTATCTACATGTTATTCAAAGTACATTATTTGACTAACTATTTGACGCATACTTTTCAATTAAAATTGCTTCAGAAATTTGAAAAAACCTATATAAGAAATATATTCTGGAAGAGACTTCTACTTAGAAATTTACAGTTGTAAATTTTCTAAATTATCGTATGACCAAAGATAAAGTAATACCTACTCAAATTCATGATTTTAAGATCTTACTGGATGACTTGAAAAATAAAAAAAATTGATCTTCCTGAGTCTTTCATTGTGGGATCGTTAACTGAAAAAATGTCTTGTTCTTGGAAACATTACAAGAACAACTTAAAGCACAGAAGAAAGACTGTCACTGGATGATGTAATAATACACATCTGAGTTGAAGCTCAAAATCATACTAGAGAAAAATATGATTTGAATACAGAGTTATCATGTACTACAAACTTTGTTAACAATAAAGTCAAAAATAATTCTTTTGAGCAGTTTGAAAATAACTGGAAAAATAAGAAAAGGAAAGGAAATAAAAACAAAAATAAAGGAAATAAAGACATTGAAAAAAATATATTTTTTGCTATTTTGTGGAAAATCGGGTCATACTTCTCCTACATGTAGGCACAGGAAGAAGCAAGCAGTTCAGAATTCTAAAGAACACCAACCAACCTTGTCACTGAGGACGTGTTTGTGGCATGCATCTGCTTGGTCATCCTAGGATCATTCCAGTAGCATGATTGGATCATCAACTCGGGGGCTAGTCACCACATTAGTGGCAACAAAAATGTCTTCATGACCTACTCAAAAGTAGGAGGATGAACATCAGGTTGTCATGGGCAACTCAAGTGCTTCTTCTATGACCGGAAAGGGAAATGTCATGATCAAGATGACTTTTGGGAAAATTTCTGCTAATCAAAGATGTGTTGTATATTCCTGACATTAGGGTTAATTTGATTTCTATCTCTCAACTTGTTAAATTTCGGGTCAAGGTATCCTTTGAATCAAACAAGGTCATCATGTCTAAGTCTGGGGACTATCTTGATATGGGGTACTGTTTAAATGGTTTCTTTCTTTTGAATGTACCAAATTTTTCTGCTAATGAAATTTTCTCTTCTGATTATATCGTTGACTCCTTTGATATGTGGCACAATAGGCTTTCACGTATTAATTTTAAATATGTACAACCTATGAAATCTTTAGGCTTTCTATAAGATATACATAGTATTGTTGATTTAAATAATAAATGTCAAGTATGTGCTGAAACTAAATCTACAAAGAGACCATGTACTCAAATTTCACATAGAGATTCCGAATTTCTAGATTTAGTTCACACAGATCTTGGAGATTTAAAAGAAAATTTGTCTAGAGGTGGAAAAGGTTCTATATTTTTTTTTAGATGATTCTTCATGCTATAAAAAATTATATTTATTACATTCAAAGAATGAAGCTTTTGAAATGTTTAAATATAAACAAAAGTAGAAAATAAGCTCAATAAGAAAATAAAATGTCTCGGATAGAGGTGATGAATATGATTGTTCTCCTTTTAATGATTTTTTTACAACACATGTATTATACATGAATACACACCTACATATTTACCTCAATTAAATGGGATTGCTAAATGTAAAAATAGAACTAAAGAAAATGATGAATTCTATTTTCATTAATTCAGGAGCATCCAACAACTTGTGGGGGAAGTGATTTTATCATCTTTCTTTCTTCTAAATCATATTCCTAGTAGGAACACGAACAAGACACAATATGAACTATGGAAAGGATATCCTCTTAATTTTAAATATTTCAAAGTGTGGGGTTGTTTAGCTAAAGTCTTATAACTGAACCTAAGAAATAAAAAATTGGGATCTAGACCTCTAGATGGTATTTTTATAGGTTATGCCTAAAATAGTACGACATATAGATTCCTCGTTCTTAGTAGTAACAACAATGTTGTAGAACCTAATACTATTGTTGAATCTAAAAATGCTGAATTTTTTGAACATATCTTTCCTATGAAAACTCCTTTGGAAAAATTATCTAATCCTTCAAATAAAATTTTGGATAACATTCCAAGTACTTTCAATACTAATGATATTTTAGAACCTAATATTATAAAACGTAGAAGATCCACTAGGATGAGGAAGGAAAAAAAATCTCGTGATGACTTCTATTCCTTCATTGTAGATAATGATCCCTAATCTTACAATGATGTGATTAATTCATATGATTTCTCCTTATGGAATGAAGCAATTAATATGAGATTGAATCTAATTATCTAATCATACATGGGAATTAGTGGATCTTCCACCAGATGTCAAACATATTGGATGTAAATAGATATTTAAAAGAAAATAAAAAATTGATGATATTGTAGATAAATATAAATATCGATTAGTTGCCAAGGGATTCAAACAACCAAAGGATAATGACTATTCTGATACTTTTTCTCATGTAACTAGAATCTCTTAAATTAGGATTTTAATTTCTTTGGCATCTATTAAGAAATTAATTATACATCAAATGGATGTTAAAACTTCTTTCTTGAATGGAGATTTAGATGAAGAAATTTATATGGATCAACCGGAAAGTTATATTGTTCTGGGAAATGAACATATGGTATGCAGACTAATCAAATCTCTCTATGGGTTGAAACAAGCACCTAAACAATGGCATGAGAAATTTATAAAGTCATTCTATCGTATGGGTTCCGTATAAATGAAGGAGGCAAATGTATATATTCAAAAGTTGATAACCAGGGTTATGTAACTATATGTCTTTATGTGCATGACATGCTTATATTTGGCACTAATATTGATATAATAATTAGTACAAAATGTTTCTTGGCTTCTAATTTTGACATGAAAGATATGGGAGAAGCAGGTGTAATTTTGTGAATTAAACTTCTTAAAAGTGATGATTGCATCATAATCTCTCAAGAACATCATGTTGAGAAAATCCTGGAAATATTATCAATGTTTAATTCCAAGCTAGATAGCATACCTTTAAATTCTAGTTGAAATCTTAAGAAAAATAAAAGTGTTAGTGTTCAACAAGTCAAATGTGTGTAGGGGTGTAAACGGTGCGGGTTCGGTGCGGGTCTGGCCATACCCATACTCATACCCATCTAATTTCGCGGGTCTGGTTCCGGTTCTAGACCCACATAATACAAAACCTGGACCCGCACCATACTCGTACCCACAATAATAGCTGGTATGCAGTGCGGGAATGCGGGTAAGCGGTTCTATAAAACATCATATTGTTTATGTAAGAGAAATGACTATGTTATATATATTTAACACAACAAGATATTGTTATCATATAGTATATTAACATGTAATAGTTATATTACCCGGTCAGTGTTAGCGTAGCTGGTAAGGCACGGTGTCCCCCTCTGGGGGGAGTCGGGTTCAAACCACACTGTGGAGCGCTGGATTTATCACCGCCAGTTATCCAGGCTATGGCTGGAAAAAGGATGCGGGTTCTGCCTAAGGTAGTGAAAAAATCCTTTTTTTGTAATAGTTATATTAGACAATGCTATATTTTATACAATAAAATTAATTGAGTAATTGTTTACATATTTGTAGTCATGATCATAACATTTAATTTATGTAGAAAGTAATGCAGATTAGTAGATATTTTGATTTTAAGTTTACATATGATGTTCGTTATTGTAACTAGAATAGCTAATTCTTAGTTATATGACTAGTCTCAACCTTAGAGTAGGATATAATCTCAATAATTATATTAATTAGACTAGTAAAGTATGATATATATAACATATTATTTTAGTAGTTACTTATGTATAGCGGGTACACGGGTCTAGCGATTCTGGGTCCAAGCATACCCATTTTTGGACCCACTTATATACGGGTCCAAGGGTATGTGGGTATAAAAAATTAGACCCGTGACGGGTTTTTTAAGGGTCCGGATTTGCGGGTCCGCGGGTCTACCCGTACCCATTTACATCCCTAAATGTGTGTAAGTAATTGGAAGCCCGACGTACTTAATGAATTGTACTCGTCCAAATCTAGAATATGTAGTGGGGAGATTAAGTAGATATACTTGAAATCAAAACAAGGATCATTGAGATGCTCTATATAGGGTTTTAAGATACCTAAAATGTACAATTAATCATGGATTGATTTTTTGTGAATCTCCAACTGTTCTAGAAGGATTTTATGATACCAATTAGATTTTTGTTTTAGATGAATTGAAATCTACAAGTGGCTACATCTTCACCATGGGTGAAGGTGTTGTGTCTTAAAAATCCACCAAGCAAACATGTATAGCTCGTTCCACTATGGAATCTAAGTTTATTGCCTTAGAAAAGGTTGAAACTGAAACCCAATGGCTAAGATATTTTCTAACAGATCCTCTCATTTGGTAGAAACCTTATGTGATAATCAAGTTGCCATTGCAAGAGCTGAAAACAATGTTTATAATGGGAAGAGTAGACATATTCATCTACGTCATAATATTATGAGGAAGCTTATCAGTGATAGCATAATCACTATGGATTATGTAAAGTCAGAATTAAACTTGGCCGATCCTCTGATGAAGCCATTAAGTCAAAGATAGTGAGCAACACACCGAGCAGAATGGGATTATGCCCATATCACAAGTCAAAGTAATGGATACCCAACCTTAATGAACGATGATCTCGAGAAGGAGGTTCAATGGGAAAAACTAAATCACATGATGACTCAATGTATCGTAATATTTTGTATCTCATTCTTATGATGTAAACAATAATTTCCAGTGATTAAGATAAATTTATTTTCATAATGGATTTCATAGACATTGGTCGTGGTGTCTATAACTATAATATATATTTTATGAAAGTCCAACTATGTGAGTGAGGAGTGAGGCCACTTCTGTTGAGATTTTAGCAGATCTCTAGAGAACTCATGAATTTTCCCAGTAGGCGCATGGCCTTAACACACCGATCCGTAAGAATGGTAATTGATTTTATGAATGCTATGTGTGTAATGAACCTCTGATCAGATAAAAGGGAAAAAAGTTGAAGAACATAGTTCTACCAATTCTGTACGAATCACATACATCTACTCTATGCTTTTGGTTCAATGAACTTAGTTCTACTAAAATTTATGTATGCCATTTGTTTAATTATTTTTCTAGTGAGCTATTATTCGAAAATTTAATACTTTGTTCTTTAAATGGTGGGGGATTGTTGTATTTTTACTGTATTTCAAAAGCAAAGAAAATATTTTAGTCCCATATTGGGGGTTTCTAATACTTCCCTACACCATATATATGGGTTCTTGCCCATGTGATAATTGAGAAACACACAAATGGATATGATCTTCGCACGCATATGGTGGGGCAGCCCAACGGGATTTGGGCGGGGGGAGGTGCAAATCCGGCCTGGTGAGCCTCCTTGCATGGGCACGGCCTCGAGTTGGTTTTGCTCCTTGGTTCACTGAACCATTAATAACATATCTTGCATCTCTTTCGGTACTGTTGCACCTATTCATTGGGTGCTTCTAAACCACAATGCATCCCTTCACTGATGTACAACTGCACAAATTTGTTAACGAGCACTTTATTTTGTTATTTAATAAACATCTCCACCATCATTCTAGAAAGTCAGATACAACACTTTGATTTTCTTCTTTTCTCTCTCAATTCCCTACTCACCAGAAGAATGATTCATTTAGTTCACTTGTGGGTGTGATTGTGTGTGCACACTTCACATTGACAACCGATGATGGATCATGAGAGAGTAGCCCCCACAGTCATCTACTGCACTGATGCTCGTTGTCAAGAGCCATGAAAATACACTTAAGGACAGTGCATCCTACATGCCACATCGCCTCTATCTGGTATGATCTTTTATGTTTACTGTTGCTTTATGGTTTGAACCCCTTCTCAAACAATAGATTCTACTGCCAAAAATCGAGAAGCTTGTTGCGCCATTGTAGCTCGAGATGAACAAGGCAAGTGGGTGTGAGGGGCAACAATAAGGTTGTGCACCACTGATGTTCTTGAGGCTGAGATGGAGCGTATCCTAAGGGCGGCTGAGTTAGCTACTACTAATAACTCAGGGGATGTTATAATAGAATCTGAATCACAGGTCATTGTGAAGATGATAGTTCAGAATGAGACGAATTACCCCTAATATGCAAAACTATAATGCAAGATTCATAACATGATGCAGCTAGGTTGGAGGGTGGAATATGTTCAAAGAGAATGTAATGTTGTAGCTGACGAGCTAGCTAAACCAATATATTAAACACCTCAGCATACATGGTGTATGCCCACCCTCTTAGGGAGGTCATTCATCTTTTAGTAAAAGATTGTGGTAGTAGTACTACCATGTTTACGATTCCCAAATTAATTAATGAGTGTAATCTTTCTTTCAATTTTGCTCGCATGAGGGGGGAGAGATGAACAAAATAGTCGCCCGACTTCTTTAAAAAATTAGAAAGGAGAAGGAAATGAAGGATAGACATGAAAAGATATTTAATTTGTTTTATTTATAGTGATGTTAGTATACAAATAAAACATTATTATTACAATCCCATCTGTTCCATTTTTTCTTTTATCATCCTTCCTCCTTCTTTTTCCCTTCAAATTTTTCGAATGAAACCTTATCTTTGGAACAAGGCCTCCAAATGTATAAAAAACTATTTTCACAATATTGGATACAATTATTGCTTTATCCCTTTCCTTTATATTCTAATGTTATTTTTTGCTCATGTGAAACATCCTATTATTATATATAAGTTATATAAAAAAGGTGTAGTGAAGTAAGTTTCGAAGCTAAAATGGAAATATGGATATAATAAATGACTGCTAATATTTTATTTACAAACTCAACATTCATTCAGTCATCATTTGACTCATTTTTATGGTTTAGAATATAAAAAACATATTACAAAAGAACTCAAGCTATGTTTTTGTATGCAAATCAAAGTGATTGGTTTATGTGTGGGATAAATTTTCTAGAAAATGTTGTTAACTTAATTTTTTTATTATAAAACATTATCATGACTATTAAACTAGTTTAAACAATATGAAATGTCATTATGGTTTGTCCCATGATTAATTAATGTGTAACTCCTTTTCTATCCTATTGTTAGGGATTGTTGAGTGTCATTTAAATAAATAATTACCAAATTCAAATGAAATAGATGCAACTCATCTTCATGACTTACCTGACATACTAATCACTTGAAAGATACCTAGAAATTTGAATTCCCATATTGACATGGGAACTTACAACAAATCAAATGGTAAATATTTTTGTGAACCTTTAATTTAATTGTAAATTTTAGTTACGATGACTAATATGTAATTAGTTTGATACATATAGAGACATTAAATCATTTATTTTGTTAGAAAACATGACACTTTATCACAAAATTTTATCATAAACAATTAACTTGAAATATTACATAAAATGTTTTAGTTTCCTTGTATAGTTTTTATATATAAGGTATTTTAGTGTATACATATTTTTAGAACTCCATGAAAATTAATAAAACTAGTTTTGAAGGATACAAATTAGTTGATGTACCTACAAGAAAATAGTTGGACAATTTGTTCTCATCTTGTGATTCATCCCTTCTCTACCCCCTACTTCCCCTCACAAAACCCTAGGGACCCAAAAAATTCTTCCCTCCACCCTTCAAAGAAATTAGGTTTTGATTATGATGGTTAAGGCATCCTCCACAAAATCATAATTGTTGCATGTAACAAGATTTTGTGGAAAAAATTACAACTCTTTAATGTTGTAAACCTAAAATTGAGATTAATCTATTTTATGAAACAACATGGCCCACACCTATACTACCTCCATTCTTGATGACACACCCTAGGACCATATGGATAGGAAAACTATTGTGACTCCCACTAAGGCTACACACTAGCCAACTAGAGGTGGTTAGATGCAACCCTAAGGGAGGACACAAGTGCAGAACTTTGGAAATTTATATTGACCCTAACCAAGTTAGTCACAGTACCAAATAGGTCACCCACAAGCGCACAGGGTACTATTGTAGCATAGGTGAAAGGCAAGTGTAGGGATCGATCCTCAAGGATAGAGGGGTTACTAGAGCTATGTTAGTGTTGGCTACATTCCTAATGTGGAGTCTAGGGTTGAAGGGTTTAAAGGGGTTTGTTTTGTGATTAATCTAAGTGAATGAGGAAGAAAGGAAGAATTGAACCTAAGTTATATTAAACAAGCAAGTTTAACAATCTAAGTTAACCAACTAACTAAGCAATAACAAAGGTAAGTTACACTAAACTAGAGGTGTGGGCTCCGATCTCCAAACCACGATATAATCACGATTTAAACTTGAGCGGAAGCAATCGATAATCAGCGGAAGACAAAAATCACGGGAAATTAAAACTTTTCGAGACAAGAGCTTGAAACCACAAACCTTTTCCATAGAAAAAGGATTTAAACTGTATACATCTCTGTCAAATTACTTCTTGAGTAATTATATACAACATGATACAAAATCTCAAGAACTCATAAACAAAACACTCCAAGACCTGAGAGTACAGAGGACACATAGGACTGACTCTAACTACACCACATAGCAGGCTGAATCTCCACCTGAGATTTATTGTTGCTCCTGGTGCTGCTGCTGCTGGGAATAGTCACCTTGAGACCGGTTCCTCCGTCTTCGACGACCACCTAAAAAGTTGAAGTCTACGGGGTGAGACAATTATACATAATTCCCCCAGCAAGAGTTATAACTCTCCACTAGAAGCTTTATAAGCAAAACAAAGAATAACTTAAGCAGTAACAGCTTTCAAAGTATTCAATTGTAGTTTTGATGATAAACAAGAGTTCAATATCTCTGAAATATGAAGAACATCTACATTATTCAATGTAACATCAATCAAGTAACTCGTAGTTAACTCTTACAGATATACTACGTTGTTGATTATGTTTTTCAAACATTATTATGCCCTATGGAGATGAGGCATACCACTCATACTCCAACTGATCGCTAAGAAGTCACATCAGTATCATACATAGGTCATTAAAAGAGACGGATTCTTATGACCTCATCTTCCTCAGTCAGTTAGAGGATTGTTTGCAGGACATCTGGCAGGATGTCTGCTATTTATAGCTCTCCAGGGTAAACTGGACCTTCGCTATTTTAGAGTTACAGTGGCGTTCTGTACTCTCTTCGTCACCGGAAGATTTCTTGTTTATCTTTCAACGATGCGGTGTTTGTATTTTCTTTGGGAGAATAGTGATACATCTCACCTTTTGGGTTTTGTAGTGAAGGTTTGACGGAATATAAAAATCTACATCACTTCCTACACTAGGATGTAAGGTTCTACACATCCATATACCCCACATACTCAAAAGTATGTGATCCAGGAGTTCCCTTGGGAAAACCTGTTTCACCATCATTTAGACTCTGACAATGATGGGTCTATGATCAGGGCTCTACATTACACTTGATTAGTTAGGTACATTCAGTATTCTTTTAACATCATACATTGTTCTTCAAACAATAACATTAGCATAACAGCTATAAATGAGAATACTAAAATGTAGCAGGCCTAACTCTTTTCAATCATCAGTTCTCAATCATTTCATCACAAGTCATCTGTCAAGCATGACCTTGATGGTATTTATGGCTCTTACAGCCCATAAATCTCAATAGATGTTACTAACAGTGCATCAAGATATTTCACTTATTCATAAAGCTTAAGACTTGCTTTCAATGAATATAGTCTTGTAATCCATACCTGGATATGATCATCATCTCATGACAACCTGCAAGGTTAATTCAACTGGTAAACGTAAACAATTCATCAATCAGGGTTTACTATTCATCTTTCATGTCATCACCCTAAAATTAGGGTTTACTATTCACCCCATGGTGAATTGTACTCATTACATCATCATGTAAGAGAAACATCATCATTAAAGCTCTTAAATAAGATTAAGATTCACTAGACATCATAATTAGGGTTTCCATGATCTCACATATGTGGATCATTCCCTAATCATGCACATTCATGTGTATTGAGAGTATCTTACTTGAGTTTCCACCATAAAAGGGTACTTTCTCTCTCTTAGGATACTTTCTCTCTCCTCTTACTAGTAGATGGTGATAGCACCACTCTAGATCAGGTTGGGTTAAGTCCTCATTGACTAACATAAGCCAAAATATCACTATTATGTGATTAGGGTTTGATTAAAACAAGGTTTTACTCCATTAAACCCCTCAAGGGTATTTTGGTAATTAACCTCATGATCACCATCATGGGTCAACTCATTAATCACTTAGTCCCTTAATGACCTAGGTTACCATTATGGTTTAGATTAGATCACCATTGAACCAATTACACCATCAATTGATTAAGTACAAACCACCTTGAACACCTTCAAACGGTTTCAACCTTCAACCACCAAACGGTCTTGAGACCGTTTGGTTTCAAATGGTCTTGAGACCGTTTGGGTGCGTTGACCATTTTGACTATCAAACCGTTTGAAGCTCATGCGGTTTGAAACCGTTTGATCAAATCAACTTGAGATCGATTGGACCAAACGACCCTGAGATCATTTGAGCCCAAACGGTCTTGAGACCGTTTGGCCTCAAACGGTCTTGAGACCGTTTGGACCTCCAAAGTGGTTCAAAAGATACAATTGGTCATGGATATGTATGTTGAACCCCTCAATTAACCAAATCCATGATAACCACTTATAAATGGAGTTAATTAAGATTATCCTCAATCAATTAGACATCAAATTGACCCTCAATTGAAAGCCAATTAGGGTTTAATCCTTCTCAATTAGGGTTTCAAATCGGATGGTCATCAATATTCAACAATGTGTTACAAATCAAGGTTGAACCTATCAATTGACCTCCAATTGGGCCCAAACTTGGCCCAAACGGTCTTGAGGTCGTTTGGACATCATCCAAACGGTCTTGAGACCGTTTGCCCAAAGTTTTACCAAAATCTAAGTTATTTAGATTAGGGTTGAACTCCAATTAGGTCAAAAAAATCAGCATTTTTATCAATTCATCAACTTCTTGCAATTGGACCTTCAAACCATTAGATCATCTCAACCCTAGACCTTCAAACGGTCTTGGGTTGTGCCCAAACGGTCTTGAGACCGTTTGGAGGAACCCCCAAACGGTCTTGAGACCGTTTGGGTCCTTCAACCCAAAACTCAACAAGATCTATGTTTTAAAACAGCAATTTTGACCCGATTAGGGTTTTGATGTTGAAGTGCCTTCAACTCTCAATTGGTTAAGAATTAAACTTTGATTCTTTGCAGGAATGAAATTCAATATATAACCAACAGACCCTCAAACGGTCGTCCCTTGGTCAACCCTATCAAACGGTCTTGAGACCGTTTCAATCCAAACGGTCTTGCAAGACCGTTTGAGGGCAAACAGTTTGAAACCGTTTGACCCCAAATGGTTTGCAACCGTTTGGACCAAAAGGGTCCAAGGTCGTTTGATAAAGTAACATAGGGATTCACACCCCTCATCTTCAACCTCTGTCAAGGTCGGTTCTCCCACCTTTTTGCTTGCAAAAGTGCAAGGAAGAAGGGAGGTAGAAGAAGAACTAACATGCTAATTTTGCAATGAACAAAGTATGCATATAAAGCAAGGAGTTAGAGTTATAAAACCCACCTAAAGGTTGTTCCTAGAGCTCCAAACCTCCAAGATCCAAGATTTAATGGCGTCCTTGAACTTCCACAAGTCATCCAGAGGTGATTCCTCCAAGGGAAGGTAGGATTGGTCGGCTAAAACAAGAAGACTAAGTAAGTTATCCACAAAACCAACCTTAAAGGATGAATCCCTCCATGAATTCGAGCTAGAAGGTGGTGTTCTCTTACCTAAAATAGGTTGGTTGTCCCCCTGAGCTCCAGAGCTAGCCTTGGTCGTTTTAGGAAAGAAGAGAGGAAGTGAAGGAAATGAAGGATCCGTTCACTTATTTGCAAGGAAATGGCTTATATACTTTAGTCCTTTTTACACCATAAGGACCTCTCAAGTATGGAAATTACATCTAAGTCCCTCCTTTCTCAAGGGCACGTCCACACTCATCTAAAATTATGCAAAGCTAATGAAATCTCAAGATCTAAGGGTGAAGAAAACCAACCTTCAACTAGGGTATATACATGAAAGGTCTCCATACCCATATTAGGTGACTTTCACCACAAAGATCACTTTTCTTATCTGATTATTCATTGATGTGTCCCTTTCATCATTTCTACTCTAAATGATGACAAGAGTTATAAAATATGTTCTAGAAAGTGAAAATTACAAGTTGTACCCCTCAATTTGGGTAAATTGCATTTTACTCCAAATTAGGGTTTTCAAGCATAAGGATTGCTTCCACAGCTGCACCTTGGTGCTCAAGCTTGGGAAATCCTTCAAACTTTATAATAAACACCCTCATGATGTTTCAACATCAGAGGAACATCTTAACTTGTGAATTTGCAAGTTGAACCCTTAAACTGGGTAATTTGCACATAGGTCCCTGCATACAACACAATGCTACAACTTTGTTTAAAAAGGAGCAAAAATTGAAAATATATGTTCCTGAGGAACTTAATTACATGCCAGGGAGTATTCACAAGTATCTAATTACATATTTAGGCAAAACTTCCAGGGTTAGGTTATAACCCAGGTCAGGGATGTTACAAATTATCCACCCCTTCACAAGGATTTCGTCCCCGAAATCGATAAAGCGTATTAAGAGAAAAGAGTAGGATATTTCCTTCTCATCTCATCCTCTAGTTCCCAAGTGGCTTCTTCAACACCACGATGGTTCCAGAGGACTTTCACAAGACTTATATCCTTCTTCTTTAACTTTTTAGTTCTGTTATCAAGGATTGACACTGGTCCCTCCTCATATGTTATATCTTCATTCAATTCTACTTCCATAGGTTGTAGAACTGACTCGGTGTCTGGGTGACATTTCCTCAGCATGGAAATGTGAAACACAGGATGTAACTTCTGCAACTCTTGAGGTAACTCTAGTCTATAGGCCACCTTTCCAACTCTCTCAACAATTGGATAAGGTCCCATAAATCTAGGGGCTAATTTTCCTTTTCTTCCAAAACGAAGGACTCCTTTCCAAGGTGAGACCTTGAGATACACTCTGTTTCCAACCTAGAACTCTAGGGGTCTATGACGTTTATCAGCATACGACTTCTGCCTATCCTGTGTAGTCTTAAGCTGTTGTTGTATGACTTTAATTTTCTCTGTAGTTTGCTGCACAAGATCAGGACCTAACAACTGGTGCTCACCAGTCTCATACCAACACAAGGGTGATCTACAACGTCTACCATATAAGGCTTCATATGGTGCCATATCAATGCTATGCTGATAGCTATTGTTATAGGCAAACTCTATCAAGTACAGATGTAGATCCCAACTCCCGGTAAACTGGAGAACACATGCTCTCAACAGATCTTCCAAGGTCTGTATAGTCCTTTCCGACTGTCCATCAGTCTGTGGGTGAAAGGCTGTACTAAACCTTAGTTTGGTGCCTAAGGCTCTGTGTAACTGCTCCCAAAAGCGACTTGTAAATTGGGGACCTCTGTCAGAAACTATTGTGACAGGAACTCCGTGCAAACACACTATCTCCTGTACATACAACTGTGATAACCTTTCAGTAGAATAGGTTGTTTTGACAGGTAGGAAATGTGTTGTCTTTGTCAACCTATCAACAATTACCCAAATGGAATCATGTCCTTTGTTTGTCCTGGGTAGGCCAACAACAAAGTCCATGGTCACATGGTCCCACTTCCATTGTGGTATGGGTAAGGGTTGCATTGTTCCTGCAGGTTTCTGGTGCTCAGCCTTGACCTGCTGACACACAGAACACCTTAGAACAAACTCAGCTATATCCTTCTTCATCCCAGGCCACCAATACATATCCTTCAAGTTTCGATACATCTTAGTGCTCCCTGGATGCATGGCATACATTGAAGAATGAGCTTCCTCCAAAACTAACTTCCTTAGGTTATCTACATCTGGTACTATCATCCTCCCATGATAGCATGCCACCTGGTCATCTGACTCATGAAAACCTTCTCGCTTCTCATTACCAAACTCAGATCTAATCTGCTGAACTGTAGCATCTACTTGTTGTGCCTCCTTTATCTGCTCTCTTAGTGTAGGTTTAATCTGCATCTCAGCTAACAAACCAGCTAACAATGACACATTTAACTGCACATTGTCTTGCCTTAAAGAGATAAGCATATCTCTTCTAGAGCATACTAGGGAACTTAGTTGTGCTCTATCCATGGTTGATGTTGCTGATTTCCTACTCAAGGCATCTGCAACCACATTGACCTTGCCCAGATGGTAATCAATTGTACAGTCGTAGTCCTTGATTAACTCCATCCAGCGACATTGCCTCATGTTAAGCTCATGCTGAGAGAAGATATACTTAAGGTTCTTGTGGTCTGTGAAAATCTGGAAGGTTTCTCCGTAGAGATAATGTCTCCAGATCTTCAAGGCATGGACCACAGCAGCTAACTCTAGATCGTGTGTCGGATAATTCTCCTCGTGTTTCTTAAGCTGTCGGGAAGCAAAAGAAATCACTTGTTTATCCTGCATCAACACACATCCAAGTCCATTCTTGGAGGCATCACAGAAAACTACATATTCTTTTCCTTGCTCAGGTAGCACAAGCACAGGTGCACTTGTCAACCTCTCCTTTAACAGCTGAAAAGACTGTTGACACTTATCACTCCAAGCAAAAGGAACATCTTTCTGGGTTAACTTGGTCAAAGGTAAGGCTATAGAACTGAAATTATTAATAAACCTTCGATAATAACCAGCTAATCCCAAGAAACTTCTAATCTCCGTCGGTGTCTTCGGTTGTTCCCACTGTAGAACAGATTCTACCTTCTTAGGGTCAACTCGAATTCCCGAGGAAGATATCACATGTCCAAGGAAAGACACTTCAGATAACCAGAACTCGCACTTGCTAAACTTAGCGTACAACTTATGTTCTCTTAGCAAAGTCAAAGTTTGGCGAAGATGCTGCTCATGCTGCTGAGCATCCTTACTATAAATCAGTATGTCATCTATGAAGACGACAACACACTGATCAAGGAAGGGTCGAAAGACTCTATTCATGAGTTCCATGAATGCAGCTGGTGCATTGGTTAGTCCAAACGAAATAACCGTGAACTCATAGTGACCATATCTTGTCCTAAAGGCAGACTTGGATATGTCACTGTCCTTAATGCGGAGTTGATGATATCCAAATCTTAAGTCTATCTTGGAGAAGACTGTTGCACCACGCAACTGGTCAAAAAGATCATCAATCCTCGACAAAGGGTACTTGTTCTTTATTGTTACTTTATTGAGTTGTCTATAGTCAATGCACAACCGCATTGATCCATCTTTCTTTTTAACAAACAAAACCGGAGCACCCCAAGGTGAAGTGCTCGGTCGGATAAAACCTTTCTCAAGTAACTCTTGAAGCTGTTTCTTGAGTTCTTCCATCTCGGCAGGCGCCATCCTATAAGGAGTCTGGGCTATAGGTTTTGTATCTGGGACTAAATTGATTTCAAAATCAATTTCCCGAGGTGGTGGTATACCAGGAAGTTCTTCAGGAAACACATCCTCGAATTCCCTGACTATAGGAACTTCAACAGGGTTGGGACTCTCCTTGGTAACATCAACCACATGGGCCAAGAATGCATAACATCCTTGCCTCATCACCTTATCAGCAACCATAGCTAATACAAGACAAGTGGGCAGAATCTTTCTTTCTCCTTGAAAGATCCATGTGTTGCTTTCATCAGCAAACACTGCCAACTTGGACTCACAATCCAAGACAACTCGATACCTTTCCAAGGTATCCATCCCTAGGATTACATCAAATCCTTGCATATCAAGCGGTATAAGGTCCACTTGAATGTGATGTTTAGAAAAGAAGAGGATACAGGGAGAGCATACCTCCTGCAAAACAGCAGACCCACTCAACGGAGTCTCCAACAACAACCTATCTGCCCTATGACTAGCTGTCATATTGCAGTTGCGAATCACTCTTCGAGTGATGAAAGAGTGCGTAGCACCCAGGTCAATCAGAATAGATATTACACAAGGTTTAGACATATCAGAATATAAAAGTTCCATCTGACCTGTCACCACTTGTGGATCGACCACTGCCTCTGGTGGGTTCATAGCATAGAACCTCGCTGTCGCCTGGTGTTGAGGTGGTGCTGATGATCCAGCTTGAGACGTTTTTCCACGTCCTCGACCTGCTCCTTGAGATTGCATTCTCTGAGATCCTTGTTGATTCTGTCTCGGAGGCTGTGTCACACTGACAGGCTTAGATCGGCAGTCCTTCATCAAGTGTCCCACTTTACCACAGTTGTAGCAGCTTCTCTCCAGTTGTTGTGGTCTGGGTGGTCCAGTAACTGACATTGATGCAGAACTCTGAGTCTCTTGAGGTGGTTGTCTTCGTCCTCTACCTCTACTTGGAGACCACTGAGTCTGAAAACTAGATCTAAGTGGTGGAGGGTTAGGTGCAGAGGATCTAGGCTTCTTAAAGTCCCTAGATGAAGTACCCTGGAACTTTGGATATCTTTTCTGAGTTTGCCTCTTCTCAACCACAGATCTCTCTATCCTTCGGACTAACTCAACGAAGGTAGAGAATCTCTCTCGGTTTTCTAAGGCAGACACGGGGGTACTCATGTCAGCATTCAAACCCCTCTCGAATCTCCTGATTCTTTCTTCTTCTGTGGCATCCATGTGCGGACAAAACCGCAACAACTCCATGAACTTAGCTTCATACTCGCTAATGTTCATTACTCCCTGCCTCAGTCTCTCAAATTGAGAGATCTTCTCGTCTAGGAAGGTCTTTGGGAAATATCTATGAACAAACTCTCGCCGAAAGTCTTCCCACGAGATCTCTATTCCAGGTCTCTTCTGCTCTTCCATTATCCACCAATGACCAGCGCTTCCTTTGAGAAGATAGAGAGCATGTCTGACCTTCTCAGTTTCAGGGATATTGAGGATCCTGAAAGCCTTCTCCAACTCCGTCAACCACAGATCAGCATCTGCGGGGTCAGCAGTCCCAAGGTACTCGGTAGCTCCGACACGACATAGTCGCTCGAACGTCTTACTGATACCTTATCCTTTAGGCTAGGCTGGTGCCCTAGGTGCAGGCATAGGCATCCTGTCGGTTATGTGTGTCATGGCAGTCATAAACTGCCCAAACATTGTTTGTACTGCTGGGTTGCCCATCTCAGCTGGGTCAAACTGGGGTGGCTCCCTGAGTGGCTCAGGTCCAGGTTGTTCTATCTCTGGAACCCTTGCACCGCCTCGAGGTGCACTAGCACTACTCTCTGCCACGTACTCATCTTGTGGCTCAGCCATCCTTATGTATCTTCTTCTCCTGAGGAGCAGAAGATTCTATTAGATAAGGAAGGAATACTAGAGATAGACTCGACTTCCTAAGTCTTATGCCTCTGTAGACTTGGCAAACCTCGAGCTCTGATACCACTTAATTGTGGGCTCCGATCTCCAAACCACGAAATAATCACGATTTAAACTTGAGCAGAAGCAATCAAATAATCAGCGGAAGACAAAAATCACGGGAAATTAAAACTTTTCGAGACAAGAGCTTGAAACCACAAACCTTTTCCATAGAAAAAGGATTTAAACTGTATACATCTCTGTCAAATTACTTCTTGAGTAATTATATACAACATGATACAAAATCTCAAGAACTCATAACCAAAACACTCCAAGACCTGAGAGTACAGAGGACACATAGGACTGACTCTAACTACACCACATAGCAGGCTGAATCTCCACCTGAGATTTACTGCTGCTCCTGGTGCTGCTGCTGCTGGGATTAGTCACCTTGAGACCGGTTCCTCCGTCTTCGACGACCACCTAAAAAGTTGAAGTCTACGGGGTGAGACAATTATACATAATTGCCCCAGCGAGAGTTATAACTCTCCACTAGAAGCTTTATAAGCAAAACAAAGAATAACTTAAGCAGTAACAGCTTTCAAAGTATTCAATTGTAGTTTTGATGATAAATAAGAGTTCAATATCTCTGAAATATGAAGAACATCTACATTATTCAATGTAACATCAATCAAGTAACTCGTAGTTAACTCTTACAGATATACTACGCTGTTGATTATGTTTTTCAAACATTATTATGCCCTATGGAGATGAGGCATACCACTCATACTCCAACTGATCGCTAAGAAGTCACATCAGTATCATACATAGGTCATTAAAATAGCCAGATTCTTATGACCTCATCTTCCTCAGTCAGTTAGAGGATTATTTGCAGGACATCTGGCAGGATGTCTGCTATTTATAGCTCTCCAGGGTAAACTGGACCTTCACTATTTTAGAGTTACAGTGGCGTTCTGTACTCTCTTCGTCACCGGAAGATTTCTTGTTTATCTTTCAACGATGCGGTGTTTGTATTTTCTTTGGGAGAATAGTGATACATCTCACCTTTTGGGTTTTGTAGTGAAGGTTTGACGGACTATAAAAATCTACATCACTTCCTACACTAGGATGTAAGGTTCTACACATCCATATACCCCACATACTCAAAAGTATGTGATCCAGGAGTTCCCTTGGGAAAACCTATTTCACCATCATTTAGACTCTGACAATGATGGGTCTATGATCAGGGCTCTACATTACACTTGATTAGTTAGGTACATTCAGTATTCTTTTAACATCATACATTGTTCTTCAAACAATAACATTAGCATAACAGCTATAAATGAGAATACTAAAATGTAGCAGGCCTAACTCTTTTCAATCATCAGTTCTCAATCATTTCATCACAAGTCATCTGTCAAGCATGACCTTGATGGTATTTACGGCTCTTACAGCCCATAAATCTCAATAGATGTTACTAACAGTGCATCAAGATATTTCACTTATTCATAAAGCTTAAGACATGCTTTCAATGAATATAGTCTTGTAATCCATACCTGGATATGATCATCATCTCATGACAACCTGCAAGGTTAATTCAACTGGTAAACGTAAACAATTCATCAATCAGGGTTTACTATTCATCTTTCATGTCATCACCGTAAAATTAGGGTTTACTATTCACCCCATGGTGAATTGTACTCATTACATCATCATGTAATAGAAACATCATCATTAAAGCTCTTAAATAAGATTAAGATTCACTAGACATCATAATTAGGGTTTCCATGATCTCACATATGTGGATCATTCCCTAATCATGCACATTCATGTGTATTGAGAGTATCTTAGTTGAGTTTCCACAATAAAAGGGTACTTTCTCTCTCTTAGGATACTTTCTCTCTCCTCTTACTAGTAGATGGTGATAACACCACTCTAGATCAGGTTGGGTTAAGTCCTCATTGACTAACATAAGCCAAAATATCACTATTATGTGATTAGGGTTTGATTAAAACAAGGTTTTACTCCATTAAACCCCTCAAGCGTATTTTGGTAATTTACCTCATGATCACCATCATGGGTCAACTCATTAATCACTTAGTCCCTTAATGACCTAGGTTACCATTAGGGTTTAGATTAGATCACCATTGAACCAATTACACCATCAATTGATTAAGTACAAACCACCTTGAACACCTTCAAACGGTTTCAACCTTCAACCACCAAACGGTCTTGAGACCGTTTAGTTTCAAATGGTCTTGAGACCGTTTGCCCTCAAACGGTCTTGAGACCGTTTGGGTGCGTTGACCATTTTGACTATCAAACCGTTTGAAGCTCATGCGGTTTGAAACCGTTTGATCAAATCAACTTGAGATCGATTGGACCAAACGACCCTGAGATCGTTTGAGCCCAAACGGTCTTGATACCGTTTGGCCCCAAACGGTCTTGAGACCGTTTGGTCCAAATGGGTTCAAACCGTTTGGACCTCCAAAGTGGTTCAAAAGATACAATTGGTCATGGATATGTATGTTGAACCCCTCAATTAACCAAATACATGATAACCACTTATAAATGGAGTTAATTAAGATTATCCTCAATCAATTAGACATCCAATTGACCCTCAATTGAAAGCCAATTAGGGTTTAATTCTTCTCAATTAGGGTTTCAAATCGGATGGTCATCAATATTCAACAATGTGAATCAAATCAAGGTTGAACCTATCAATTGACCTCCAATTGGGCCCAAACTTGGCCCAAACGGTCTTGAGGTCGTTTGGACATCATCCAAACGGTCTTGAGACCGTTTGCCCAAAGTTTGACCAAAATCTAAGTCATTTAGATTAGGGTTGAACTCCAATTAGGTCAAAACAATCAGCATTTTTATCAATTCATCAACTTCTTGCAATTGGACCTTCAAACCATTAGATCATCTCAACCCTAGACCTTCAAACGGTCTTGGGTTGTGCCCAAACGGTCTTGAGACCGTTTGGAGGAACCCCCAAATAGTCTTGAGACCGTTTGGGTCCTTCAACCCAAAACTCAACAAGATCTATGTTTTAAAACAGCAATTTTGACCCGATTAGGGTTTTGATGTTGAAGTGCCTTCAACTCTCAATTGGTTAAGAAATAAACTTTGATTCTTTGCAGGAATGAAATTCAATATATAACCAACAGACCCTCAAATGGTCGTCCCTTGGTCAACCCTATCAAACGGTCTTGAGACCGTTTCAATCCAAACGGTCTTGCAAGACCGTTTGAGGGCAAACGGTTTGAAACCGTTTGGACCAATAGGGTCCAAGGTCGTTTGATAAAGTAACATAGGGATTCACGCCCCTCATCTTCAATCTCTGTCAAGGTCGGTTCTCCCACCGTTTTGCTTGCAAAAGTGCAAGGAAGAAGGGAGGTAGAAGAAGAACTAACATGCTAATTTTGCAAGAACAAAGTATGCATATAAAGCAAGGAGTTAGAGTTATAAAACCCGCCTAAAGGTTGTTCCTAGAGCTACAAACCTCCAAGCTCCAAGCTTTAATGGCGTCCTTGAACTTCCACAAATTGGCCAGAGGTGATTCCTCCAAGGGAAGGTAGGATTGGTCGGCTAAAACAAGAAGACTAAGTAAGTTATCCCCAAAACCAACCTTAAAGGATGAATCCCTCCATGAATTCGAGCTAGAAGGTGGTGTTCTCTTACCTAAAACAGGTTGGTCGTCCCCCTGAGCTCCAGAGCTAGCCTTGGTCGTTTTAGGAAAGAAGAGAGGAAGTGAAGGAAATGAAGGATCCGTTCACTTATTTGCAAGGAAATGGCTTATATACTTTAGTCCTTTTTACACCATAAGGACCTCTCAAGTATGGAAATTACATCTAAGTCCCTCCTTGCTCAAGGGCACGTCCACACTCATCTAAAATTATGCAAAGCTAATGAAATCTCAAGATCTAAGGGTGAAGAAAACCAACCTTCAACTAGGGTATATACATGAAAGGTCTCCATACCCATATTAGGTGACTTTCACCACAAAGATCACTTTTCTTATCTGATTATTCATTGATGTGTCACTTTCATCATTTCTACTCTAAATGATGACAAGAGTTATAAAAGATGTTCTAGAAAGTGAAAATTACAAGTTGTACCCCTCAATTTGGGTAAATTGCATTTTACTCCAAATTAGGGTTTTCAAGCATAAGGATTGCTTCCACAGCTGCACCTTGGTGCTCAAGCTTGGGAAATCCTTCAAACTTTATCATAAACACCCTCATGATGTTTCAACATCAGAGGGACATCTTAACTTGTGAATTTGCAAGTTGAACCCTTAAACTGGGTAATTTGCACATAGGTCCCTGCATACAACACAATGCTACAACTTTGTTTAAAAAGGAGCAAAAATTGAAAATATATGTTCCTGAGGAACTTAATTACATGCCAGGGAGTATTCACAAGTATCTAATTACATATTTAGGCAAAACTTCCAGGGTTAGGTTATAACCCAGGTCAGGGATGTTACAAGAGGAGTAAGAAGAAAATTAGAAAGTAAGTTAACCACTAAAGAAAGAAAATATCTAAATTAACCCTAACTATCAAAACTGAGCAATTTACTAGGTTAAGCAAGAACAAGTAAACTATACTAGCATAGTCAAGCAGGCAGAGCAGGTTGAGTTTTAAACAAGATGATTAAGGTAGGTGGGCCATTTGGGGATGTCACTTTAATATTGGTTGGGGGAGGTTATTGGACAAGCAGGGCTCTCATCTTTCATTTAGATTACCAAACCAAACAATAAGGCAAATGCTATTAGAATGTACCCTATACTACTAGTGGAAGACTATTGTTAGGTGTAATTCTAATAGGATTAGCTAAATCTAGGTTTCGAGGATAAGTGGTATTGAGTAATTGAGGGCTGAGGGTAAAGATGGGATTAGAGATGAGGGTATTTGACCTCATGCCACTAGCCATTCTAGCATTTAGAAAACCCTAGGCAATCACATCAATCCCACTTATACTAGTAGATTGGGTCTCATACCAAGTAGTAGGAGAGGTGATAGGCATGTACGAACAAAGGGGACTAGCGAGGGATAGCCTATTGGGACCTAGGAGTCAAACCTAAGATTGCCACATGCATTCCAAATCTCCTAGAAACATGGTATCATCGAGCACTATCAAACAAGCAATTCATAGAAAAAAGCATAAATCACAAGCATGGCAATGGGATAAGAGACAAAAGCATGGAGAAATCATCCTAGATAAAAATAAGTTCATTACATGCCAAAATTCCCCCAACATGGTATTAAAGTCACATTTTATCCCCAAACAGCCCACCACTAGGGGCTTAGCTACATATAATCAATGAAATGGAAAAAGAATGGGGAAGAAGGGGAAGAAACTCCATGGAGCTCATGGAAGAAGCCTTCTTCTTCACCACTGAGCTGCTTGGGGATAGCCTCTCTCCTGTAAAGGTGCAAATGGGCATGAAGATATGGGGTATTATGGAGGAAAACTTAGAAAACTAGGTTTCCAAGGTGAAATGGAGATGGAAATGGTGGGTGGAGGGCATAAATGCAATGGGAATGCACTAAATGCTCAATGAGTGGGTGGAGAGGAGTAATGGTGGCTAGGAGAAGCTAACCCCCATGCCCCAGCCACCACCTATGTATATATAGGTGGTGGGGAAGCACTAGGGTAAGTAGGGGTAGGATAGGGAAAATAGTGTAAAAATAGTTAGGGTTTGTTGGTCACCACAACCGTCTTGATGGGCCACGACCGTGGTGGAGGTGGTATGGGATGATTGTGGAGAGTGGACACGGGAATGGTGTGGAAAGGGTGGTGGATATGAAAGTATAGGAGGTGGCCACAGACGTGATGGAGTGCCACAGTCATGTTGGGTGAGTAGCACCACGGCTGTGTTGAGTAACACAGCCGTTTCGAAGGAGGAGGACTTGGTCGTGGGGAAGCAGCACGAGCGAGTCAATCTTCAGAAGCCACAATTATGACGAGTTGGGTGCATCCCTGTTGAATCTGGGGATCCTTGCACAAAATTCCCATGACCGTGGGGGGGGGGCACGACTGTCTTCTCCTCTGCTGGCCACGATCGTGTTGATGGACACGACCATGGTATCTTCAATGGGCCACGACCGTGTCTGATGGCCACATCCATGGCAAGTTGGGCACATCCCTGTTGACTTTGTCGAATTTTCACCAAAAAAGACACAACCATGGGGGTATGCCCACGGCCGTGTTGGGGTCTACAATAGGCAATTGAACTTTATCTTTCATCATCCATGGATTTCTTTGCTTGATGTCAATCCTTGGCCATTGAAGGTAGTTTGAGGGAGCTTTGGGGCCTTCTTTGGACCCCTCCATGAGTATAAGAACCCTTGGACTCCTTCCTTCTCTCTCATTCACCCTAATCATGGTCCAAGTACCTGAAAATGATGCAAAGAATATCCAAAAGTGCCTGTAACATAATAAGCATATTAGGGGAAATAGCATGTAATCTAACATGTCTAGATGTGATTTAAGTACAAAATGACACAAGATGGAGCCCTAAAATAGGGCTAAATCAAAAACCACTCGCAAAAATAGGATGTCCTCAGATAAGAGGAGGAGATCAATGGAAGGTGATTCTTCCAAAAAGCAGAATAGGTGAGAGGAGGCATCTGCTAAGGAAGGTCCCAAACCTAAGGTCATCACATTTGAAATATCGATGTTGAAGGATGGTCCTAAAGGTGAACCTATTTTGTAGTATGAGTCCAAGCCACAAGATGACCTTGGCCAAGTTGCTACGTTTGGACTTGTAGTCTGACAAATGGTGACCTAGACCCCCGATGTACTTTGGATAGAACAACATAAGAAGCTCACTAAGGCCATTAGTATCTAAGTCTTAGAGATGACACCATAGACGCGAATGGTGAACCCCTACCTGTCTGCCCTTATCTTAGAGAAACCATCTTCAACTTCATCAAGTTTAACATATAGAAGTTCTCTAGGGAAGGAATGATGGAATTCTTTGCCAAGCAAGATTCTTAGATCTTGGATGTGTAGAATGACTTATGTATCCTATAGATGAAACCCAAAAAGAAGTTCCTCTTCTACGCTCTCCTTCTTGAAGGAGAAGTAAAGCTATAGTGGGAGAATTACATTGTAGACAAACATTTGACTAAGGAACCTACGCACTAGGTAAATTTGCGCACCATATTCACTACAAGGTTTATCCCTAGCTCTTCCAATAAGGAAAAGGAGAAGTCATTAATGTTCGTATATTATGGAAACATGCCAGTGGTGTATTATTCCTGAAAATTCCATATCTTAGAGATATTTGCCTATATGCTAACTGAGGAAAGCTTAGTTGAGCACATTGTTGACCAAGATAAAACCCCAAGTGATGGATAGTAATTCCCAAAACTTCACCAAGGCCCACAACTTGGCCTTAGACATTGAGTAGACTGTCATGTCTTCTCAAAACCCCCCCAAGGGATATTTGGGTTTCAATGAAGGCATTTCTACCCCGAAGAATGATAACAAAATGGCATTAGGTCATAACAATGTCTAGGGTAGAAATGGAGGAAAGGGGAAGCCCCGTCATGAGAACCGTCATCCTAAATGTCAAACATGCGCACCCTGGGAAATGTATCTGTGATAAGTGAGTGTGTTATCACTTCCATCAGGAAGGCCACCTCCATGCCAGTTGCCCTCTCCCTAATCCTCGAGGTCCCAACCTAATGGTGACCTAACCAGTACTTGCAGAACAACCAGGGTGGCCCCATCTATGGGAGACCGTTAACAAGCCCAAGTCTTAGCCACTGATAATGAGGAATCTTAGGCCAATGCAAATCGAGTCATAGAAGACAGACATGGAAAAGTCTCATCCCCATCTTTTAAGATGACTAGTCAAATTTTGAGACAATTTTTTTCTAAGAGGGAAAAGATGTTATGACCTAAATCTTTACATGTATTTGTTCATATATTTGTATGAAAATATGGATTATTAAGGACATATTGGAAAGTTCATTGTTTTATATGTCATGTTTAATAAGTTTGGATTTTAAATGCAATTCTCTATAAAACAAGGATTTTTTGTGTTTTATTGCTTTCAATAGTCTAATGAAAATTGTTGGATAATGATAGAGTGGAAGATCAATAATATAGAAATTCTTAAAATAATGGAAAACTGGTGTTTAGATAGGAAATTGTTTGGAAATTTCCTAAAAATATATGTGGTAGACAACTAGTAGTCATATTTTGATCCTAACTTGTGACCAAAGAAAGAATATACCAAAACAAGATTATTTGCCAAAGTTGGGTAAGAAAAGGAGTTATTAGATTCCTTAAATAACTCAAATAAAGGAAATACTTATAGGCAAAGAAAAAGGTATCTGAATTTCATATTTTAGCACAAACTCTTACCAACTCTGGATAAAGTAATTAGAAAGTTTCCTTAAAATGTTGGATTTATTTGGGTAAAGGAGGAGGGTGATATGATTTGTTAAAATTTTGTAAAGTTAAGGATTAATGAAGGGATGTATTTAAATGCCACTTTCATAACATTAGGAATATAGGGAACGACCCCTTTCATGCTACACTCCACTCTAGCCCTTGAATCTCTTGGATAAATGGTCTAGAGACCGTCACTAACCTCCAGTTAGATTGGGAAATAGGTGACAATGTTTCCTTTCTTTCCTTTCTCACCTCCCTCCCTCTCTGATCTAGATGGAAGCCTAGAAATCCTCCCATTTAATTTAGGAGAGGAACCTAATTCGAGTAATCCCTAGTTTCACCCATCTTGGAAAGATATAATGATCTTCCCCAAGTTTGTAGACTTCTTGACTCCCAACCCTCCATAACCACGCCTATAAAGGGCTAGCAATCCTCTACGAGACCTAGACAATGTTCACGATACCCTATGAGTCATGTGCCTATGTTTCCAAACTCCAATTTCACATATAGTTTTGTTCCTCCCTCTTATCTCCTATCTTAAAAATGTAGGAGAACTCCCGCTCTCATCCCTATATGTTCCACGTTTCTCAAGAAATCAATGTTGGTGGTCGACTTCGGCAAGACAGGACAAATGTGACAGATCACTCTCTACCTCTCAAAGTCTCATAAACCCAAAGTCAACTATTGAGTTGACTCACTCGGGAAGATACTCAATAAAGGAGGAATCACAGAGGTTGAAAACCATCAGAGCAAAAAAAGACAAACTGACCCCAAGTTCAATGTTGTAATAGGAAAGACCTTTCTATCTTTTACCCCTTTATTCCATCCCAACCATGAGGGTGTGGGACACCATCTTGGTCCATTCCAATTGGATCGACCGTGCCCCTATGGCATGCCTCTTTATCTAGTAATACGCCAACGTGGAAGACTCAAATTGGTGCAAAAGCAATTAACTTAAAATAATTATAGAAAATCATTAGTAGATCCAAACATAGAAAATATATGTGTATTTTTAATAAAAAATATTAGGAATCCAATGAAACTAGTTTCACAATTTAATTTTTTATCGAATTCTTAATATGCATAAAATGCCTACTTTGATATAATTTAACACAGCGAAATCCTCATTTCATAAAATTTCTGAAATTGATGAGTATATTTTGATTAGTTGATTTTGATAAGTAAATTCTAGTATTTTTATATAAAAGAAAATACATTAATGTAATCTAGGTTAAATAGTTCACACATTTCCAAAATCAGGGTTCTTAAGATGAAAAGCCTTAAAATGTGATAATTATTGTTTGGGAAGCGTAACCCTAATGAAACCCTAATTTGACCCCAAAACCCTAACTTAGGACCCAACTCAATGTTCACGAAAATCTTGTGAATAGGATAGTAATACTTGGATGTTATACAATGATTATAGGTTGATTTATTGCTTGCATCTAATTTTGTTTACTTGTAAGTTAAGTCATTTGTAAGGCAAGGTACATGGTTACACATATGAATACTCACCTTATCCACTTCTATTTTTTTATGTTTCCTGAATGGATTGCAATTAAAGTTCATGATTGTTATTTTTACTTTTTACAATCATATATCATAACATCATAGTCATGTGTCGACATGTATCCCGAATTGTTCTTAGAGGCATTTCAAAAAATGATGTATCACTCTATTTATTCTACCGACACTAGTATTATAATACTTGTCACTCCCTCCTTCAACATCTAGACGGAACATTGACACAAAGGCTGACCCATGTTATGCTATAAAATAAGGAACACCTTTCTTGATCAAATTTGTTAGGAGTAGAGAAACAATGCTACTATTCTGGATGGATTTCATGTAGTGTCCTGTCAAGTCTAAGAAGTTTCCACTCTCAATTGGTGTCTGGAGATGCTCCCACTTCAGCATTGTCTTCATCTTACTTGGATTCAGACAACATCCTTAGAAAATATAACATATCCTGAGAAGATACTTTGGTCACCTCAAACATACTCATGTTGAACTTGATACATAGTTATTGATGTTAATTGTAACAGCCCCATCTCCCTATAACCCCCCATTAAGGGAGTCTGAAAGGTCAGAGACATTATCCCAATATTTCAAGATCCATGTTTTGATATTTCATCAAAAATAATTATCAAATTCCACTATTACTAAACTGAAAAGCTAGAATAAAATAAATCTTTTGCATACCTTGTAAAATTTGGATCTAGACTTCTATCCATAGTAAAAGTCTAAGCTAACTAATCTTCCTTGCACAGATTAATTGTATCTTCACAATATTTTGATTTACTATTTGTCCATTTTTTGAATTGCACCTAAAACGCTGACAAACAAAATGTTGGTCAGTATATTTCTATACTAGTATGTGGGGGACAATCAAAGTTTTCACAAATAATTTCTAACAACCTAATTATCACAAATAAGTTATTAACAATCCAAATTACGTTTTCAATGTGACATTCTCAACCACTTTTTCCATAAACCATGGATTACCCTCTCTAAGGGTTTTGTCCTTACATGGGGCATAAGTCCACCTTCTCCATCCTGAGCTTGGTGTCATGGGTCACCTCTCGAGGTGCCCAATGGTCTTCCCTCTCGGGCTTGACCGGTTAGACCTTCCCTCCGAGGCTTGGTCATGCAATGTACATCAGGGTGGCATGTAGGTTCGAGAATACACATATATACTTAATTGCGATAATCATAGGAACTTTATAGGATTGTAGAATTAAACATCCAACAATTTAGGTTGCATCTAATCGATAAAACATTCAAGAAATGTCGTGAAACTAAGTGAGTTATTCATTAATAACCACATGCATGTTTAGTTGATTCAACAAGCTAACAATAATCCAAGTAAGGAAATATCCAGGAAAGTAGGAAGTTCACACAAGCAATGATCCTAAAACAATCATATAATTTGATCGCTATTCACTTTCTTAGATTATACTCATATGAATTCGCTCCCTAGGGTTTCCTACTTCCTATAAGGGTTTCATTAGGGTTCATCCTCATCATTGATACTATAAACCCTAATTCAGAAAATCTAAGTATAAACCCTAATTAGCTTGTCATATTCCTCCTAACAGGCTTAAGATCAATAAATAACAATATTAACCCAAATAATTTGAATTGTTCAAGTTAATTTTCGTCTTTACCCTAGATTAGGGTTTCTACATGTATTATCATAGACTCATGGATTAAAACCCTAAACAAGCCAATTATAATCTAATATCAGATCTAGATCTCACTTTATCTCCCAAAAGGTTATTAATAATTGAATTAACTCATCAATCATCTTAGATTTGATCCCAAATCATCATTAAGGTTTTTAAATTAAATTTAATGCAATTTATGATCAACTCAAGGTACTTTTGCAATTAGAAACAAAATCAGATGCTAAAACTATTTTTATTAGATTACTTGTATTTTTTTGATGATTTTTCATATCTAAAGTTCCTTCATTTGACCTTACCAATAATTTCTACAATTTTTGCAAAGAAAAGCATTTTATGGATTTTCTAGCAGAGAGGAATTGTCGCCATAAAATGTCATCCATTCGATCCGTCGTCTGATGGACCACGTGGGATCCAATGATCCACAATCACGCCTCACCCGTGATTAAAAAGAAACAAAAGGTGAATATGCCCTTACCCGAACTGAAGAAGTGGGAGGGTAAGCTAGTAATTTTACTGGAGGTCATATTCAACCTCACACGCCAGCCAGCAGAGCTTCATGAGTCAACTCTCTAGTTGACCTCGAGCTCCCGACCACCTGTGCACAAACCAAAGGGTCCAAAAACTTTGCCTGCTCCTCATGGACTCTGGGGTACCTTCAATTCCTTCTCATCACTACTCCTTCACCGCCAATGATCCTTGGCTCCTCCAGCGATAGTGACAGCTAGACGAGGGGGAAGGGCATGGTGGTTGGTCAAATTGAGAGCACGAGCATGATCGTCGTAGTGCTCTGAAAGCGAGGGCAGGGTTTGTGGGGTTTCTCATGTGGCCACCCATTCTACCCTATATATAGGGTTCATCATAGGTTCCTGGTGAATTGGGTCTTCTCCAGTTCGTGATGAAACCCCAAGAAACTTGGGTTAGGTAGAGTCGAAACAATCTCCTAGAGTCGATGGGCTCCTTTCCAACCTCGCACGTAGGCTCAAACTCGAGAAATCCTTGATCGAGTATCTTGTGATATGGACACTGAGTTCAAGTTTCCCAAAAGACTGGGATTCATCCCAGGCTATGGATCGTTGATCCGACGGTCGTGAGTGCGTGTCTAAGAACCGAATTTCAGGATTTTAATCCAAATTAAATTGTGACTCAAAATCCTTTCCACTTTAGGATAACTTTAAAAATTCATATCTCATGAACCGTGCATCCTTTTTCCACCAAACTTTAATGGAAACTTTGAGTCGACATTATCTACTAGTGTATAAAATTTGAGACCCAAATTCTAAAGGAAAATGGTATTTCCTTCATAAGCAAGTTATCTTTTGATAAAGCCAAATTTATTGGTATTTTCTCTTTCCTTTCTTATTATCTTTGCAACTTGGGCTCCTTGGAACCCAAGAAATCCCAAAGACATGAAATCCACCTTTGTAGGCTACCTCCTAGCCTTCTACAAGCTTCTACCTCTTTTTTTCTCCTTTTCTTAAATATTCTTTTCCTAACTGAATTTCTTTTTTCCTTTTATTTTCTTTTCTTGTTATTGGGCCCAATAGCCAATAAGGCCTACGAAATCACACAAGAAAGGATATTTGTTAATGAAATCCATACATTCAAGTCAAATCAAACAATTACATGTTCATATGTATTTAAAAGGAGAAATTACATTTCAATTCTGAAATTGAAAAATTGAGGTTATAACATCCTCCCCTTCTTATAAGAATTTTGCCCTCAAAATTCAACAATCAAACAAACAAGTCAGGATATGCTTTTTCCATGTTTGTCTTTAGCTCTAATGTGGCCTCATCCTCTCGATCGTGCTTCCAAAGAACCTTTACCATCTCTATATTCTTACATCTGAGTTCTTTTACCTTGGTATCTAGAATTCACAAAGGTGACTCAGGATATGTCACCTTCCCTTGATGCTCAATAGGCTCAATGCCCAAAACATGGATCAGATCTTGCACATATCGCTTCAGATTGGACACATGAAACACATCATGGATCATATTATACTGAGGGGGTAACACCAAACAATATGCAACTTCACCAATCCGTTCTAACACCTCAAACGGACCCACATATTGGGGACTCAGCTTCCCTCTATTTTTGGCTATAGATCCGAGTGGTTGGATTTTCAATAATACATGCTCTTCCATAGTGCACTGCACGTTACTCCACTTCACATCAGCTTACAATTTTAGTCGATCCTGGGCTCTCTTCAGTCGCTGCTTGATCAAAGCGACTTTATCTGCATACACTTGGAGCTCATCTCACCTCAACAAGGTCCTCTCACCGACATCATCCTAGTGAAGCAGTGTCCAATACGGTCTCCCATAAAGAGCTTCATATGGAGGCATCTCGATACTTGCTTTGTAGTTGTTTTTGTAAGCAAACTTTGCTAAAGGTAAGTACTGCTCCCACGATCCATCCCAATCGAGCACACAAGCTCTCAACAGATCCTCTAACGTCTGGATCGTCCTCTCTAACTGACCATCCATCTAGGGGTGATAAGTAGTACTGAACTTCAACCTTGTACCAAGTTCCTCTTGTACTTGCTTCCACAACTTGGAAGTGAACTTCAAGTCTCTATCAGAGATGATGGAACCGAGTACGCCATGCAAACGTACTATTTCCCAAATATACATCTCAGCTAGGTCTGACACATTGGTAGTGGTCTTTAGGGCAAGGAAGTGTGCTGACTTGGTAAGGTGATCTACTACAACCCATATCGCATCATGACTTCTCTTGGTCTGGGGTAGACCCACCACAAAATCCATGGTGATCTACTCCCATTTCCACTCTGGAATCTCTATCGACTATAAAAGTCTTCCGGGTCGTTTGTGTTCACCCTTCACCTTCTAGCACATAAGACAACTGGCCACATATGCCGCAATGTCTCTCTTCATCACTGACCACCAAAAATACCTCTGTAGATCCTTAAACATCTTTATAGTGGTCGGGTATACCATATACTTAGAACCATGAAACTCTTACAAGATACGTTCCTTCAACGGTGAATCTTTAGGAACCCATATACGGTTCTCGAATCTGATCCCTCCATCTATTTCTACCATGAGACAGGTCTGTGGCTTCTTCATCAAGCCCTTCATTCTGCTGAGTTCTAAGCTGGTCAATTGTGTCATCACTATCACGCTCAACAACTCTGACTGAATCTGAATATTGGCCAATCGAACTCGATCCTCGAACAGTTGTTGAGTCCACTCCACCAGCTCTTCTAAGCTCTTCCATTGACTAGACAAAACATTAGCACACCTGAGTTGTTTCCAACTCAACACATCAGCTACGACGTTCGCCTTCCCAGGATGATAGGCGATGGTGAAGTCATAGTCCTTCATGTACTCCATCCATCGTCGCTGTCGTAGATGCAGGTCTCTTTGTCTCGGGAGGTACTTCAGGCTCTTATGGTCGGTGAGGATCTCAAAGGTAGCATTGCACAGCTAATGCCGCCATATCTTCAATGCATAGATGATAGCAGCCAACTCTAAGTCATGCGTTGGGTAGTTCACCTCGTTGGGCTTGAGTTATCGGGGGGCATATGCAACCACATGCCGATTCTGTTGCAACACACAACCAAGTCCCATCTTTGACGTGTCGGTGAATATCACAAAACCCTCATTGTGGAAGGTAGGGTCAATACTGGAGCGGTGGTTAGCTTCTCCTTTAGCTCCTGAAAATGAGCCTCACATATATCGAACCACACAAATTTCACATCCTTCTGAGTCAACATGGTAAGAGGAAATGTGGTCTTGAAGAAATCTTGATGAAGCGTCGATAGTATCCGACCAAACCCAAGAAGCTACAAATCTCAGAGGGGTTCTTCGGTGCAGGCCAATCTCGAACTGCCGACACTTTAGCTGGATATACGGAGGTCATTCCTCCTAAGATGATATGTCCGAGAAACGTGACTCAGTCTATCCAAAAATCACATTTCGAGAACTTTCCATAGAACTTTCGCTTTCTCAGGATATCAAGGACTCTACCCAGATAGCTGCAGTGTTGCTCTAGGTCATCAGAATACACCAAGATGTCATCTATGAACATAATGACAAAGGAGTCAAGGAAGGGTTGAAACACATTGTTCATAAGGTTCATAAATACAACATTGGACAACCCAAACGGCATGACCACAAACTCATAATGGCCATATCGGGTTTGGAAAGTCATCTTAGGTATATCCTCACTTCTCACTCTCACCTGATGGTATCCTAACCTCAAATCGATCTTGGAAAAGACGGGCTGATTTGAGCTGGTCAAAAAGTTCACCTATGCTGGGTAAGGGGTACTTGTTCTTAATGGTTGCTTGGTTTCTCATCCGGTAATCAATACACATCTGGAGTGATGCATCCTTTTTCTTCACAAAAAGGACTGGTGCTCCCCATGGTGATGTACTAGGTCAGATAAAAGCTTTATCTAACAACTCCTGCAACTGGGATTTCAACTCGAGCAACTCAACTGGGGCCATTCTATAGGGTGCCTTAGATATAGGACTAGTCTTGGGAGCTAAATCAATGGAGAAATCTACCTACCTCTCAAGGGGAATCCCTGGTAGATCATCAGGAAACACGTCTGCATACTCCCGAACATCCTCTATCTCCTCTAAGGGTCGTACGTTGGCCTCAGGCTCGGTGAACATGGCTGAGTATGCTCGACAACCTTTGGATATCATTTTCTCAGCATTCAAAGCTGACACATAGAGGCTGGTAGTCGCATCCTTCCTTCCTCAAATGGTAAAGTGTGGATGACCAAGTTTCCTAATGAGCATCTTCTTTTCTCTACAGTCAATTTGTGCCCTATAGGTGTAAAGCCAATCCATACCAATGATTACATCAAAATCATTCATATCGAGGAGGATGAAGTCAGTGGGAAGTTTGTGACTCAGGTACTTAACTGGAAAGACAGGGGTTTGCAAAAGAGATGTATATATTCGACCACTCAGGGCTGTCATATACAAAACATAGCCTAAATCCTTGATGTCCAAACAAAGCATAGTTGCTAGATTTCTCGAAATTAAAGTATGAGTAGAACTCGAATCAAAAAGAGCTTTTAAATTTTGTCCCATAACTTTAAGCATGCCTACATAGTTTCATACAATATCAGATTGCTATTACATGATTTAACTAAACTGAAAGGAAAACTCTATGGGTTATTACCCTCGATCAACCTATTAGCATTCGCCTGAGCTTCTTCATTGTCAATGGCGAACACTCTGGCTTGCCTTCTCTATCTAATAGGTGTACCTCTAGCTAGTACACCTCCTCCTATTGGGGGTGTTTTTGCCATTGGTTGTGCTACCACTGGACCTCTCAGATTAGGCAGAGGACAGTTGGTGTTGAAGTGTCCCTCCTGTTGGAAATGATAGCACAACCTCTTCTTGAAGTGGCACATCCCAGGATGTGTCCATCTACAGGTACGAAACATCTGAATGTGACTCTCACCACATGGCATTCCCTTGTGTCCATGCTTGCCCTTGTTGTCATTAAGTCCTCGTCCCTTCTTGTGGTCATTCTTCTGTCCTTGAGTACCTTCAGTGAAACCTAGATATCCTTTGGGTGGGTTCCGAGCAGGCATCACTGTCCTTTCCATGTCTAAGGTGGTGTTGTAGGCTTCATAGAATGTTTCCAGATTACTCTCCATCACATGTGGTTTGATTGTAGGGTGAAGACGCTCCACAAAATGGTCCACTCATCTTTCCTCATCCATCATGTGCCCAAAACACTCCAGGATACAAAACTTGCATCCAAAGTCCACAACGGATAGGTTACCCTGGATCATATTGGCGAACTCTCTTTCCGTCTCCTTCTTAGGTGAGGTGGGGATGAATCTGGGGGTGAACATAGTCCTAATGCCAGTCCATGCCATCGGCTCCTCACTTAGATCTTGTCTCATGATGTGGTTCTCCCACCAGATCTTGGCTGCTCATTCCAAGAGGTGAGCAGAAAAAAGAACCTTCTTGTTCGGCTGGACACGGAGTTCCAATTTCCCATGAGACTGGGATTCATCCTAGGCCATGGATCGTTGATTCAACGGTCACAAGTGCGTGTCTAAGAACCAAATTTCAGGATTTTAATACAAATTAAATCGTGACTCAAAATCCTTTCCACTTTAAGATAACTTTAAAAATTAATATCTCATGAACCGTTCATCCTCTTTCCACTAAAATTTAAAGCAAACTTTGGGTCGACATTATCTACTGGTGTATCAAATTTGAGACCAAAATTCCAAATAAGAAGGGTATTTCTTTCATAAGCAAGTTATCTTTTAATAAAGCGAATTTAATTGGTATTTTCTCTTTCCTTTCTTATTATCTTTGCAACCTGGGCTCCTTGGAACCCAAGAAATCCCAATGATATTAAATCCACCTTTGGAGGATACCTCCTAGCCTTGTAGATGCTTCTACCTCTTTCTTTTATTCTTTACTTAAATATTCTTTTATGAACTGAATTTCTTTTTCCTTTTATTTTCTTTTCTAGTTATTGGGCCCAATAGCCAATAAGGCCTATGGAATCATACAAGCAAGGCTATTTGTTAATGAAATCCATAAATTCAAGTAAAATCAAACAATTACATGTTCATATGTATTTAAAAGGAGAAATTACATTTCAATTCTGAATTTGACAAATTGAGTTATAACATTAACCATCTTTAAAAGGCATAGAAATATTATCTACAAAACTTGTCGTAACTCATAAGGAAAAGACCTGAGCACTCTATTCATCAAGTCCATAAATGTTGCTGATACGTTGGTTAATCTTAAACTGCACAACTATAAACTGATATTGAACATACAACGGATGTCTTCCATCTTAATTCTCATATGATGATATCACAACCTCAGGTCTATTTGAAGGAATATTGTAGCTATAAGGAGTGGGACCCATAATGTGATCCATTCCATACTAAATTTGAGAATAAACTCATCTATCCAACCATACTTTTAAGCATGCTTAAATACACATAATTTTTTTCTCAAATGATGATATACAAAAAGATACCAAAGTATAATAGTGGAAAACATAAGCATGACTATACTTACTTTAGAAAAGTACACCATCATCATCCATATAAGGTTACATGAAAGTTACAACATAAGGATCTAAGTAGAGGGATATCCAACTATTTGAAGTATGTCTCCCAATAGCTTCACCTAGCAGGTCCACGTCACTATGTCTAGTCCTCCAAATTCTACACTTGGATTGGAGCGACCTCTGGGTGGATTGAAAAACAAAACCCAGGAGGAGGAAAAGAAATGGATGGAACATCAAAAAATCTGAGTATTTGTAGTAAAGAACAACTAGGAATTACTTTCGAAAGTTCAAAAGAAGAGTATCAAATTAACTAATGATCAAGAAAAATAAGTGCCAAGATAAATATATCAAGCCAAGAGATGAGGCATGTCTAAATAAACATTTTCAAGTAGGGAATCTTTCCTTTAAAATTTTCATTTATAATAACAACAATAAATTTGTGCATGTAATAAACAAAGACTAAAGTTATTTCAAGAATAAATCATTAGTAAAATTTAAAACCATAAACAGGAGGATTAGAGGGAATGACAACCGGCGCTCTGCTAAGGTTTCATGCGTGGAGGTGGGAACGAAGGCCGGGGAGGCCATAGAGGAAAAGGATGCTTTGGCGGCACAAGGCTACCGGATGAAGCGATCAGGGAGGATGGAAGTGTGCTCGATGCAATGGAAGGGATGGAGGATGTCATAGGAAGTGAAGGTGTTGAGGCACGTGAGTTCCTAGTTCCGGAAGCAGCGGCGCCCAGTAAACCAGGGGATGAGATGGCAGGTAAGACGCTACTTGCGGAAGATGGAGGATCGAGCAGACCGGTAGAATTACGTAACGACCCGCTAGCAAACACAACCAGGACTAGCAAGAAACAATCTCAACATGAGATTCTCCGACGCATGGGTATCTACTTGAACTACGGAGATCACAGAACAAAGGAAGCCTGGACCAATGATATCGGAACTGGGGGGGATTTGATCTGCCAAATATGAAGGAATTCCCGACATTACAGGGGGGACGGTCGGAGATCCGCATGCAGCAGGAGAAGTACCCATGAAAATTATATCCTATAAAGAAATAATCAACGACGGTGAAGGTGCTGGAAGACTTCTGTTTCTCAGATTTGATGATCCAAATGCAAAACTACAAAAGAAGGACATACGAACAAGCATGATAGAAGGAACAATGTCGTTTGATATAGGAGAAGGTAGATTTGATGCTCTGATGCGTCCATGGATGTATGCAATAGTGGTGAAGGTCATCGCCAGGAACGTTGGATTCCTCACGCTGTAGGACAGAATCAAGACAATGTGGAGACCGGTTGGGGCATTCGAACTCATAGACCTAGAGAACAACTACTTCATCATGCAACTCACGAGAGAAGATGATTACCTGACGGCCCTTACGGGAGGACCATGGCCGCTAATGGGGTCCTATCTAAGTGTACAACCATGGGACCGTTCATTTTCACCATCCTCTGCCAACCCCAAACACATGGTGATCTGGATAAGGATCCCACGTTTGCCTATATTTCTCTATCAAACTCAGTTCCTGGAGGAAGTCAGAGACACAATCGGGAAAACAATCAAGGTGGATTCAAACACTGACCAAAAAATGAGAGGGAAATTTGCAAGAATTGCAGTTAAGCTGGACACCAGCAAGCCATTGGTGCCCAAAATCATGGTACAAGGAGTGAGGTACAACATTGAATACGAGAACCTAACCATCATCTGTATGTTCTGTGGCAAAGTTGGCCACTTGACTGGGGAATGTATTGAGAGGAAGGCGGCAATTGAGGTCCAGACGAATGTAGGGAAACATACGGATGGGTTGGAAGTAGAGGTGAATCCTTTGGGGAAGTTCTAGGAGAGCTTACACGCACAACCCTTTCTTAGGCATCCGAGGAAGGAGGACGCACAGGGTAGAAAAGGAGGTATTCCAATGCACAATAGGTTTGTAGGCTTGGATGCGGAGGTGGAGCAGTCGGAGGGAGCAACACTGGTAGGGAATGTCAAGCTGAAGCTGGGATTTGAATGGCACCAGTGGAAGACAATGAATAAGAAGAAAAGGTCGGTTGAGGAAGCCAATCGTCCCAGCACCAACATGGCACAGAACAAGGAGGGATAGACGAGAAAACTCAGGAACACACAGAATCACATGGTTGTATCCTTAGAGGGTGAGAACACGGTGGTCATATTGGATGAGGAGACAGGTCGAGGGGAGGGGTTAAAATTTGCTATGAGTGAAACATAGAAGAGGAGGACCACAGTGGGTAGTCCGAGCAAGATGATGATGTTTGTGGCATCGGTAGGCATACACCTCAGGAACGGGAAAGTGATCAATTCAAAGGACCTTACAAGGAATGGCCAAAGGAAAAAGAACAGGAGGAGCTATGAGGTGTCGAAGGATAGGGAATCGGGCAAAGAGGACCCGAGATCTTTTGTGATGGTTACCCAATGAGGGTGGCCACTTGGAATGTCCAGGGTATTTGCGGGAGGGATAACCAAAATACAATAAGAGATCTAACCCAACCACATACGATCAACGTGCTAGCAATCCTAGAGACTAGGACAAGCGGAGCTAAAGCTGACAGGATTGTGAAATCATTAGGGTTTGATAGATCGTACCGAGTTGAGGTGACGGGCTTCTCTGGAGGCATATGGGTGTTGTGGAAGAGCAAGATAGGGGTGCTAGAGATAATAGTTGGGCACAAACAATTCATTCACTACAGAGTTAATAAACAGGAGAGGTTGACCTTCGTGTATGCGAGCACGAAGCAGGCAGGAAGACGACTACTGTGGGAACACCTTCACACAATTGCAGATACTTCACCTTAATCGTGGATGGTTGCAGGTGACTTCAATGCGGTGTTAAGGGCTGATGAAAAGGTGGGGGGCGAGCCCATCAAGATGAGCAGCTGCAGGGAATTTGCTATGGGTCTCACGAATGCCATAATGGAGGAGTTGGGGGCGTCAGGCCCGAAGATGACCTTCAGATGGGGATGGCTGACGAAAAGGCTTGATAGGGCGGTGGCCAATCAGGAATGGCTAGAAGCTTTACCTTCAACTAAAGTTGAAGTTCTACTAAGAATCAACTCTGATCACTCTCCCATACTTATCACTATGGATGACAGATCCAAGTGGAATGCGTATCGACCTAAGACGAGTACTATCTGGCACACTAGAGACTTGTTCCAGGAGTTCATGAATGGAAATAGGGACAATAACATACCCTACCATGAGGTAGTGTCCAAGCTGATGAAGAGTTTGATAGAGTGGGACAGAGAGAAGCGAAGACAACTCACAGTGAGGAAACGTTCGTTGTTGAATGGGATAAACAAACTTTAGGCTGACAATGTGGGGAGGGGGAGTGAGATGCAAGATGAAAAGATAGTGCAGCTTCAGGTGGAATACAATGAAATACTACATGAAGAGGGAGAAGAATGGCGGCAAAAGGTGAGGTGTGATTGGATGAAGGCAGGCGATGCTAATACTAGATATTTCCAATCATTGGTGAGAGATAATAGACAAAGGAACAAGATCACTAGACTGAAAAATGCAGATGGATCTTGGGAGGATGATGAAGAGGCCATTAAATCTGTGGTGAGGAGGTTCTTTCTCGACCTTTTCACGAGAAAGGATAGGAAGATAAGAAACAACGCCATTGCTGCATATGCAGGCAGTTTTCCACAAATTCAGGAGATGGACAGATCATACATGGGACGAGCACCAACCAAGGAGGAAATCAAGGAAGTTCTAATGAATATGAACCCCGTTAAAGCTCCAGGACCCGACGAAGTGGATGCCAGATTCTTACAACGGAACTGGGAGTAGCTGGGAGACACCATTACGCTAATGATACTTCATTGTTTTGCAGGGGGATCGATTGTAGACAGCCTAGCAAATGCAACCCTGGTATTGATTCCCAAAATTCTAATACTGGAGAACTACAGCCAGCTGAGACCAATATCTCTAAACAATGTGGGACTTAAAGTGCTATCCAAAATCATGGTAGAGTGTATAAAACCTTTCCTTCCAGAATGGATATCGCCTGCACAAAGCAGCTTTGTTCCTGGTAGACGAATTGTTGGTATGAATGCCCTGAGAGCCAATCATGGGATGATTGGTGGGATACATTAAGATTGATTTGATAAACATCAAAGGCAAGCTTCCAATTCTTTCTGGTTCAGTCATATGAGATAGTGATAGAACAGATTGAATGTCTAGAGAATGACAATACTCTGACGTATGCTTTCAGGTTGAGGACCTGGACGATGAGATCATACAGATGCTAAGAGTTTGTACATTCTTGTTATGTCCCTAGTCGGATGTCATTGTGGAAGGTAGATAGACAGCAATGACACACAAGACTAGATTGTGGTGTTGGTTGATGACAAAATCTCATTAGTCATGATATAGAGATATCAAACCAAACACATAGGTACTTGTTAGAGAACAAGTGTACCGAACAGACCCACCGTGAGTTTGACACATGTAACCATGACATGGTAGTCACAGTCAGTACTCACAGTGATGGTGGTGAGTGTGAATATTTGACCTCAAATCACTACACTCAACACATGTCGTTGGGCACACTTTGACATCATCAAACGCAGTCCTGAAACATGGGTTGTTATAAAGGTGATGATTGAGTGGCTTTGACACATGGGGCTTTTGAGGGGTGAGTGATAGATATGGGATTTGTCCCTCTTGAGGGAGTTTGATATCCAAGGCCACTTGATGAGTAGGATTGAGATAGGTGTGTGCATGCATGTGTGAATCGGTATGTGATATTGATGTCATACATATCTCTTCCAATCTGCTCTGAGATCAAGAAAGTGAATGAACGTTGACAGGATGATTGTGCCATGCCTCGAGTTCATTCGGGATATCAGTGACAAAGGAATTATACATTCGCTGTAACACCATTCATGGATTGTAGGATTGAAAGTTGTTCTCCAACTTTCTATTTCACTTGGGTAGCACTGATGTGTGACTAGGCACCTCTCTTTGCATGTGAAGTCATAAGTGTTATGGACTTTCACTGCCAACGTGAAAAGGACCTGTAGGGTCACACACATAGGATTTAACCTACAAGAGGAGTTTGTCCACAAACAATGTTTAGATTGATTGCTAAAGGAGTTTAGTAGTTCAATTAAACACTCAATCAATTGATAGCTCAGTATCATAGTGTTCAAGGTGTTGGACAGATTGATTAGAGTATCAGATTGATTGAAATTGCAATTGACTGATTCTGCACAATCTGCACTCCCAGCCGATCGGCTCATGTGATGAACCGATCGGTTGAGCTTGGCGAACCGATCGGCTCAGGTGGTGAGTCGGTCGGCTCATGGACAAGATGAAACGATTGCTTCAAGTGTTGAAACGATCGGTTCAACTGATGCAACCGAGCAAGTTGGGAAAGTAGGATTGGTGAGAAATTTCTTTTCGTTTCACTTGCCCAATTTGATTGGAACAAGGATTGGTATTTGGTACCAATTAGAAATAAAAGAAGAAAAGTCAATCGGGAACTGATCAGGACCACAAACCGACCAGTTCAGAAGTGAACTGATCATTTCATGGGTCCCAACCGATCGGCTCAGGTCCTTAACCGACCGTTTCAGAAATGAAACACTCAGTTTAGGTCGTGCAATTGGTTATTTTTTGTGGAAAATCTCGAACCCTTCTACTCCTGCTTTAGTCCCGCATTGCCCAGGATAGAGAACCATGTCCCATGACCCTCTTATATATAGGGGTATTGGGGGCTTCTCAAAGAAAAACTCAGTGAAACCAGTTGCTTTGTAAAGTTGTCGTTCTCTCTGGTTTTGGTAACCGAGAGAGCCCGAGCAAGTGCTACCCGATAAGGGAGGCACAACAAGGGAAAGACAACTGCAAAAAGCAATTGGTGGCAGGAGAGTGTGTCAGCGACTAGTACACTGACAGGAGGGTGGGACTCCTTCCAATTCCTTGTGAGACAATGAGATTGGAGTTCCAGGTGGTCCGTGTGGACTACTTCAGAGGCAGGAGATTTCTACCGCTCGGAGGACAGCTATCAATCCTGACAGTCCCGGTGAGACCAGGAGTTGTCAGTCCCAGTGCAACCAGGAGCTGCACAGACATCGTCCAAGACCATAGGTGAAGACCGCACAAGCCGTGAGATATTATCAGCAAGCAAACCTCGGGACAAGGTATGATTCCACAAACCATCCTTTCCTATTGTATAGACGTTGACACGTTTCCTTGTTCTGGGTTTGGGGAGGAGAAATTTTTTTGTTTCCGCTGCCTTCTCTGCCTCCCCTATAACCCAACAGTGGTATCAGAGCCACGTCAACTGCTCTATACTTTAGGATTATCGATATGATCGATTTTGGTTTGTCACCTTTATTTATTGCATACGATGCAAATAAAATTGGCTTTATGCATGTCCAATCCTAAATCCACAAATCTCAATTTACATATATGATATGTATTATGAATGCACTCGATACGTGTCGCCCTTAAATGAGTTTTATGGTGGATGTATAGCGTGGTTATGGCCAATAAACCCTATCTGTGTATGGTTGTATGTGGTTGCTTGCATCTCGGTCTGTGCACCGATCTTCCTTCTCCTATTTCTGATGTAACGCGAAATAATTTGAGATTTCTTTCCTACCTTTACTCCCCTCGAATGTAACTCGAGGTTTCTCTTTTTACAATGTAAAATAGGATAGAATTTTATTTTCTGTTATGTCAAAGAACAAAGGACAACCTGACGACAGCTGAGATGATCGGTTCAAGGCATGAACCGATCAGTTGAAGTTCAAGACGATCGGTTCAAGGAGTGAGCTGATCAGTTGATGACCGATTCGAGGAGTGAGATGAGAAGTTGGCGGCCATGATGAGATGCATGATGACCAGGTGAACCGATCGGTTGGAGGAGCTAACTGATTGGCTGGTGGCACTACTACAGAAGTGCCTTTTAGTGTCGGTTGTTTAACCCCCTTTGGCGTCGGTTTCTGAACGACGCCTATGTGGGCGCCGCTAAAAGGTTGGACACTTCAGCGTCGGTTAAAAAACCGACGCCTATTTAACATAAAGGCGTCGGTTTATTATAAAACACCGATGCCAAAAGGGTTCGCGCCACAGAAAACGGCGTCATCTAGGACGCTTTCTGCGTCGGTTATATACTAAAACACCGACGCAAAAAAGTGTCCTAGATGACTCCCATTTCCTGTAGCGCGAACACTTTTGGCGTCGGTGTTCAACAAAAAACCGACGCTGTAAGTCTGTGCTGACGGTTATCGGTAAATAACCGACGCCTATTTCTATTTTTTTTTATAAATCTGTTTGCAGGCCTGCTGTGGCTGGTCAGCAGGATGAGAACCTGCAGTTCAGTTTTCTGAACTGCAGGTTTACGACATCCATTGATATCAGCCTACAAACAGGCCACAAACCTGCAAAATTAACATAAAAAGATTCACACAAGTAGATACATTCAGACATCAATTCAATTGTCACGTTCACACATATAGAATCATTCAAATACATGTTTTAACATTCAGAAACATTCATTTACAAAGTATCATTCATCATCACTATCAACATCCCAATTATATCTTACAGTTGCCACTGTTTGTACAACTATTGCCCATTCTTCTCTTACTTCATTTAATGATTCCCTCGTATATGGAGCATGTACATTTTTTAAGCGTTTGCCTATAGTGTGGTCAGTTTTAAACACCTGCAAAGAGAATGATGTATATATATAAGTAATAATATAAAAATAAGATTGATATATTTCATACTAACTAATGAGACTATATATAATACCTCATGTATGGTATCGATGTCCAATGCGGCATGTTTGATAATCATCTGCATAAATCGCATCACATAGTATGCGCATGCCCAGCCATTGTCTTGTGTAGCGCACTATAAATTGAAACATACAAATTAATACAACTAAGCACAATTCACATCAATAATATATACATTGGATTCGGGGAGTCGGGAACTTACTTTTACGTTCTCCCAAGACAATGGCTGGTTCTTTTTCCTTGGGACCTTTCCTCCAGCATTTTTGAATGCATCTAAACCCCTACATGTTAATATAACACACTAAGTTGCATAAGTAAATAGTAATGTAATAAAAGATGTTAACGGATATAAAAAATGAAATATTTCTCACCAGAATAATGCCATTCTGGTTACGTGTCCAATTTTAGTGTTTAATGTACTTCCTGCGGGATCTAGATAATAAACAGTGAACGTCCCGGGGACAATAACTAGTAACTCCCAATGTCTACCACTAGAGGTAAAAAGTTAACAATTAATAACTCAAAATGCAAAATAATAATGGAATTTTCTTAAGTCCAAATTATAAATAAAGCAAACTTACTTGACATTGAATGGAGCTATTATTATCGTCTTCATTTGATGACCAAAAATTGTAAAAGCATCTATACAGTATTGTTGAACACTATCACGGTCTTTAGCTACCATACTAATCAATGATGGAATCAAAAATCCCACATGATCATATGCAAATTGTTTGCAATGATCTTCGATTAAGTAGCTGCAAAACATATAGACGTATGCATTAATATATAAGAAACTAGATCACCGGATCTTACACAAGGTATATGGATGTATAAACAAGATCTCACCTTATCCATGTCTCTATCATTGATGTATTCAACCAATCATACATAAACAGCTCAATAATATCTTGTATAAATAAAGAGCTGTCGTATGATTGACCTGCATAATCTGCATCTAAAGAAACAATTATAGGGCAAAGTATATTATGTGCCCGTAGCCAACATGCCATTCCCCTACAAGCAGGACCTAACGGGTATTGTAGGTCAGTTGGAACCCAAGTTGGTAATGCGGGAATTGGAGGTGGAGGCCTAGGTGCTCCTGGTGTCTTCTTTTTAACCTGTATATATAATTTCAGATCAGTTGACATCATATATACACATTAACAGTCTAAATCAATGTAAATTTATCTTACAATTTCAGTCGTGTAGAGGACATCTGCTTTGGGCCACAATATGACCCCACTTTCTGCCTCACCAAGTGTATCAATATCTGGGTGGGCATATGGCAACGCAACTTCCCTCCAATCGGGTAATACATGTATCGGGCTCACACGAATGTAGCCCTGCGGCATTGGAGTCCCATGAAACGTTGCCCCAGGAAGGGACTGGTAAGCTTGCGCCTCTGCAACAACATAGTTTTCCATTCTTAAGCGGCATGGCTTCAATGCCTACAAATTTACGTAAAGAATGTTATACATATATACATATCATCTTGAAAACATATCATCTTGAAAAGACTAGCTACAATGTCATAAACAATACTTACAGCAGACGTGTTAGGCGATGGGTCTCCAGGATTACTTGCAGTCTGTGCACCAGGAGAAGAGTGGGTCGGCATAGGCTGATTGGAAGCCTGAGATGTCTGCCACCGCAGCAATTCTTCCTTGACCTTCTCAGCAACCACATCGTTGAGCTTCTTAGCAACTATATCCTCGACTCTCTTATTCTCCTATACATGGATAAAACAAATATTAGCTTTTTATTAATGAATTTCCTTTTGCAGTAACATTATAAAAATAGAATATATATGTTACCTCTTCTTGAGAAAGTCCCGCTCTGGGTTTGCGCTGGGATGGCCCAAAGAATGCTTTGATGCCCACACCAGCGCCGGCACCTCTAACACGTCCAGGATGCTCTGGGTTACCCAGAGCAACTGTCAATTCATCCCTTGTGCCCTGAGGGATGAACGTGCCTTGTTTTCTCTGCTCGTGCAGCTCCCGCTAATCACCATAAACAAAAATTGGTAAGCTAATGAGTAAATCTTGGATGGGTTTCTAGGCCAACAAACACATTTGATGTCATTCTTATATATAATAAATGTGTACCACCTATCCCATCCTTGAACACCTAATCTCACTAGTAAGTGTATAATGTGTATTGGGTTTTCAAGAAAATTTCGGCAGCATTTACCCGTTGTTCTCTAAGTACATATGTACTTAGAGAACAAACGGGGAAATGCTACTGAAATTTTCTCGAAAACCCAATACACATTATACACTTACATCCTAAGTGAGATTAGGTGTTCAAGAACAGTCCCAAACTGGGGACTATCCAAGATTTACTCCTAATGAGCCAATCTTGGACGGGTTTCTAGGCCAACAAATACATGTGTTGTCATTCTTATATATAATAAATGTCTATAAAGTACAGGCAACATGGTTAATCCTAATCAATAGAGCATTATTAAATAATAAATCAAGAAATCAATAGTTTCAAACAAAAGGTCTAGGAATCTTTACTAGACATTATATGTATCCCTAATCATCATATTTAACATACTACATTATTATGAACATCCAGATCAGATTAAGATCATACTATGTTATAACCATTGGTTTAATAACCCTATTTCTGCATGTACATGTTTATCAACTTTAAAACCCTATAATTCATGAAATCATTCTAATTCAATTTAATATGTTGGGATCACATAATTATATAATGACATCAGAATATATAGAAGAATCATAATTAACATGATTAACAACATGCTCATCAAACTAGGGTTTTCTTGAATATCATCTAATATTTGTGTACTAGACATTATATTTATCCCTAATCATCATATTTAACATACCATTATTATGAACATCCAGATTAGATTAACTCTAATCAAATACATTACATGCATTTTTATCACAACAATTTGATCGATGCATAAAAAAGCAGAGCAGCTAGCAGCGGGAAGACCAACCTTGTCAGAGGGAAGAAGGTAGAGGCTCCGGTGGCTCTGGCTGGAGAAGTAGCTAGCAGCGACGGCGGTGGAGGAGCAGCTAGCAGCTCCGGTGGCTCTGGCGGTGGTTGCGGCGGCGCGACGACGGTGGAAAAGCACCAGGTGGCGCCGAAGAGTCAGGCGTGGCGGCGGCCTCACGCGCTTGAAGCAGCAGGGGCAGGCAGCAGGGGTGGGCAGTAGGGGCGGCGGAGAAGGGGGCGCGGAGAAGGAGGAGTGGTGGTGGAGAAGGGGGCGCCGGAGAAGGGGGCGCCGGAGAAGAAATAGCTGGAGAAATGGCACTGGAGAAGAAATCGCCGGAGAGAAATCGGCGGCAGCAGAGAAATAGGGTAATTGCTCGCAATGAAACAGAAGAAAGGGGAAGAGTCAGGCGATCGCGGAGTATAAGTTCCCAAATAGCGTCAGTTGTTTTAACAACCGACGCCTAAAATCTTTAGCATCGGTTGTTTGCAACAACCGACGTCCAATTGGACGATATTTTCATGAAATTGTTTGGCGGGAACCACCTTCAGCGTCGGTTATAAAAGGATAACCGACGCTGAAAGTGACACTTTTTGCGCAAATTTTCATCGCACATAGGCGTCGGTTTATACCTACATGACCGACGCTGAAAATGACACTATTTTTTTTTATCAAAATTTGGATTTCGCGGCCGACTTTCAGCGTCAGTTTGTTATAAACAACCGACGCTGAATACAAAGCGGTACCCGTGTCTGGCTGGTCTTTGAATATAGACGTCGGTTTGCTTAAACAACTGATGCCTAACATATAAGGCGTCGGTTTTCCTTAATAACCGACGCCCAGAAAAGTGACATTGAATGCTATTTCTGTAGTAGTGTGGCACCCATCCAACCAGTCTGATGGTGAGTCGATCATTCATGTGATGAGTTGATCAAACCCAGAAAGGCAAAACACAAAGTTCATCTTGTACAGGTTGCATGTGATGTAGACCTAGATGACCGTGATTCCTCTTGGCTCGAGGAATCACATTAGGATGGCCATAATCATCGCTTTTTTTTGTTTCACATGTTTTCTGTGAGATATAGCATGTATATGATATGTACTATATATTGTGGTGATTGGATATGTATATGTATATAAAAACCAAATCCCTCATTAAAATATTAAGTATTATATACCTTCCATTAGCGACACACATGAAAAACTCGATTGACCAAGCGTAGGTTACGCCAAAGTGTGGTGCACCGTCTATCTTGTGGAAGTGTGAAGGGTAGACATGTAGGTTCTGCCAAAGCAGGGTGCATGTTTACCATGTCGGGACTTAACTGGTGATTCTTAGAGCGTCTAAGCCCAGAGGCAAGGAATGTTCATGGCAAGGTGTTGCGCATGTTCATTCATTAAGAGTTGCATATGATGAAATTGGCATGATGGCCTACCTAAATAGTCAAGATTGTGGGCGATCAACCAAAGCTGACTCAGGACTTGATGAAATATGGATCTTGCCCACTAGAAGGTTGTACGCTGCAATCTTCTGAATTGATGGTGAGGGCTATCAATTTGAACTAAAATAGTGGGAGCGATAATTAATTAAAGGCCTAATTTTTATCGTCAACTTTTCAAATCAATCAAATAAGTCAAAAGAGTTTTGGAGTAAAATTGCATATATTTCCTTTTGTTAAAATAAATGGTTAATCAACAATAATCACTTTATTTGTGATCGGTCTTTGAGACCAATAAATTAAATGGGAATAATTCCACGATTGGTTAGGACGTTGAGAAGCGTTCTCAATCAAAGAGCGAAAGCTCTAAGTCCTAGTTATACCAGAACCAGATGAACTCGATCCCACCACATCAATGGTTGAAAGTATGCTTATGGAAGCATACCGAGGATGAAAATGATGAGGAGTGCTTGATGTTGTGTTCTCTGAACTATGAGTTGCAGAGACAACATGAGACATATGATGTCTCCAAGACATTGTCCTAGTATGTCATGACAAAAGGAGATCCAGTAAGGTATTCACACACTCAATATGATTGGGTAGATGGAAAGACCTGACTAACAAGGATTCCCTCTGAGCCAAGAGTTTGCTATTGGTATGATACTGCAAATGTTGTGAGAATCATACAGTTCTTGATAAACTACAACATGAACAACTTTGACAAGCGTTGACAAAGTTGTTGGACATGTTGAGGCAAATATGAAGAAAAACTAACCCTAATATTTGATGAGATCAATGAAAGGTAAGTCTTAAGGGCAAGGGCAAGGGAAAAGCAAAGAAGTGTTCTGATGCTAGCCATCAATCCAAGCCGTCTTCAGCCTCAAGGCACATGGGGAAGGGTGTATGAGGGATTGCCCTCTATATTTGGAAGAACAAAAGAAGATGAAGGAGGGGATGGAGATCTCCACCTAAGGTATCATGAAATGAACCGCTTCTTTATCTGAGGTATATGATACCAAGATATGGATATGTCATATATGATATGCAATATCCACAAAGAAGTGATGGCCTTTGTGAAAGGACCAAGAAAGGAGTACCCATCATTGGAGCAAGTGTTGCTGCCATAGATAGGAGTACCTTTCAGTTTATTTCAGCCTAAAGGGCACGAAATAGAGTTGAGAACTGCTATTTCATATTTTCCAATATATAGAAACACTTTATTCTTGCATATTGTATGACAATGATGGCAATCAATAAAGAGATGTTTTCATTTTCTAAAGATATGATCTTTGTGGCAATGCCTTGTTTATCTTGTGGTATTTGATATGGATAAGATAAAATGATACCTAAAAGTTATAGATAACTCAAACAATCAAATTAGCATCAATCATGAGAAATTCATTACTAGTTTCCATGTGATGGACAAATATAGACTCTTTTGGTTAGAGAACCAGTAAGAGACATGAATATCTTGGACATGATTAATCAATCTTTGCTAATGGTAGTGGGAGAATGATTATCCTATTAGGTATGATACATGTGATGTATTTACATACCTATTGGAACAAATGCTAATACTTCAAATGGTGTTTAGAGAAATGCCAATATGAATATCTTGATGTGTTCAAGAATATCATAAATGAAGTACAAATTTGGTAAAGTGTTAATTATTGATGAGATCAATGAATGAAATACTTGGACCAAATGTTTGAGATCCTTATGAGTGATTATGATAGTATATCATAGTGAACTCATGATTAAGGCATGGTGATGTCTAAATCAAGAAGGAATCACACTCTTACGAGTTAGAGAATGATTATCAAATAACTGAATTCTTCTTAATAAAAGAATACCCCTCACTAATAAAAGAAATTAAGAATCACAAGGGTTGTGAATTCTTATATCCTTACACCTCAATTATCTATGTTATGAGTTGTTCATGTGATGAGTCAACTATCTAGATGAATATGAGGAATCGAATTTTGAGTTATGGTTTATGACCATTTCATCCTAAATGACATCCATGTGAACCATAAGGTATGACCTTGATGGTAGCACCCATTGGATGAGTGCAAATGAATCTTAAGTGTTAAGACACATGGATAACATTTTGGGAGGATGATGCTTGTTGATTGCAACTTAATGACTAAGCATTTGTTACGACCCCACCTCCCGATAACCCCCAATTAAGGGAGACCGAGAGGTCGAAGCCGCACCCATAACTTTCGGATCAAAGGTTCAGCAATTAACCAAGAATAATTATCAAATTTTAACATACTATACTGAAAGTTGTAAGAAAATAAAATTTTTCATACCTTTTTGAAAACTTGGATCTCTAAACTTCTATCCACTTAAGGATTCTAGTCTAACTAATCCTCCTTGTATTTTACTTCATGTATTACACAGTATGACAATTTACTGTGTGTCCTTTTGGCTTGTACCTAAAACGCCGACAAACAAAACGTCGGTCAGCCGAAGCTGGTATGTGGGGGAAACAATAAACGTGCAACTATGATAACAACATCATCATTCAATTAATCATTTAACAATCAAGATTACATTTTAAGCCATACAACTCAATCCATACATATTCTCGAACTCTGGGCTGTCCATGTAGTGGACATGGATACCACCTCTCTTTTAGGTAATAGAGTCGCATGGCACTACCCGAAGATAGCCCAATATCTAACTCAATGTGACTTGATGGTCCTACCTCAAGGGTAGCCATGTACTAAGTCATCCATAGACCTGATGGACCTACCCAAGAGGTAGCCATGTACTAGGTCTTCCATAGACCTGATGGACCTACCCAATAGGTAGCCATGTACTAGGTCAACTATACTGCCACAGAGAGAACCAGGATCTGAGCTTGTAGGCATATATCCTTTGTGATAGTCATAGCCACATTATAGTTTGTAGGAAATAAATTCATCCAACAGTTTATTTAAAGCAATCGATAAAACATTCGGTAATCGCCATGAAACTAGAACGGTTATTAATAAGCGTAACCACATACCTGATTTGATGAGTCATGCAGATTATTCAACATATACTTCATGTATATACAATCAATCCAATCAATAGATCCAAGCAAGTAATTCAATCATCACATAATTCCTGAAAAGAATATGTACTCTATTTATTACACACTTTATCAAGAATCTACTTTATTGACTTGGATTCTCTTTCTAGGGTTTGTAATCCGCATTAAGATTTCATTAATATTCATTAGGGTTTCTTAGATCAATTTCTCAAACTTTATCCCTTTTAGGTTAACAAACCCTAAAATACTCTTTTCCATTATACGAACCATAATTGCTCAACTATCTATTTTAATAGTCTTTTATACCCAAATTGACTTAGGATCATCACATCTCTATTTATTCACGGATTTGATCAATTAAACCAATTAAAAGACATATTCACCTAAATTAGGGCTTTTGAGTTCATTAATGCACATTCATGCACGAAACCCTAAATTAAGCCAATTATATAAAAAGATCATCTTTTTAGATTATATCCTCATATTTATCAACAACAGGTTAAAATCATCCTTTGAACTACATTAAATCCATCTATCATCAAATCTAAGGGTTTTTCATTAATTAAAACACTAAAGATGATAACTTTATGTAATTTTCCAATTTCAAGCATATAAACTCTAAATTAGACTAATCATATGCAAAGTTCTTCCTTGTTGAACATAATGTACCTTTTTACATTTAACATGTTAATATCAACTCTAATGATCCATTAAACCCTATTAAACTCATTAAGCATATCAAAATAGGGTTTCTTAATCTTTAATTCATGAAAGATGATGATTTACACTACTTTTCGCATAGCAAGAGGAATTAGCTTATAACATATTTTTATTGGAATCCTCTCGTTTTTATGAACAATTTGATATAAAGTTTCACTATATTCTGAGTTACTAATAAAGAGATATGATTTTTATAAAATCAACTTACCCGGACCAATCAGGAACTGCCATGTGATCGTTTCCATGCAAAGTGGCTCCTTTCTTTTGGAAACATAACTCAATTACGAAAATGCCCCTGTGTAAGTTAAATGCTCCTTAGCCCCACAGAGGGCAGAATTGTCCAACATCCTTCCATCATCTTCAAGCTTGAGAACGGCTGCCGCAGCAGCCCTAGCTGCGGCTTGCGGTCCTTCTCCAGCCTCTCTTGGACCCCGAAGACCACATGGAAAGGTCCCTCCACCTCCGGCGCTCCATGGCGCTCCACTGGATACCCAAAATGCGCGCCCAAATCCTCCGAACTGCGCGGGCCAGGTCTGTCTATGCGGTCGACCATGAAGCACATCCAGTGCTCTTGCGTCCAGGTTAGCGCGGAGAATCGATCGCCAAGTTACCCTGCAGCTACGTGGGTACTTCGAGCCTCCAACCAGATCAAACCAGAACCCTCAACTGTTTCAGGAAAAGAGCTATACCCTCAACTAGGGTTTATACGTAAGGAACAAGGAAAAAGGAGAGGGTTGCGTGAGATTCCATCTTTAAACTCGAACTAAGGTTGCTACCCTATATATAGGGTGGAGTATGAAGCCCTAAGGCGTGCCTCATGAGGACTCAAGTCCCAACTTGAAAGGAAACACATATTCCTTGGTTGTGAAGCAACTACCTTTCTCTCTCTCTTCATTATTCTTTTCTAATATCCTCTATTATTTGGATTCTTTAGGAATTCGAAATTGCTTTTACTTACTCCCTTTAACCTTGCTTTTTAATCCATTGATCACGAAATCCTATTCTCTTTTATAGAAAATATCATCCTTTTAAACAATACCACATAATTTATTAATAAAGCAACACATTATCCTCTTATTTTGCCTTTTTAGTATTTTCTCTTTCTTTCCTCTTTATTGGGACTCCTTGGATCCCAAGATACTCCATTATTTCGAAATTCTTTTTATTGGATACTTATTATCCTTCTAGATGCATCATTATGCATTATTTCACATTATCTTGTTTATTTCTCATTCAAATATCTCCTTTTGAGGATTTCTTTGTATTTCTCTTTTATTTTCCTCATTGACATTCATTTTAATATTAGCAACCTCATGGATACGGAATTTCCCCCAGAAAACTCATTTATGCCTCTTTCCACTCATTTTATCATTATTTTCAATGAAGAAATACTTAATTAAACTTTTCTTTTCTTATTGCTTTCTTTTTGGAACTTTGGACTCCTTGGTACCCAAGGAACCCAAGAGGCACGAAATCCTCTTTGGATTTGCCTTCTAGAGATTTCTACATATTTCTTTTCTTAAAAATTCAATTATCCATTTACTAATTGAATTCCCTTGTTATTTGTGCCCAATAGCCAATAAAGCCCACAAAACAATCATCAAGGCTATTGTAAATGAAATCCATGTCTTCAAAACAAATTATATCATTATTTGTTCAATTATCTTTATTATGAGAATTTATATTTCTCACCAATTGAACCCAAAAATTGGGGTTATAACAGCATTTGACATATGGATACTAAAACCGCATTCCTATAAGGAATAAAACAAGGATGTGTACGTGACACAACCTATAAGGATTATGAATCCACTAATGCAAATGAATTCTATAAGTTACAATGGACTAATCAATGTGATTGATTGAGAACAAGCAATTTAGAATTGGATCTTTACTTTGATGATATAGTCAAAGGGTTTGACTGATATGTCAAAGATAAAGAAGGGATATGTGATTTAGTGGAAGCGTGTTCACATTCCACATGTTGATGTGAAATGAAAATGTTCTAGAATCGAAATCCAAAAGTGGAAATTATCTTTAAGGAAGATAGAGATGTTTCCTATGTGATAGGAATAGAGATCTATAGAGATAGTTCTTGAAAACCTCTTGACCTGAAAAGAGAGAGCATACATTGGCAATCTGTACTGAAGGGTTCAGTGTACACAGATTCATTGGGAGAAAACATGTCCATGTTATATGGAGTTAGTATCCCAAGGCCAAGTGTCCAATTCTTATGAAGAATGGGAACACTAAGAATAGATATGGATCTATCATGTATGTAATCATCCCATTATCTTGCATGTATCGAAATGGCAAGAACAAAATGCATTCATCATCTTATATGTAGGACATGGCAATATGATGTGCTCATCCTGATAACTCGTATGTGAAACATGATGAGTGGATGTCTATCTACGTCCAGTAAGGGTTACTGGAATACCATGAGAACTTGATAAGTACTTGAGAAGTACTAGTTCTATGGAGATAAGGAAGAGTTCAATGTAAAGAGTTGCATTGATGCGAACTTCTGAAAGGATGGAAAATTAATCGCAAAATATATATAGGATATATAAAAGTGAAAGTTTGTTGATAACTGGAAGTGTTCCAATAAAACCATTTAAAAGGAAATGATGAGTATCTATGTGTTAGAAGAACAACAGTGGATACTATATAGATCTGGAAGTTCATGAGATGAACTTATAGATATTCTGCTCATTGATGACAAGTATGGAATCCTTGATCATGCAATGTGGCTAAAGGTTAGCAAAGGAATACTAGATCACGTATTACGACAACTCCATCTCATACGTGTGACGTACAGCGAAGATATGAGACACATGCAATTTATACTGATTTTGGCAAGGTGTTTCCATTACTCACTATGATCGCACTAGAGCAGAGTAACATGTGGGACATGTTTGAAGATCACTATGAATATGATTCAAGGGTGATTGGCTCGCAGTGCAAGTGGGAGTTGTTGGTATGTATGCCCTGAGATCCAATCATGGGATGATTGGTGGGATACATTAAGATTGATTTGATAAACATCAAAGGCAAGCTTCCAATTCTTTCTGGTTCAGTCATATGAGATAGTGATAGAACAAATTGAATGTCTAGAGAATGACAATACTCAATGACGTATGCTTTCAGGTTGAGGACTTGGACGATGAGATCATACGGATGCTAAGAGTTTGTACATTCTTGTTATGTCCCTATTCGGATGTCATTATGGAAGGTAGATAGACAGCAATGACACACAAGACTAGATTGTGGTGTTGGTTGATGATAGAATCTCATTAGTCATGATATAGAGATATCAAACCAAACACATAGGTACTTGTTAGAGAATAAGTGTACCGGACAGACCCACCGTGAGTTTGACACATGGAACCATGACATGGTAGTCACAGTCAGTACTCACGGTGATGGTGGTGAGTGTGATTCTTTGACCTGAAATCACTACACTCAACACATGTCGTTGGGCACACTTTGTCATCATCAAACGCAGTCCTGAAACATGGGTTGTTATAAAGGTGATGATTGAGTGGCTTTGACACATGGGGCTTTTGAGGAGTGAGTGATAGATATGGGATTTGTCCCTCTTGAGGGAGTTTGATATCCAAGGCCACTTGATGAGTAGGATTGAGATAGGTGTGCGCACGCATGTGTGAATCAGTATGTGATATTGATGTCATACATATCTCTTCCAATCTGCTCTGAGATCAAGAAAGTGAATGAACATTGAAAGGATGATTGTTCCATGCCTCAAGTTCATTTGGGATATCAGTGACAAAGGAATTATACATTCACTGTAACACCATTCACAGATTATAGGATTGAAAGTTGTTCTCCAACTTTCTATTTCACTTGGGTAGCACTGATGTGTGACTAGGCACCACTCTTTGCTTGTGAAGTCATAAGTGTTATGGACTTTCACTGCCAACGTGAAAAGGACCTGCAGGGTCACACACATAGGATTTAACCTGGAAGAGGAGTTTGTCCACAAACAATGTTTAGATTGATTGCTAAAGGAGTTTAGTAGTTCAATTAAACACTCAATCAATTGATAGCTCAGTATCATAGTGTTCAAGATGTTGAACAGATTGATTAGAGTATCAGATTGATTGAAAATGCAATTGACTGATTCTGCACAATCTGCACTCCCAACGAATTGGCTCATGTGATGAACCAATCGGCTGAGCTTGGTGAACCGATCGGCTCAGGTGGTGAGTTGATCGGATCATGGACAGGAGGAAATGATTGCTTCAAGTGTTGAAATGATCGGTTCAACTGATGCAACCGAGCAAGTTGGGAAAGTAGGATTGATGAGAAATATCTTTTCGTTTCACTTGCCCAATTTGATTGGAAGAAGGATTGGTATTTGGTACCAATTAGAAACAAAAGAAGAAAAGTCAATCGGGAACTGATCACGACCACGAACTGACCAGTTCAGAAGTGAACCGATCGTTTCATGGGTCCCAACTGATCGGTTGAGGTGTCAACCGACTTCTCAGGTCCCCAACCGACCATTTCAGAAATGAAATAATCGGTTCAGGTTGCGCAGTTGGTTGTTTTTTGTGGAAAATCTCGAGCCCTTCTACTCCTGCTTTAGTCCTGCATTACCCGGGATAGAGAACCATGTCCCATTACCCTCCTATATATAGGGATATTGGGGGCTTCTCAAAGAAAAACTCAGTGCAACCAGTTGCTCTATAAAGTTGTGGTTCTCTCTGGTATTGGTAACCGAGAGAGCCCGAGCAAGTGCTACCCGATAAGGGAGGCACAACAAGGGAAAGACAACTACAGAAAGCGACTGGTGGTAGGAGAGTGTGTCGGCAACTAGTACGCTTATAGGAGGGTGCGACTCCTTCCAATTCCTTATGAGACAAGGAGATTGGAGTTCCAAGTCGTCCGTGTGGACTACTTCAGAGGTGGGAGATTTTTGCCGTTCGGAGGACAGCTGTCAATCCTAACAGTCCCAGTGAGACCGGGAGTTGTCAGTCTCGGTGCAACCAGGAGATGCACAGACACCGTCCAAGACCAGAGGTGAAGACTGCGCAAGTCACGAGGTATTTTCACCGAGCAAGCCTCGGGACAAGGTATGATTCCACAAACCATCCTTTCCTATTGTATAGACGTTGACGCGTTTCCTTGTTCTCGGTTTGGGGAGGAGAAATTTTTTTGTTTCCACTGCCTTCTCTGCCTCCCCTATAACCCAACACGAATAACTAACAACATCATACTAGTCCAATTGCTAATTCACTCCATGAGAACCAGGTTGGGGAAGCGTAAAGCAATGGAAATGAAAGTGGACTTATCGAAGGCGTACGACAGAATGGAGTGGATGTTTATTGAAGATACCCTAAGAAGGACTGCTATACCACAAGAATTCATCACTGTCATCTTGCATATCATCAAGGCAGGGGAAATAACGATCACTTAGAATGGAGAAAACCTCCAACCTTTTAAAGCATCCCGTGGGGTGAGACAAGGTGACCCGATGTATCCTTATATTTTTGTACTCTGCCTTGATAGACTAAGCCAAGCAATCACTGTAGAAGAAAGGGAGGGGTGTTGGGTGTCATTTCAGGCTACTAGATGAGGATTCGGCATCTCCCACGTCTGCTTTGCGGACGACCTCATTCTGTTTGGGGAGGCGACACAACAACAGGCTTGAACAATGATGAATGTACTGAAGACCTTTGAATGAGTGTCAGGACAGATACTAGCCAAAGAGAAATCTACTATCTTCTTTTCCAAGAATACCTCCACTCCTATACGAAGGGAGATCACTAGGATCACCGGAATAGGGTAGACGGAGAATATTGGGAAGCATTTGGGAGTTCCTGTCATTCATGATTGGCCAAAGAAGGATCTATACCTGGACATTATCCATAAGATTGAGAACTGAATCTCAACATGGGTGAATAGATCACTGTACTTAGCGGGCAGGACAACTCTGATCAAGTCAGTTCTCAACACATTTCATGTATACATCATGCAATCAATGGCCTTGCCACTGGCAGTGTGTGATAGTATCGATCAAGTGGTAAGAACCTTCTAGTGGAAGGGGGCGACGAGACAGAGCGGCATCCACCTGGTAGCCTGGTACAAGGTTATAGCCAGCAGATGTGAAGGAGGACTAGACATCAAGAGGGCGAGACTCTAGAATGAAGCCTTACTACATAAAACTTGCCGGGACTTCATGTCGAATAGGGAGGCGGTATGGAAAAAAGTGACGACGGAGAAATACTTGCATAAAGCTAATAAGGGACTGGCATGTGTGTCAGGACTCTAGAGATCGATAACCAGAATATATGCTGAACTGAGTACTGAAACTGGTAAGATAGTACTCGCAAAAGCGAACACAAGGGAGTGGACGGACAGATGGCTCGAGGGTGGTCGAATCCCAGAATTGAGGCAAGGCAGAATTATTCCAGACGAACTCAGTGAACTCATTGTCGAGTCAATGGTAGACTTGCAGGGTAACTGAGATGAGGAGTTCACTCGCCATTGGTTCAAAGACGATTCAACACAAACCATTTTGTCCATGCCTCCACTAGATCCTGAAGCGGGATCCGATGAAGCTTGTTACCTACAGAATGGAGCCAAAATGATTACTACAAAAAGGGTATACAGAAGCCTATAGAAAGAACATTCGATGATGACACCCGGGAGGTGGAAGACCTTATGGAAGTTGGAGGTACTGCAAAGGGTAAAAACCCTACTATGGCTAGGGATGCATGGTGGGATTATAGCAAATGATGCGAGAGCAAGGTGAGGTTTCACTGAAGATACTCAATGTCCACATTGCAAGAATGGGATTGAATCGCTAATGCATCTTTTCGTCACTTGTTCAGAAAGTAGGAGATTGTGGAAGCTAATCCAGGACACTACTCAAATTGCAGTGAAACCAGGTCAATCGTTTGGGTAATGTTTAAGCGTCAACCTGAGGAAGACGAAGGACACTACGGACTGGAACACTTGGCTAGCCATTACGATCTGGAAGATATGGGGTTATCGTTACGGAGCAGTGTTTCAGGAAACTAGGAGAAGTGTAGAGGGGTTATATGCATCAATTAAGAAGGAGGTGAAGACCTATAGAAAGGTGTTTGTTAGGGACAAGATACTGATAGCACCCACAGTAGAACCAAAATGGACACCACCGAGGGAGGGACATGTAAATCTAAACGTTGATGCTGCAATGAAGAGGAGGAAAATGGCATCAGCCTTTGTTATTAGAGACCATGCATGACGATGGCTTGGAGGGGGTTATGACCAAGGTGCTATCTCAAACATTCTCAAGGTGGAATTGCAAGCTATTTCCTATGGCATTCAGGAGTGCAGTGACAGATTCAACAATTTGTAGGTCGAGTCAGATTGCAAGAGTGCGATCAGCATGATACAAGGTCGAATGGACACCCCAATACAATGCAAGTAGGAATGCGGGTTCATTGGGAAACTTGTAACATCCTTTCACTCGGTTGAGTTCAGCTTTAAAAGATGCTCTTGTAATAAGACATCAGATCTAATTGCCAAATGGGGTTGAGTTCAGGAAGAAGTTTGAGGTCGGTGGCATCAATGTCCTGACTTCCTCTCAGAGGTGATTAGAGGGGAAGCTACATTGAGCCAAACTGTACATCCAAATGATGTTGAGCTAGTATTGAGGGAACAGGATGAATAATATTATCCCCAGGCATTTAAAAAAAAAGTTATTTCAAGAAGGTTCGAGACACCATTGGATCTCAACCTAAATAAAATATGGGTGGAAAATCACACCTTTGGCGGAAAAGCACGCCTATGTAAATAATGGGTAGATAAGCACACCTTAGGTGGAAAAGCATGCCCCTATAAATATGGTTGTACAAATGTACCACTACAAGAATTAAGGATAGTCCAAGAATGCACGTAAATAGAGATAGGCATATACCTTTAGTCCATGTAAAATAATAGGATAATAACCTCCAAAATAAATCATGTCGGGTAATAGGACCCATATTCAAGAAATAAGAATTTCATAATGATGAAAAAAAGAATAACTACTCATGCCTCATATGGGAAAGGATATTTGGTCATAATAGTATTGTCTAGATAATACAAAAGACGCACATACCTTATGTGAAAGTCTAAATATCCAATACACCACAAGATCATGGTAAGGGTCACACCGACCTATATTTAATTACATATTATTTGAATTAGGATCTCATTATTTGGTTCTTATTTTTATTTATCTACTTGATGAAACTCTTATGAATTAAATTATGTAAAGGGAACACTGATTTACTACCTTGGATATGAAGACAACTGATCTTTAACAAGTTGGGTTGAAACTAGCCTTAGTCAAATAGACTTGAGATATTCTCTAGTCACAAACAAAGTTAACCATTACCAAGTCTCGTGGAGTAAGATCTTCATACTCTTGATCGTTGTTGATTGTGTTCCATGCTTCTTTGGGAAAAAGGGAATGGTGGCGCTAGGAGATGTTGCTTTGTGGTCATGGTGGAGGAGATGAATAGGGAAGGGAGAAGAGAAGAGGCTATCTTGCTGTAATAGCGTGTTGTCCTCACAATCTTGGCACAAAAACACAAGAGAGGGGCCGGGGAAGTAATCCATATTGTTTATTGCATGCATGGGCATAGTCAATAGGGTGTGTTTATATAAGTAGAGGAGAAAAGTTGTTGTCCAACTTCCTTTAAGTTTACTTTCATATTGTGTTAAAAGAAACTAACATTTACTTGGTTTGACCATTTAAACAACTTTTTGGTCAAGGTATATGCTCCACAATGTAATGAATTATTTACATGAAAATGTAAGTTTTTTTGAAACAAAACTTCTTCACTGCAATAAAAGTCTTATATCTCCTAACATAGTGTAATTAATATATCAATATTCCATACCGTGTTTGTACATTATGCCTTCCACCAACCTATGACTAAATTAAATTGAATTCTTTAAATCAACATTATACACCTCAATACTTTCTTTTTCAAAATATTGTAACCTTAAAAACTCATAACCTCCTATGTTATGAAATGCTAACCACATCTTCTTTATTGTGTAAATGTTTATGTCTCTCTCTCTATTTAATAAAGAGGGAAATGGAAAGATTTGGAGGTCTACATAATTCTCCTAAAAAAGTATATGTAAAAGGTCATAATTGTCATTAAGATTCACTAAACCCTCAAAATACAATTTTGATTTCCAAAATAAATTCTTGTCTACTGTATTCACACTTATCCTTAAGTAAAATAACACAATGATTCACTAATACTTATTTTTATCATGAACCTTTCAAAACATCTTAAAAATCACATCATCCATTAATCATGATTTCAAACACTATTTATAAACCATATCTCCAAAATTGTGAATCTAAATTTCTTAAACATTTATCAAAAATTACAATTGTAATCAAAAGTACATATTTAAAATTTTACCTTATTTGGACAAAGGAATCCCATGATATGACAGTTTTACTGTTTCAATTAAATAAAGTAAAGGATTTGAACCATTAAATTTAGTTCGACTATGGTTCTTGTGTAATTTTTTTGAACCATCAAACAAGGTATGATTGGGCTAAAGTTTTATATCACATTTTAATACCAACGTATAAACTCTTCCTCAAATTTTCACTAAAAAATAAGTTTGTTTAGTCATACAACTAAATATCTCAAAAAATATTACTTTTGGTACTTATGAATTTTATAATTATTCAAATGATCACCAAAAATTCTGAAATATTTACCATAGATCTAATAAATGATTATAAGCTTCATGGAAAAAAATCTGGGATCATTTGGATACACCAAACTCTCAAAGTCATATATATGAAATTATAAAATATTAAAAATCGAGTCTGTCACACTTAAACTTGACGAACACAATTCTATTACTAATTTTCCATTTTGGAGTTATTTAACATGTTATTTAGTATTTTGGGCTTAAAAGTTAATTATATCTCCTAAATTACACTATAGTATTTAAGATCATCCAAATTAGATGGAAATTTACATATAGGATAAACAAGGTATGTGGGTTTCAAATTTGAGGTTTATTTTCCATTTCCAAAATTGTTAGTAATTTATTTAATACTTTTGGTTCTTCACTTATTTTATTTTACCAAAAGAATTAAAATGAATTATTTTTATGCAAATAATGTTAAACTTAGCAACCAAGCTATTTGAAACCCAAGAAATACATTTTTATCATTATATTTTATTTTGAGATTTCCTTTTATGAGTTATGTGTCACAGAACCGTTTGTTACCCAAATCCTCACTCATGATGGCTAGAAAGCCAAAGGTGAAAGGACTTAAGCATCCATCCATAGGATAGATCACATAACATATGCTTGAATTAAACCACAAACAACAGCTAAGGTATGAGATAAGAAAGCATAAAAGAATGCTAAACTAATACCTGACAAGATATTAGGTCCCATATGTCAACCATATGTATTCCATTTGCAAGATCAAGACATCTTTTCGTAAAAGAGAGGGATGTTATACCATAATGAGGTGACATGGCACTTCACCATTGGAGTTGAGCGCGGGTCCTCACCATTCAGTGGGAGTGGGGTTTGTGGTCTCCCATTGACCCGATCAAACAAGCGAAAGAGAGGGAGAGGGTGAGGTCGAGAGATCTAGGCCCTTCAGAAGTACTCCACCATAGACCATTGGTGTTGATCGATGTCTGTAGGGTCATCACCCTCGTCTTGCCAAGGAACGAGACAGTCAACCTGTAGTGGTGGTGGCCTCATCAGAGCAAAGTGGGGAGGCCACAAGAGGGAAAGGTAGGAGCTAAAAAATATCCACCCACCATCGTCTAGGCCTCACGAAGCCAAAACTGGACTTAGGCGGTTGTGGGGTGGGCTAGAAACTGAGCAGCACGCCGTCGGAGTGAGCTGACACCATGGAAGGAAGGAAGAAGAAGAGACGATAAGGAGGTGTTGTGGTGCACAAACGGAGCGGAAAAGAGGGGGAAATCAAAGAGAAATGATAGACAAATTAGATGGGCTTATAAAAATGTGTGTGAATCACTTGAACCACCATGGCCCCGACCATGCGTCCGGCCATGGCTGGTAGGGGTTGCCATACCCCTAAGATGGACCATAACGCTAGCAAAGAGGTAGGAGTGAGGTTGATTGAGGGTGTCGAGGATTTGGTAATATTTGGCAGAAATGAGGTGAAAAGGCAATCAATTTGGTGTCATCATACATGGCTAGTAGCTCCTAGCTATTGACTTTTGTGGTTAGGGTTGGGGATGACTCCCCAGCCATTGGACCAGCCTTGATCTGTGGGCACTCAATCTTACGACTGGGAGCTCCCCCACCTTAGCAATGGTTGGGCTGATGGGCTCATGGACAAGATTAGCTAGGTATCAAATGATAAGAAAAGGGGTCGAGGCCCAACAAGGCAAGGAAATGAGAAATAAGGTGAAAAAGAGGCTAGAAAAGACCAAAATTGCAAAGGCCATAACTTTGTGCTATATTATCATATTCAGGTGAAATCTTTACCATTGGATCGTATTTTTCACCATTTTTAAAATGGATAAATATTTATATCAAGTTCACCATGTTAAGGGTTTTCAAAAATCCAAAACTTCCTCAATGTTATTTAACTCACTCAACATTATACAATCGAGATCAAAATTAAAATTAATCATCGTAACTCACCAATTGAAGAACAAGTGATCCCAATACATCCAAGTTATGATTAGAGAGATCATTGAGTCAAATAGAGTGCATTATGAGTCAAGGTGAGCATAGTTAGAGGAGAGAGAAAAACTAGGTTGTTACATCCTGCCCACCTTAAAAAGGAATTTTGCCCCCAAAATTAAAGCAAATCCTCAAATGACATCGGAACTTCACATTCCATCTAATATCCATCATAAACTCCATACATTATCATCATCCTTCAATCATAAACATTATTCCAATATCAAGATACCAAAAATCAAAGTCCAAACATAGCTACACTTCCACTGCGCCATAGATACAAATAAATCATCAAAAGATCACAAATTTGGAGAGATCGCCAATTAAGTCAAATAAATAGGAATCTTTGATTCAAGAGTAAAGCATGGCTTTCAATCCCAGAATTTAGGGGTTTAGCTTATAAATTGTCCCTAGGTGGGGTTAGACATCCTTGATTGAGAATTCATATTTCATAATTCGAGACAAACATCATATTTCAACATTGTGGTTTCATGCTCAAAATCAAAGGAAGCCCCCCCCCAGTCCACATGAGAGATCATCCCTAAGTCATAAATCGAGTGAATCAACATGATCATCATTCCAAAAATTTGATATTTGATAAAATGAAAGTCATCAATCATAAATTGAGGGTGATCTCAAAATCAAAATAGGGTGATCATAGCAGTCGAGTCAAAATTGAGATGACTTATCAATGGTCAAGATTTTGTAAACCAACATAAAGAGTCATGATTTTGGACAACAACAGTCATATGTTCATAATTCTGAAGCTAGGGTATAAGATGCCTAATTAGACTATAGGTGGGATCATTCACCCATAATAAAAAATAGAGCAACATTTTGTGGTATCAATATCATAATCATGGTATTCCATGTTGATGAATGATCTAAACCTAGGTCATTCTAGGAACTTAACCATAAGGAATAGTCAACATCATCATATTTCAAGATCATCATCAAATTGAGATTCAGTATTGAGTTTCAATATCATCATAATATTTTACCTATTAGAGAATTAGGTCAAGAGATCAAAATCATACAGAAGGGGTTACCCTTCCAAAATCTAAATAATCAACCAGATGAAAATTTAGAGGCACTCATTATAGGGATACGACCTAGGCTAGGGGAGTTACAAAACAAACTACCACCCTAATCTAGAACAGTTTTCATTAGTCATGAATTATCAAGTCTATCAAATAGGAAGAGCATCCATTATCGATTTGTATTTCATAAGGTCATGAGGTCAAATATCATTAATCATCATATAGAAAACATATTTTAAGATTACATATACTTGAGGTCATAATATCATTCCTTTATCCTAATAATTAAGAGTAAGGTGGGTAGAAAATAGAGAATCCAATATAGGCTCTTTAACCAATTTGTGCATTATCGAGTATAATCGAGATCTCATATTTGTCATATTATTTAAAATTGAGTTTAACATTGAGGCATTATAATCAATATGGGATTTTGCCTCTTGTATCAACATTTTTCATCATGATATTGAGAGTCCATATCCATAGTCATTTCAAAGCAAGACCATGTTAATGTGAACAAATATAGAAAACATTTACTTAATTATGTTTGACGTGTAATCAACAATAGGGGCAACATGGACTTAATCAATAGGGACCTTAGCAACAATGAGGTATAAAGCATGAGTACTCCTTATTTCATCATATTAAGGATCACTATCTTTTTCCTCAAACACAGGAAGAACATAGGTCATACTTGGTAAAATTGAGTTTGCATGAACTGAGATGTACACATGAGTACTTAGCTTCAAGAGAACTTTCATTAATCATAATCGAGTTTTCAAATTAAGGTCATATCATGGAATCATAGTCAACTTCTACCTATTCCTTCAAATTTTAGTTTCTCCATACCTTGGCTACCCATAATCAAGGCATCATGTGATTAATTATCACGAGACATATCACATGAGGAAATGAGACTCTAACTAGTCATCATCTAATGGGTGGCTTAGGGTAGTCCTTAATAAATATATGATATTATAGAAGAATCTCTAAGATTTTTAGGGAAAAATACTTAATCCAGTCTTGGACTCACTTTGGCCAGTTAGATATACAAGGGAGACCTCATCCACCACAACTAGGCAGATAGGAGGTGCATCAGCCCACATGTAGTGACACGGCTAGACATCTCAACTTCACCATTATGGACTTAGGTTTTCCCAAGGTTCATACAAGTTGGGTAAATTAACACGCATTAAGGATATGTGATTTCTCTGATACCATCTGTTACAGAACCATTTGTTACCCAAATCCTCACTCCTAATGGCTAGAAAGTTAAAGGTAAGAGGACTTGAGCGTTCATCCATAGGATAGATCACATAACATATGCATGAATTAAACCACAAACAACAACTAAGATATGAGACAAAAAAGCATAAAAGAATGCTAAACTAATACCTAACAAGATCTTAGGTCCCATATATCAACCTTGTGTATTCATTTCCAAGATCAATACATATTTTCATAAAAGAGAGGGAGAGATGGATGTTATACCATAATGAGGCAACGTGGTACTTTACCCTTAGAGTTGAGCGTGGGTCTGCACCACTTAGTGGGAGTGGGGTATGGGGTCTCCCTTTGAACCAGTTAAATAAGAGAAAGAGAGGGAGATGGTGAGGCTGAGAGATCTGGGCCCTTCATAGGTACTCCACCATAGACCATTGGTGTCGATTGACGGTTGTGGGGTCATCACCCTCGCCTTGCCAAGGTGCGAGCCAGTCGACCCGCTATAGTGGCGGCCTCATCAGAGCAAAGAGGCCACAAGAGGGAAAGGTAGGATCTGAACTATATCCACCCACCATCGCCTAGGCCTACCGAAGCCAAAACCGGTCTTAGGTGGTTGTGGGGTGGGCTATAAACTGAGCAGCATGTCACTGGAGTGGGCTAACACTGTGGCAGGAAGGAAGAAGAAGAGAAGCTAAGGAGGTGTTGTGGTGCACAAACAAAGAGGAAAGGAGGGTGAAATCAAAGAGCAGTGATAGGAAAACATGATGGGCTTATAAAAATGTCGGAAGGTGGTGTGAATCACTCAAATCATATGGCCCCAACCATGTAGTCGAACATGGATGGTAGGGGTTTCCATACCCCTAAGATGGACCATAACACTAGCAAAGAGGTGGGGGCGAGGTTGGATGAGGGCGTCGAGGACTATGGTGATGATTTTTAGTGAAAACAAGGTGAAAAGGCCATCAATTTGGGGTCATCGAACATGGCTAACAACTCCTAGTTGTTGTCTTATGCTCAAGGTTGGGGATGACTCCCCAGCCGTTGGATCAACCCTGATCTATAGGCAGTCAATCTTGTGATTGGAAGCTCCCCCACCTTAGCACGGGTTGGGATGATGGGAACATGGGCAAGATTGGCTACATCCCAAAATAAAAGCAAAGGGGCCGAGGACCAACAATGCAAGCAAAGGACAAATAAGGTGGACATACCCTGGTGGCGTCAAAGCGGTTCGATGTTGATCCCTAGTGGATGGAGCCGGCCGCCGTCTGGTGCCTTCTCGGCGGTTCGGGGTGAGAGGGTGAGGTTCTCGCGAGCGATGAGCAGATCGGGGCTGGATTCGACTACTTCGACTCTGTCGACACCTTCTCACTCAAGCGTGGTGGAAGGTGAGATGTTGTTTGCCCTGGATCCTACGATCGTCTGCTCACTTCTCTGCCCTTCTTCCCCACACCAAGTTCTGTTGTGCGGGCGGCGTGCTGCTCCTGGGTGTTGGAGCTTCCTTCACAGGTGCTCCCTGGCGGCTAGGATCTGACCTGGGCGCGGTGGTTCGCGCGCGTTGTTTGGATCTGGGCTGGATTCATCTCCTCGTCTGCTGGCGGCGGGTGGCCTCTCTGGTTGCCCCAAGATGCCAGTGATGCAGGCGCATCCATGGTCTCTCATCTCTGGGACTGTATCGACAGGGAGCTCGTCTGAGTGCCCCTGATGCGTGTGACCCTTTGGAGCCATGAGTCTCAAACACCCCAAGGTGTTCGATAAGGGGTCCCTGTGGATATAGGGGTCGTTTGTGGGGTTGGGTTCAGAGGGAGGCATTCTGCTCTTCTTCTCCTCATATCCCTTGCTGCTGTTGTGTGATCTTGAGCATTGCAGGGTCCTGGTGATCTGGTGATTGCCGACCTTTTTTGCCCATGTTGAAGGATGTGCTCTACTCCACCCCTGTGATGGCAGTCACATCTGGTGGAGCAAGGATGTAATGGGAAGCGGGTTCCTAGCTGATCTGGTTCTCTTTCTTGCTGTTTAGCCTCTGATATGTTAAAGGATTGACCATTGGGCTCCAGTCGTTGGTCTCAAAGGTCCCTGTTGCTTCTTACTGGCTCTCCATCCCGCACAATTTCAGTTAATGGGCATATTGCTAGTGTGTGAATGGTTGGTCTGTTGAGGCTACTTGGATTGATGTTTTCAGCAAGGAAGGTCCTTTGGTGTGTTCTTTTGCATACTGGATGCTCTAAGGCCTGGTGTTCTGGTAGTGATCTGATCATCTATGCTGCTCTTGAGAGTCTTTATGGGTGTTACGACATCCAGTATGTTAGGGGGGTGCATGCTCTTCTGTATCCTATGTTGTGGCCTTGCTTACCAGCCTGTTGGTATCAAGGTTTTATGTTTTTGTTGTAATGGGGTACTTCGTGCCCAAAGTTTTGGTAATTTAGTAACACGCTTTTTGGACCGACCAAAAAAAAGGTGAAAAAGAGGCTAGAAAAATAGCAAAATTGCAAAGGTCATAACTTTGTGCTCGATTATCGTATTTGGGTGAAATATTCACCATTGGATCATATTTTCACCATATTTATAGTGGAAAAATATTCATATCAGGTTCACCATGTTAAGGGGTTTCAAAAATCCAAAACGTCCTCAAAGTTATTTAACTCACTCAACATTACATAATTGATTTCAAAATTAAAATTAAGCATCATAACTCATCAATTGAGGAACAAGTGTTCCCAATACATCCAAGTTATGATCGTAGACATCATTGAGTAAAATAGAGTACATTATGAGTCAAAGTGAGCACAGTTAGAGGAGAAAGAAAAACCAAGTTTATACATCCTACCCATGTTAAAAAGGAATTGTGTCCCCAAAATTAAAACAAATCCTCAATAGACATTGGGACTTCATATTCCATATAATATCCATTATAAACTCTACATATTATCATCATCCTTCAATCATCAACATTATTCAATTACCAAGACACCAAAAATTAAAGTCCAAACATAGCTACGATTCCATTGCGCCACTTTGATACAAATAGATCATCAAAAGATCAAAAATTTGGAGAGATTAGAAATTAAGTCAAATTAATAGGGCTTTTTGATTCAAGAGTAAAGCATGACTTTCAATCTCAACGTTTAAGGGTTTAGCTTCTAAATTAGCCTTAGGTGGGGTAGACATCCTGATTGAGATTTCATATTTCATCACTTGAGACAAACATCATATTTCGTCCTCGTGGTTTCATGCTCAAAATCAAAGGAAGGTCCCACCCTAGTCTACATGAGATCTCATCCCTAAGTCATAAATCGAGCAAATCAGCATGATCATCATTTAAAATTTTTTGAGATTTGATAACATGAAAGTCATCAGTCATTAATCGAGGGTGATCTCAGAATCCAAATAGGGTGATCATAGGAGTCGAGTCAAAATTGAGATGACTTATCGATAGTCAAGATTTTGTAAATCGATATTGAGAGTCATGATTTTGGACAACAAAAGTCACATGTCCATAAATTCTAAATCTAGGGTATAATATTACTAATTAGATGATAGGTGGGATCATTCATCCATAATCAACAATCGAGCAACATTTTATGGTATCAATATCATTATCATGGTATTCAAGGTTGATGAATGATCTAAACCTAGGTCCTTTTATTAACTTAACCACAAGCAATAGTCAACATCATCACATTTCAAGATCATCATCAAATCGAGATTCGGTATTGAGTTTCAATATCATCATAAGATTTTACCTATTAGAGGCTTAGGTCAAGAGATCAAAATCATACAGAAGGGGTTACTCTTCCAAACTATAAATAATCGACAAGATGGCAATCATAATATGGATGTGACCTAGGTTAGGGGATTTATGATACAAACTACCACCCTAAGCTAGAACATTTGTCATTAATCGTTAATTATCAAGTTTATCAAATAGGTAGAGCATCAATTATCAATTTGTATTTCACAAGGTCATGAGATCACATATCATTATCATCATAGAGCAACCATATTTCAAGATTACATATATTTTAGGTCATAATATCATTCCCTTCTCCTCATAATTTAGATTAAGGGGGTAGAAAATAGAGAAGACAATATAGGCTCTTTCAACAAATTGAGAATTATCGAGTATAACTAAGATCTCATATTTGTTATATTATTCAAAATCCAGTTTAGCATTGAGGCATTATAATAAATATGGGATTTTGCCTCTTGTATCAACATTTTTCATCATGATTTCGAGAGTCCACAGTCATATTCATTTCAAAGCATTATCATGTTAATGTCAACATATAAGGGAGACATTTGCTTAATTATGTTTCACGTTTGATCAAAAATAGGGGAAACATGGACTTAATCAATAGGGACCTCATCAACAATGAGGTATAAAGCATGATTACTCCTTATTTCATCATATTAAGGATCATTATCATTTTCCTCAAACAAATGAAGCACATAGGTCATACTTGGTAAAATTGAGTCTGCATGATCTGAGATTTACACATGAGTACTTAGTCTCAAGAGTACTTTTATTAATAATAATTGAGTTTTCAAATTAAGGTCAGATCGTGGACTCATAATCAAATTTTACCAATTCCTTCAAATTTTACTTTCCCCATAGGTAAGCTACCCATAATAGAGGCATCATGTAATTAATTGTCATGAGACATATCCCATTAGGAGATGAGACACTAACTAAACATCATCTAATGGGTGGATTAGAGTAGTCCTTAATGAATAGATGAGATGCGAGAAGGCACTCTAAGATTTTTAGGAAAAAATCCTTAATCCTGTCTTGGATTCACTTTGGTCAGGTTGGTATACAAGGGAGATCTCAACCACTGCAACTAGGGGGATAGGAGGTGCATCAGCCCCCATGCAGTGACCTTTCTAGACACCCCAACTTCACCATTATGGACTTAGGTTTTCCTAAGGTTCGTACAAGTTTGGTCATTAAACACGCATAGAGAATATGTGATTGCTCTGATACCATTTGTCACAGAAACGTTTGTTACCCAAATCCTCACTCCTAATGGCTAGAAAGCCAAAGGTGAGAAGATATGAGCATCTATAGGATAGATCACATAACATATGCATGAATTAAACCACAAACAACAACTAAGGTATGATACAAGAGAGCATAAAGGAATTCTAAACTAATACATGACAAGATATTAGGTCCCATATATCAATCATGTGTTTTCCATTTGCAAGATCAATACATATTTTCATAAAAGAGAGGGAGCGAAGAATGTTATACCATAATGAGGTGACATGGTGCTTCGCCATTGGAGCTGAGCACGGGTCCACACCACTCAGTAGGAGTGGGGTCTATGGTCTCCCTTTGACCCGATCAAATAAGAGAAAGAGATCGAGAGGGCGAGGCCAAGAGATCTGGGCCCTTCATAGGTACTCCACCATAGACCATTGGTGTCGATCGATGGATGTGAGGTCATCACCCTCGCCTCACCAAAGCGTGAGCCAATTGACCCAAAGTGGGGAAGCCACAAGAGGGAAAGGTACGAGATGAAAGATATCTGTCCACCATCGCCTAGGCCTCACAAAGCCAAAACTAGTCTTAGGCTATTATGGGGCGGGATGAAAACTGAGCACCACGACGCCAGAGTGGCTGACACCATGGAAGGATGGAAGAAGAAGAGAAGCTAAGGAGGTGTATTCACGCACAAACGAAGGGGAAAGGAGGAAGAAATCAAAGTGAAATAATAGGTGAACTTGATCGGCTTATAAACAACATCAGGAGGTGGTGTGAATCACTCAAACCACCAGGCCCCGACCATCCAATCGGCCATGGTTGGTCAAGGTTACCATACCCCTAAGATGGACCATAACGCTAGAAAATAGGTAGGGGCGAGGTTGGTTGATGGTGCCGAGGACTTTGTTAATGATTATTGGTGAAAATAAAGTGAAAAGGCAATCAATTTGGGGTCGTCGGACATGCCTAGCAGCTCCTAGTTGTTGTCTTATGCTCAATGTTGGGGATGACTCCCCAACCATTGAATCGGCCCTAATCCATGGTCACTCAATGTTGTGGCTAGGAGCTCCACCACATTAGCACGGGTTGGGTTGCTAGGTGCATGGGCAAGATTGTCTAGGTCCCAAAAGAAAAGAAAAGGGGCTGAGTCCCAACAAGGCAAGGAAAGGAGAAAAAAGGTGAAAAAGAGGCTAGAAAAAGAGCAAATTTGCAAAGGCCATAACTTTGTGCTCAATTATCAAATTTGGGCTAAATATTCACCATTGAATCTTATTTTTCACTATCTTTCTAATGGACAAAGATCCATATCAAGTTCACCATGTTAAGGGGTTTAAAAAATCAAAACATTCCTCAATGTTATTTAACTCACTCAACATTATTCAATTGAGATCAAAATTAAAATTAATCATTGTAACTCATCAATTGAGTAAGAAGTGATCCCAATACATCCAATTTATGATCAGAGAGATCATTGAGTGGATAGAATGTATTATGAGTCAAGTTCAGCATAGTTAGAGGAGAGAGAAAAACCAAGTTTTTACATCCTACCCACTTTGAAAAAGAATTTTGTCCCCGTAATTAAAGCAAATCCTCAAACGACATTGGGACTTTATATACCACATAATATCAATCATAAACTCCACATATTATCATCATCCTTAAATCATCAAAATTATTCCAATATCAAGGTACCAAAAGTCGAAGTGCAAACATAGCTACACTTCCACTGTGCCACTCTGATACAAATAGATCATCAAAAGATCACAAATTTGGAGAGATACCAATTAAGTCAAACAAATAGGGATCTTTGATTCAAGAGTAAATCATGAATTTCAATCCCAACATTTAGGGTTTTATCTTCTAAATTGGCCCTAGGTGGGGTTAGACATACTTGATTGAGATTTCATATTTCATCATTCGAGACAAACATTATATTTCAAGATCGTGGTCTCATGCTCAAAATCATAGGAAGGTCCCAGCCTAGTCCACATGAGAGATCATCCTTAAGTCATAAATCCAGAGAATCAACATGATCATCATTTAAAAAGTTTTGAGATTTGAGAACATTGAAGTCGTGGTTCCATGATCTGAGATGTTCACATGAGTACTTAGCTTCAAGAGTACTTTCATTAATCATAATTGTGTTTTCAAATTAAGGTTAAATCATGGAATCATAATCAACTTTTACCAATTCCTTCAAATTTTAGTTTCCCTATACCTAAGCTACCCATAATTGAGGCATCATGTGATTAATTGTCACGAGACATATCACATGAGGAGATGAGACATTAACTAATCATCATCTAATGGGTATAAATAGATGAGTTGCTTGAAGAAACTCTTAGATTTTTAGGAAAAAAATCCTTAATCCAGTCTTGGATTTACTTTGGCTGGGTAGGTATACAAGGGAGACCTCAGGCACCGCAACTAGGTGGATAGGAGGTGCATCAGCCCCCATGTATTGACTTGCCTAGATCCCTCAACTTCACCATAATGGGCTTAGGTTTTCCCAAGGTTCATACAAGTTGGGTTCTTAAACACACATAGAGGATATGTGATTTCTCTGATATCATTTGTCATGGAACCATTTGTTACCCAAATCCTCACTCCTAATGGCTAGAAAGCCAAAGGTAAGAGGACCTCAGGGTCCTTCCGTAGGATAGATCACATAACATATGCATGAAATAAACCACAAACAACAATTAAGGTATGCGACATGAAAGCATAAATGAACGCTAAACTAATAATTGATAAGATCTTAGGTCCCATATATCAACCATGTGTATTCAACTTGCAAGATCAATACATATTTTCATATAAGAGAGGGAGAGAGGGATGTTATATGATAATGAGGTGATGTGGTGCTTTTCCATTAGAGATGAGAGCGGGTATGAACCACACAATAGGAGTGGGGTCTATGGTCTTCCTTTGACCTGGTCAAACATTAGAAAGGGAGGGAGAGGGAAAGGGTGAGAGATTTGGGCCTTCATATGTATTCCACCATTGACCATTGGTGATGATAGATGGTTGTAGGGTCATCACCCTCACCACGCCAAGGTGCTAGCCAGTCGATCTGCAGCGGTGGAAGCCTCATCAGGGAAAAGAGGGGAAGCAACAACAGGGAAGGGTAGGAGCTAAACGATATACGCCCACCATCATCTAGGCCTCAAGAAGCCAAAACCAACTTGAGGCAGTTGTGGGGTGGGCTAGAAACTGAGCATCATGTCACTGGAGTGGCTGACACCATCGAAGGTATGAAGAAGATGCAAAGCTAAGGAGGTGTTGTGGTGCAAAAACAAAGGGGAAAGGAGGGGGAAATCAAAGAGCAACGATAGGAAAACTTGATGGGCTTATAAAGACATCGGGAGGTGGTGTTAATCATTCAAACTATCTGGCCCTGACCATGTCTCCGGCCATGTCTGATTGGGGTTAACATACCCCTAAGATGGACCATAACGCTAGCAAAGAGGTAGGGGCGAGGTAAGTTGAGGGTGTCGAGGACTTTGGTGATGATTTTTGGTGAAAACAAGGGGAAAAGGCCATCAATTCGGGGTCGTCATACACGGCTAGCAGCTCCTAGCTGTTCTCTTATGCACAAGGTTGGGGATGATTCCCCAACCATTAGATCAGCCTTGATCTGTCGGCACTCGATCTTGTGTCTGGGAGCTCCCCCACCTTAGCACGGGATGGGTTGCTGGGCACATGGGAAAGATTGTATAGGTCCCAAAAGAAAAGAAAAGGGTTTGAGGCCCAACAAGGCAAGGAAAGAAGAAATAAGATGAAAAATACGCAAGAAAAAGAGCAAAATTGCAAATGCCATATCTTTGTGCTCATTTATCGGTTTTGGGTGAAATCTTCACCATTGGATCAAACTTTTTACCATCTTTATAATGGAAAAATATTCAGATCAAATTCACCATATTAAGGGGTTTACAATTCCAAAACGTCCTCAATGTTATTTAACTCACTCAACATTGTACAATCGAGTTCAAAATTTAAATCAATCATCATAACTCGTAAATTGAGTAACAAGTGATCCCAATACATCCAAGTTATGATCAGAGAGATTATTGAGTCAAATAGGGTGCACTATGAGTCAAGGTGACCATAGCTAGAGGAGAGAGAGAAATTAGGTTGTTATATTATGGCACCATTATGAATTGTGACATGTTATCCTTGTATTTATCAAAACATTATATTAAGTCCTATTTATGTCACCTTGTTATATATATATATATATAATGAAAATATCAATATGAAATTTCCAACTGCCACTCCAAAGAAAATTATTCATTTTATTTACTCACTATGTTCGTAAAGAAAATATGTCATATATTTCATGACGTTGGAACATAATTAAATTATTATGTAAATGTGTGATAAATTTTAATCCTTATTTGGTCCAAACCTAACTAGCTTCATAATCATGGAGTACGGTAGGATTCTAAGTTCGGGTTCGTTACAACACTCCACCCATTTAAATGGTTTTGTCCTTGAAATCTAATCATCTCAACATAAACAAACACTTATACTCCATCCCTTTAAGAAAAGTTTACTTAATAAGTGAAACTACACTATAGGTTCAAGAAAGTTTTTCCATAACTCATGTACTTATTTATCTTTACTATATTACACAAAACATAAAAAATATGTTTAATGTTTAACTTGGAGACTATGGGTTACTTATGTATCTATTAGTTGTGAACGTTTTAGGGGTTTATGTCGTTCATAAAACATATATACAACTAACATGTCATAACAAACTAGATTGTTGTTTAGGACCTTGTGTTTCTAGCCTAACAATCATAAGATTCACTTCAGCAACCCAAAGGTCATTTCACAAAAGGATATGTCAACTAAACCTTCATATTATGTCATATATCCCAAGTCACCACTTCACATCCAAAACTAGGCTTTTGATTTCTATTCTAACTAATTTTAGGGTTTCTCTTCCAAGACTTCATACAATATTTTATTGTAACTTAATCCAATAAAGCATCAACAAAATCAGAAAACGTTTTTGTATATATAGTAGTATAATGGAAAATAAGTTTTTCTTTGAGAAGTCGGGCGACTTAAAATAAAATGAGTTCAAAATCAATGCAAGGAACCAAGTCATAATTTAATCCACAGGTGATCTCCTTACCAAATGTTTCATCATTTTCATAACATATCTCCATTCAAAAGTTAGATCTTAACATCCAAAGGGAAATGTCACCACCAACTTGCATTGTAAGGTAAGAGCACCTAAATCATTAACACAATAAGGCTTACAAATCATGATTCTTATGTGTACCTCCTATGACCCTAAATTGGCTTTTGATCATCTCATGAATTATTATAGGTCAATTTTAGGGTATCTCACTTAGAGGGTGACTATGTAAGGCAAGGGATGTAATTTGTGAAACAAAATTGAAATAGTCTAAAATCCAGCCACTATGACTCTGATACCATCTTGTAAGGAGTGGGACCCGTAAGGGGATCCAATGCCTAATATATTTGAGAATAAACTTATCTATCCAAACATACTTCAAGCATGCTCAAATAGATATAATTTTTTTCTCAAATGATGATATACAAAAAGAGATAAAAGCATAGCAGCGGAAAACATAAGCAATGACTATATTCAATTTATCAAAGTACATCATCATCTCCCATATAGGGTTACATGAAAGTTACAACATAAGGATATAGGTAGAGGGATATCCAGCTATCTCAAGTCTATCCCGCAAGAGCATCACCTAGCGGGTCCACGTCAGTATATCCACCCTTCCAAATTCTACCTTGGGTTGGAGCCACCTATGGGTGGATTAAAAAACAACATCCAGGAGGAGGAAAACAAAAGGAAGGGACATCAAAAAATATGAGTATGTGCTACAAATAACAACTAGGCATTACCTTAGAAAGTTCAAAAGAAGAGCATCCAAATAAGGGATGATAAGAAAAATAAGTGCCAAGAGAAATATATCAGGCCAAGAGATGAGGCATGTCTAACTAAAGATTTTCATGTAGGGAATCATGCCTTTAAAATCTTTCATTTATAATAACAACAATATATTTGTGCATGTAATAAACAACGACTAAAATTATTTCAAGCAGGGTTGAGACATCATTGGATCTCAACCTAAACAAAATTTGGGTGGAAAATCACACCCTAGGCGGAAAAGCCCGCCTCTATAAATAATGGGTGGAAACGCACACCACGGGCAGAAAAGCATCCCCTGTAAATATGGTTATACTGATGTACCACTATAAGAAATAAGGATAGTCTAAGTATGCATGTAAATAAAGAAAGGAAAGTATAAGTTTAGTCCATGTAAAATAATAGGATGATAACATCCAAAATAAATCATGTGGGGTCATAGGACCCATAAAAATTATTCAAGAAATAAGAATTTCATAATGATGTAAAAGAGAATAACTACCCATGCCTCATATGAGAAAGGATGTTTGGTTATAACAGCAGTGTCTAGATAATAGAAAAGATGCACATACCTTAGTTGAAAGTTTAAACATCCAATATGCCATAAGATCAATGTAAGGGTCACACCGACCTATTCACTATATGTTATTTGAATTAGGATCTCAATATTTCATTCTTCATTTTATTTATCTACTTGATGAAACTCTTAGTAAATTAAAACTCTGGAAAGGGAACATGGACCTATTGCCTTTGAGATGAAGATATTTTATCATTAACAAGTTGGATTGAAACTAGCCTTAAACAAATAGATTCAATATATTCTCTGGTCACAAACAAAGTTAACCATTGACTAGCTCATGGAGTACTGTCTCGGTGTACATAATTCTCCTAACAAAATATATGTAAAAGGTCATAATTGTCATTAAGATTCATCAAACCATCAAAACATCATTTTGATTTCTAAAATAAATTCTTGTCTACATATTCACACTTATCCTTAAATAAAATAACACAATGTTTCACTAAGACTTTATTTTCTCATGAACACTTCAAAACGTCTTCCAAATCACATCATCCATTGATCATCAGTTCAAACACTATTTATAAACCATATATCTCAAAATTGTGAATATATAAATTCTCCAACATTTATCAAAAATCATAATTGTAATCATAAGTAATCATTTAAAATTTCACCTTATTTGGACATAGAAATTGCATGATATGATAGTTTTACTATTTCACTAAAATAATGTAAAGGATTTGAACCATTAAATTTAGTTCGACTATAGCTCTTGTGTAATTTTTTTTAACCAACAAACAAGGTTTTATTGGGCTGAAATTTTATATCACACTTTAATACCAGCGTTGAAAGTCTTCCTCTAATTTTCAATGAAAAATAAATTCATTTAGTCATATAACTAAAATATCCCCAAAACTATTATTTTTGGCACATATGAATTTTATAATTATTCAAATGATCTCAAAAAATTCTAAAATCTTTACCAAAGATATAATAAATGACTATAAGCTTTAGTAAAGTCATGTCTCCTTACGCCCTCTCGCTCTGGCGATTAGGGTTCCGCAAGTAGTTGACGCCCACCCCCTTTAGATTAGGGCTTTCCCTTGCAGGTTCAAGCGTGAGTTGGTGTGTTGGGTCCTGGCTTCATGGCGAAGGAGCTGGAGGACCATTATGTAGGACTAAAGTTGACGGATGACGATGAGGAACCAATTGACGACAACCTGTTAGTCAAAGGTGGTGAAGAGGAAGATCACACAGAACTGGCACTGGTGGGGCGCCTTCTCACCGATCGCACTTTTAACCTAAAGCCTATGGAAAGGACCTTGTATCAGGCTTGGAGTCTACACGAGACGGTGGTTTTCAAGAAGTTGAAGGGCGACGCCTTTAAAATGCAATTCTCTCACTGGCGAGTTAAACAATGGGTCATGGATGGAGCCCCGTGGAATTTTTACGGGCGGCTTTTGCTGTTCAAAGAGGTGGATAAGGAGGAGCAACCGGGGCACCTGCAAATCAACCAAACACCCTTTTGGGTGCGCCTCTACGGCCTACCCATGGGGTACATCGGGGAGAAGACGGTGAGGGAAATCTCAGGACGCACATGTGTGGTGGTGGCAACGAACATGGATGGGTCGGGGTGGGACTCCTCAGTCCGTGTCTGAGTATTGTTGGACGTAACCCGCCCCTTAAGAAGAACCCTAAAGCTCAAGGTTAAAAGCGGTCACATCGTTGAAGTGGAAGTCAAATACGAATGGCTGGCGATGTTCTGCTTCAACTGCGGCATGATAGGACATGTGGATCGGGATTGTAGCAGCTACGGGGAAGGAGGCGAACAGCAGCAACGCTGGGGCCGATGGTTGTGGGCGTCACCGTAGAAACAACAAAGAGCAGAGAACAACAGGGAAGAAGACAAGGGAGGGACACGGAGGAAGCTGATGTTCAAGAAGAAGGAATCCTCAGGTGGGGCGAGCAGGGCGCAGGGCAAGGAGGAAGACAGTAGTACAGGGGGGAGATGAGAGGTGAGGGAGAAAGGCATAAGGGAGATGAGGATTGGGGAGAGAGGTAGGGAAGGGAGGACGACATGAGGATACAGGGTGAGGCTTGGGACGTTGGGGGTCAGAGGGGAGGTCATGTGGGATGGGGCGACATCAGGAGTTAGAGGGGGGGAGAACGGGAAGCGTCGAGGGGGGTTATGATAGGGGGAAGGAGGGAGGATCGCAAGGGTAGTGGGATGGAGGACACGACGTCGAGAGGGGGGGAGAAGGCAGTGGTTTTCCAGATAGAGGGTGGGAAGGGCAAAGCAGCCCTTACGGAGGAGGAAGAAAGTGGATCACAACAACATGTTGATAGCAGTGATACAACATGGGGGACGACGAAGGAGAAATTGACGGTGCATTACACAAAGCAAGAAATGTTGGGACTGAAAGGCCATGAACATATATAAGAGATAGCACCAGAGGTGAATCCGTTGGAAACAGATGATGAAGCATCCACCCATGCTGAACCCTGGAAGCACACAAGGCAGCAGGTCGAGGAAGAGGAAGAGACAACCCGCCTACAAGAAAAGCAACAAAGGGAAGGGAAGAAGGAAGGCATAGACCATAATTCGGAGGCTAAACACCAGAATTGGTATGAGGATGAATCGAAGGAGCATGAGAGAGTGCACGGGCAAGGACCAAAGTTCGACGACTATCGCAACACAAATAAGAGCATTGTATCAAAAAGAGTTATTACGAGGGCACAGAGGAGAAAAGAAGCAGACTTGAGAGGAAAACAGGGGAACAAACAGTCTAAGGGGAAAAAAGACATCAACCATGGTCTACAAAATGAGCCAAGGGGCGAGACTGGGAATTCCAGAAGAGGAGGCGGTGTGGGAATGAACAACAGGGAAGAGGGGGAGGAGTGGGGAGGTGAGTGACATGGATCTGGATGAGCTACCTATGACAAATTTGGGAGACAAAAGATACATGATGCATAGTGAGGACGCACCAGGCAGATTTGGGGTCATCATGACTCAAGTAGCGGAGATTGGAAGTGCCCAATCCTGCGAAGGCCAATGAAAATCTTTAGCCGGAATTGTCAGGGGCTGGGCGACCCTGACACGTGCAAGCCTCTCTGAGCTTGGGTTTGGAGAGAATGTCCAAACATAGTTTTCATTATGGAAACTATGATAGATGACAGGAAGCTAGAAGATGTAAAGAGGAGTTGTGGATTCATGGATGGCTTGTGCATTTCTAGTGAGGGGAGGGCAGGTGGTTTGGGTTTCTGGTAGAAGGAAGAAGATGTGGAGGTGATTAACTACTCTCAAAGGCATGTGACAGTTGTGGTGAAGAATACCAATAATGGCGTAAAGTGGAGAGCTGTGGGGATTTATGGATGGGCGGACTAGGTAAACAAGTTCAAGACTTGGGAGCTCATGAGGAAGATCAAGGAAGAGGCAGAGGACCCAGTTATCTTTTTTAAAGATTTCAATGAGATAGTGTCAAATGCTGAGAAGAAAGGGGGTCCCCCCAAAGACGATAAATTCATGCAGAATTTCTGGGATGTTATCGACGATTGTGAGCTGATGGATGCTGGTTTCGAGGGGAATGTCTTCACTTGGAAGTGAGGTCTTACTGAAAGAACACTGGTACAAGAGAGACTCGACAAATTTCTTCCCGATCTTGAATGGAGGAACCTTTTCACATATTACAAGGTATTCCATTTACCCATATATGAGTCGGATCATGCACCTATTGTTCAAAGGCAGACAGGAGGGACAACAATAAAAAGAGAAGAGGACACTTCATGTTTGAGCCAATGTGGGTGGGGGAGGAAAGCTGCACTACTATCATTAAGGAGGCTTGGGAAGCTGCTGAAGGTAGCGAGTTGAAAAATAAATTGATGAAATGCAAGGAGAGTCTAAAAGCATGGGCCACTGAAAAGTTTGGAGAAAGAAGAAGGAAGGTAAAGGAACTGGAGAATGAGATTAAGGGGCTGCAAGATCTTCCTCTGGACCAAACAAATCTTGATAGGAGAGAGGAAAAATCAAAAGAACTCCAATACTGGCTTTAGAAGAATGAAGAATATTGGGCTGCCCGGGCACGAGTAAAAGAGCTGAAAGAGGGAGACCGCAACACTACATATTTCCACCAAAAAGCGTCAAATAGGAGGCAGAGAAATAGGATTGATTGATTAGAAGACGAGCAAGGGGTCATGAAGTCACAAGAGGGGGACATCATAGCAATCATAATGAAACACTTTGCACAACTTTTTCAGACTAGCAATCCTACGGGTTTTAATGAGGCTACAAAGGGGCTGCGAGAGATGTTATTGCCATCCCAACGGGAGGATCTAGAGAGGGATATTGAGGATGAGGAGATATGGACAACACTAAAATAGATGCATCCTAATAAAGCCCCTGGTCTGGATGGTATGAAGATAATGTTCTACCAAAACTATTGGGGAATTGTTGGGAAGGATGTGACGAGCTACATCAAAGGGTGGTGGAAAGGGGAAAGAAGTATAGGGGCGGTAAATGATACTCTTGAAAAACCACTAGAGGGGGTGAATAGGGTTTTAAAATTAATTTAACAATTATTTAACTCAAAACAACCAACTATAAGAATATTGGACAAGGGGACAAGGATTTAGAGTGGTTCCTACCTTAGCAAATACTAAGGTAGTCAGTCCACTACCCGGTTGCTTACCCAACCGGGATTTTGAAAGAATTTAATTTTATTACCTCGCAAGGACTTTACATAAAATTACAATTCTTTCCCTAAACCCTTCGAGCAGCCTTCACCTTGAAGTAATTGCACCAACCTTGAAGCAGCCTTCTTGAAGTAACTTCAAGCTCCCCCTTGAAGTAGCCTTCCTCCTGAAGTAGCTTCCCGTTGCAATAGCCTTCTTGAAGTAGCTCGAAGTCCACCTTCTCCACCGAGAAGAACCTTCTCCAATCCGCAGCCTCCAACCCTAGGAGTAGCAAGGAGAATACAAAGAATAAAAGGAACAAGAAGGAAATAGGAAATTACACTTATCCTTTGAAGCACAAGGCTTGATTTGCCTATATCAAGCGTGTAGATCTCCCAACCAATGTATATGCACGTGTGATTGTTGTGGATAGGAGATACTAGCCTATAGGACATGAAATTAGAACAAGTAGAGGAATCTCCAATGCAAGTGTTGCTCAATTTCTCAAAACAGATTGCCAATTGTAAGTGTATGCTCAAGTGTATCACAAGTGTAGCTTGGGTAAGTTTAGGTGTCCTAAGGCATGTCCTATTTATAGGAATGGCCTACAAGTGCTTAAGGACGTTCTAGACACTTTCTAGGGGGTTCTAAGTGCTTAACTAGTTGTTATGTACAAGTTGGTTGCATTAGCAACGGCTAGTTAATTAATTCTGCAGTTGCTGTCAGAGTCCATCTCGGTCGAGGAATTGTCGACCGAGACACCAACTCGGTCGAGGATTTGTCGACCGACAGTCACTCTGGATCAAGTGTTTGCAACGTTCATCTCCAACTGCCAACTACCCTGTCAGCTGTGTCTAACGGCTACCTGGGTCTTTCTCGATCGAGAAGTTTGTCGACCGAGAGTGTCTCGGTCGAGGAGTTTGTCGACCGAGATTGACCCTGTTTTAATGTTTCAAATAAAGACATTAAGTGTGTGTATGAGTGTGCATATATGACACTATTGGAGGGGATGACCTATCTAAGTGTAGTGATTGGCTAGGGAAGATCTAACGCTTGATTTACATGATGTCTAAGTACTTGTACATTATATACTTGTACAAGTTTACAATTGATTACATTTCATGAAATTTACAAGCATTCAAGCATATAGATTCCCTAGTACTTTGTCATCCACCTTATTCCTGCAACACTCAAGTAGCACGTTAGATCAACAAGAATGAAATGTTTGTCATCATCGAAACAAAGGGATTTATCATAATGTCAATTTAGCCAACAATCTCCCCCTTTTTGAAGATGACAAACATTTCCTAAATATAAAATAAGGAAATATAAAGCATGTGAGTTTCATACCTGAAGATTACCTTTTGTAGCCATTTTTGTTTTGCAAGTGGGTACTGGCTGAGATATTATGAAACTCATTTTATTTTATGTTTTTGATTTTATATTATTTCTCCCCCTTTGTCATTTCAAAAAGATATCCAAGAAAATCATTTTGTATGACTTTTATGTCTCCCCCTTAACTTTATGCTATGCTCCCCCTAAAAGAGATATTCAATTAAAATCAAGGGATTTATATAAATATAAGTCATTTATTGTCGAATTTAGCCATAATGTATTTCTCAATCATTTGCAAAGGATGTTAAGCCTTGAAATGATATGAGTTCCTTTTAAGGTCATGGCATTTGTATTGATTTCTCAATCATTTTACAAGGGATGTTAAGCCCTGAAAATGAAATGAGAGTCCTGTAATCTATGAAAAATGTCTCTAACCAAATGCACGAGATGTTAAGCCCTGATTTTTTATAGAGAATTCCTTTAAGAACAAGATATATGAAATTTGTAGATTTCTTCATAACAAAAAGTTAAAATACTAAGGTCATAATAAGCTTCAAATGATGTTTACAATGTTTTGTAAGCTTCTCAATCAAATAATCAAATTTGTTTGTGTGAGCTCCCCCTTCATCTTATAATTAAGATAATTTGAGGATTCTAAGGTCACAAATTGATTTTTAAGATTTGATTTTGACCTTTTAATAGAGCTTCATGTTTTCAATATGATAAACACATTTTGAATCAAGATACTAAGATTAAGTGCAGTAAAATGATGTACAAATAAGCATTTTGTCAAGCTTATTTTAGGTCGACCTTGACTGCGACCATAGCGCCCCTTGGTCAAACTTTAACTTCAACCAAGAGGCAATTTCTGCAGATTTCCAACTTGAACATTTATATGTGAAGTATAATTTCTGCAGAAAATGTATTTATGCCATGAAGTTTTACTATTTATGCAAAATGACATCTTCATATGACCTGAATTACAATGATCAATAGCAATATTCATGGTTTGTATATATAGATCAAAGATTATTTTAGACAAACCAATGAAACATAGGGCACAATAATTATGATAGAACAGTAGCAGTGTATCCAATGATCAAGATAGAAGCATGTAATTTCATGAAATACACTGACCATTTAAATTGTAATACACATGGTTCCTATATAGATGGACCAAGAAATGCTTAGGATAAACCATGCGGACTATGATAAAATAGTAATTTCCTTGATGAAACCATCATGGTTTATAATTTTCAGTTTTAAACCAAACCATGTAGAGGATAAACCAAAATAATCTCATTCATGATTCATGGATTTTCGAATTTAAGACAAGCCATGTAAATGATCATGCTTAATAAACTTTTTCAATCAAGGAATAAGGTTTGTTCAAAATCAGTCTTCATATAGCACTTTTGCAATATATTTAAGGATTTCATATTTATAATGTTATACCTTAATTCATAATGCAAAAAGATCAATATGTCTTTGTTTCAAAGATAGTCTCCAAGATTCATTCTTGATTTGCATATCAATCATTAATAATAAATTTATAGCAAACTAGATGAATTTAAAACAGGTTCAGCAGATTTATTGTAGATTTGAAGGCAGTAACCTGTTCGGTCGACGATTTCTCGACCGACAATGTTCTCGGTCGACCAGTTTCTCGACCGAGAAAGTTTATGTACTATTTCAGAACTGTTTTTAGTAATTGTAATATAAGAATATGAAAGTGAAAACTCAATTGTGTTGAGATATTAACATTTGTATATCAAGAATCAGTTTAGGTCAAATCTCAACTAGTCAAATTTAAGCTTCTACAGATTTCAACTTAATATCATAATCTTCAATAGCCTTTTTGAGATCTTCATTTTGAGATGTGAGAGCAATAAGTTTAGCATTTAACTCATCATTTACTTTATTTGATTTCTTAAATTTCTTCTTGCACTCAATATATTTCTCATGTGTATCTTGAAGACTAGCAATTAGATCTTCTTTTGGTAGATCAAAAAGACTTACCTCTTCTTCTTCTTCTTCTTCATTTGTTTTAGCAATGAGGCATTCTACTTCTTCTTTTCCATCATCACTATCATCACTTGAATCATCCCATGCAGCTTTATATGCTCTTTCTTTCTTTTTGTGAGATGATTTCTTCCCTTTCTTGAGTTTTGGACAATCACCTTTCATGTGTCCCTTCTTGCCACATTCAAAGCACCTGGAAGAAGAAACACTAGAAGTTTTATTATTTTTAAAACTTCTATACTGCTTACCATTTACAATGAGAGTTTCTTCTTCACTATCATCTTCGCTTGTATCATGATTGTTCTTGGTTGATGCTTTGAATGCAATGTCCTTCTTTCTTCCTTGTTGAAGTTCACGTTCTCTTCTTTCTTCCTCTTCTAAGGTAGCCTCATGAGCTTCTAGGTTGCCAATGAGTTGTTCCATTCTTAGTCGGGTGAGGTCATTTGCTTCTTCAATGGCCGTCACTTTGGGCTTGTACTTGGGAGGAAGTGATCTAAGGATCTTTGACACCTGATCTTCCTCACTAATAACTTTACCTAGAGCATTCAAACCATTTACAATAGAAGAGAATTTTGCATACATATCACTAATAGATTCATTCGGATCCATACGGAAATGTTCAAACTTTTGTTTAAGCATACTAACTTTGGAGTTCTTAACTTGAACTGTCCCTTCATAAGTTATAGAAAGTCTATGTCATATTTCATGGGTTGTTTCACAGTTTGATATTCTATTAAATTCTCCTACTGAAATTGAACAATAAAGAATACTTACAGTCTTTGCATTCATTTGAGCCAACTTTACCGTATTTGCATCCCATTCTGCATATTGCATTTGAGGTAGTTCATAAGGGGTTGACACCATTCTCCATAGATCCCAACTGATGCCTTGAAAGTAGAACTGCATCCTTCTCTTCCAATATGTGTAGTTTGTTCCATCAAACGCTGGAGGCCTAGCAACAAGTGTCCCTTCAAGGTTAAGGTTGTTGAGCACCCCGTCACCCATTCTTCAAGACGTGGTTAGGGTTCCTTGAAGCCTGCTCTGATACCAATTGAAAAACCACTAGAGGGGGGTGAATAGGGTTTTAAAATTAATTTAACAATTATTTAACTCAAAACAACCAACTATAAGAATATTGGACAAGGGGACAAGGATTTAGAGTGGTTCCTACCTTAGCAAATACTAAGGTAGTCATTCCACTACCCGGTTGCTTACCCAACCGGGATTTTGAAAGAATTTAATTTTATTACCTCACAAGGACTTTACATAAAATTACAATTCTTTCCCTAAACCCTTCGAGCAGCCTTCACCTTGAAGTAATTGCACCAACCTTGAAGCAGCCTTCTTGAAGTAACTTCAAGCTCCCCCTTGAAGTAGCCTTCCTCCTGAAGTAGCTTCCCGTTGCAATAGCCTTCTTGAAGTAGCTCGAAGTCCACCTTCTCCACCGAGAAGAACCTTCTCCAATCTGCAGCCTCCAACCCTAGGAGTAGCAAGGAGAATACAAAGAATAAAAGGAACAAGAAGGAAATAGGAAATTACACTTATCCTTTGAAGCACAAGGCTTGATTTGCCTATATCAAGCGTGTAGATCTCCTAACCAATGTATATGCACGTGTGATTGTTGTGGATAGGAGATACTAGCCTATAGAACACGAAATTAGAGCAAGTAGAGGAATCTCCAATGCAAGTGTTGCTCAATTTCTCAAAACAGATTGCCAATTGTAAGTGTATGCTCAAGTGTATCACAAGTGTAGCTTGGGTAAGTTTAGGTGTCCTAAGGCATGTCCTATTTATAGGAATGGCCTACAAGTGCTTAAGGACGTTCTAGATACTTTCTAGGGGGTTCTAAGTGCTTAACTAGCCGTTATGTACAAGTTGGTTGCATTAGCAATGGCTAGTTAATTAATTCTGCAGTTGCTGTCAGAGTCCATCTCGGTCGAGGAATTGTCGACCGAGACACCAACTCGGTCGAGGATTTGTCGACCGACAGTCACTCTGGATCAAGTGTTTGCAACGTTCATCTCCAACTGCCAACTACCCTATCAGCTGTGTCTAACGGCTACCTGGGTCTTTCTCAGTCGAGAAGTTTGTCGACCGAGAGTGTCTCGGTCGAGGAGTTTGTCGACCGAGATTGACCTTGTTTTAATGTTTCAAATAAAGACATTAAGTGTGTGTATGAGTGTGCATATATGACACTATTGGAGGGGATGACCTATCTAAGTGTAGCGATTGTCTAGGGAAGATCTAACGCTTGATTTACATGATGTCTAAGTACTTGTACATTATATACTTATACAAGTTTACAATTGATTACATTTCATGAAATTTACAAGCATTCAAGCATATAGATTCCCTAGTACTTTGTCATCCACCTTATTCATGCAACACTCAAGTAGCACGTTAGATCAACAAGAATGAAATGTTTGTCATCATCGAAACAAAGGGATTTATCATAATGTCAATTTAGCAAACAACTCTGGTTGTGCTTATCCTGAAGACCAAAATTCCAAAGACAATAGGAGAATTCAGACCTATTAGTCTTTGTAACGTGGTGTACAAGATTGCTTCCAAAGTCCTGACGAACAGGTTAAAGCCTCTTATGAACTCCATTGTTTCTGAGAACCAAAGTGCTTTTGTCCAAGGAAGAATGATAACAGACAACGCACTCATAGAATATGAAGTGTTCCATTCTATGAAGAGAGATAAGGGAAGGAAAAAGGCAGCCTCGCGTTGATATTGGACATGTCCAAAGCGTACGACAGAGTGGAGTGGAGATTTCTAGTTATCACTATGGAGAAGATGGGGTTTGGGCTGAAGTGGATGAACAAGGTCCAAGAATGCATAACGTCCATCCAGCACGCTTTCTCCATTAATGGAGACAAGACCCAAGGCACAAAGCATCCACGTGGACTTTTCCAGGGTGACCCTCTCTCCCCCTATATTTTCATTTTGTGTGTTGAAGCTTTTTCTACTCTAATTTCTACTACTACCTGTGACAACCTCCTACACGGCATCAAGCCAAGTAGGGGTGTGCCCTGTATCTCACATATTTTCTTCGCAGATGATAGTATCCTTTTTGCTAGAGAAACCACTGTTGAATGTCTGAAGATTGTTGAGATTATTAGCCAATATGAACAGGCATCGGGTCAAAAGATAAATTTCTCAAAGACGGAGGTTGTTTTCAGTAGAGGGATGAAGGCGGATAAACATGAGGAGTTGAGGCAGCTACTAGGAGTGAGAGTAGTGGATAGACACGCCAACTATTTGGGTCTCCCGACAGCCATGGGAAGGTCCAAGAAGTAGGTGTTCAGCTTCATTAGAGAAAGGATTTGGCGGAAGCTCCAAGGTTGGTCGGAAAAGTTGTTGTCAAAGGTAGGGAGGGAAGTCCTAATCAAAGTGGTTGCCCAGGAAATACCCACATACATCATGAGCATCTTCCAGCTGCCGCTGGGCACCATAGTAGAGATATAGAGGATGGTGGCTAGATTCTGGTGGGGAGCAAAAGATAAAGAGAGGAAAATGCCGTGGTTAAGCTGGGAAAGAATGTGCAGGCCTAAGAGGCAGGGGGTCTCAGATTGAGGGATTTTCAGACTTTTAACCAAGCCCTCCTGGCTAGGCAACTGTGGCGAATAGCCAACATCCCGGAATCCCTAGTGACTAAGGTGCTCAAAGCTAGATACTTTCCAAAGACATCCATATGGGAAGCGATACGGGGACATAATCTCAGCTATTCTTGGAGGAGTCTATGGGGAGCAAAGCCACTACTGAAGGAAGGGACACAATGGAGAGTGGGTGACGGAACTGGGGTGAATATTTGGGAAGATAATTGGCTGCTGAGGGAGAATGATACGCTTGCATGCTTCAAGAGGGAGAATGGTCTAGAGTACAACACAGTCCGCGAATTGATGATAGAAGATGGCACTCAATGGGAGGTGGACAGAGTCAGAGAATGTTTCCCAGACCACTATGTTAAGAGAATATGTCCCATCCAACTCAGCTTGCGGAGACCTAAAGATACTTTAATGTGGTGGCCTTCAAGGGACGGAGAGTTCTTGGTCCGTTCAACCTACTGGCTGGGCTTGCTGGGAAAAGAGGAAGCGAGGAATTTTGTGCATCGACAAGGTAATGATCTATGGAAAAGAATATGGCACGTGGTATGGAGTCCCAAAACAGCCCATTTTCTGTGGAGGGTATGCACAGGATACTTAGCAATAAGGGGGTGTCTCTATGATAGGCACTGCCTAGAGGACAACACATGCATGACGTGTGGGTCCGAGAAGGAAACAATACATCACATGATCTTCCGCCGCCCCAATGCAGTCGAAGTATGGGAGAAAACACCGAGAGGAGTGCAAGCATGGGTGGATGAAGTTAGGGATGAGGATATCATCTCGTCCGTGGGGGGTGTGCAAGAAAGGAGATCCATGCAAGAAGTGGAACACTTAGTAGCTAGCATGTGGACGGCGTGGAGGACTAGATGTATACGGACGTTCCAACACAGTGATGTATAGAGTGGCTACATGCTGCGGATTGCCTTGACGATGATGCGAAGGGGAGGGCAGCGACATGGACAGATGGAGGGAGATGAAGGGACGGGTGAAGCCATGCAGCAGCAGCGTGAAGGGGTAGCTGATGCACATTCAGGAGAGGTGCGAGGGCATGCTAAATAGCAGAGAAGAGCAATGGGGGACGGGGTGGGGGGAGGGCGTGAAGGGGAGAACGACGCCCATTTGTGCGACGTAGGGAACGTTAGCTTCTACCAGGAGGGTGAAGGGGGAGAGTTCGGTGAGACAGCAGCTAGAGGACGCTACGTCTGGATGAGACCAACACATGGCAGAATAAAGATAAATGTAGATGGGTCTGTGGGTGAGGATGGAGGGGCGGGAATTGTCTTGGAAGCTAGGGATGATACAGGCAGGCTATTGGGGGTCGCGTGGGAGAAGGTACGTTCAGGGATAGACTTCACCATCTCGGAAGTGTTAGCGGTAAGAGCAGCGCTGCTATGGGCAAAGAAAGAGGGACACGACAACATTGAAATGGAAATAGACTCACTGGAGGCCGTTCATGCATGCACAAGCAAGAAGACGCGAAGGGACTACTTAGGAGTTGTTGCTGAAGACGTCAAAGAGTTACAATTTTAGTTTCCCTTTTGTAGCTTACTTTATGTCAATCGTAGATGTAATAGGGTTGCCCACGAGGTGGCCAACTCTGCCTGTCAGGGTCAAGTAGCTAGTTTTTCTTTTTCTCAGCTTTTCCCATTGAACTTTTTATCTCTTCTAAACCTTGACTTAGTTAGTTAATAGTAGTAACGAGGGCCCCAATCATAGGGCTTCCCGTCCCTCTATCAAAAAAATGACTATAAGCTTTATGCAAAATTCTAGGATTATTTAGATACACCAAAATCTTAAAGTGATATATTTGAAATTATAAAACATTGAAAATCGAGTTTGTCACACTTTAACATGAGAACACAATTATATAAGTAATTTTCCCTTTTTGAGTTATTTCTTATTTAGTATTTTGGGCTTAAAAGTAAATTATCTCTCCTAAATTACATTGTAGTATTTAAGACCATCCAAATTATATGAAACTTTACACATAGGATAAACTTGGCATGTGGATTTCAAATTTGAGGTTTACTTTCTCTATTTGAGATTTTTAGTAATTTTATTTAATATTGTTAGATCTTCTCCTATTTTCTTTTACAAAAAGAAGTAAAATAAGTTATTTTTATGAAAACAATGTTAAACTTGGCAACCAAGCTATTTGATACCCATGAAATACGTTTTTGTCATTATATTTTACTTTTAAGATTTTCCTTTTATGTGTTATGGCACCATTATGAATTGTGAGACATTATCCTTGTACATATCAAAACATACATTAGTCTTATTCATGTCACCTTGTTACAAAAAGAGTTTTATATATAAATTTATTTATTTATTATGAAAAAAATTCACCTTTTACATAGTTAACATCTTATGTTTATTTATTCCACTATAATTAAATTATATGACAATATTAATATGAAACTACATGTTGCCACTCCAAAGAAACTATTCATTTTTATTTACTCATCATGTTAGTAAAGAAAATATATGTAATATATTTCATGATGTTGCCACATAATTAAATTATTATGTAAATGTGTTGTAAATTTTAATCCTTGGTTGGTCCAAACCTAACTAGCTTTCTAATAATAGAATATGGTAAAATTCTAAATTTTGGATCATTGCAACAACACCCATTGATTGATCAACAAACCATCTATCCTTAGCAATGATCTTGTCCAACTGTCAGTAATCCATATAGTTCATCCTAAAGTCACTCCCTTTCTTTCCAAATAACACTTGGAGGGTGTTAGCATCAAACTCTCTCTCCTTCCAACAAGAAACACCAGGTTGATCATCTTATAGACATCCTCAACTCACATACTCTGGTACACTTCAGATACTACAACTCCTCACCTTGTTGTCTACTACCTATGAAACACACACCCCGGTTCAAGAGCTTCTCCATTATCATAACCAGCTCAACATGTATAGAAGGAGTCTTCCTAACACTTCAAAGGATCAAATACCATACTCATCACAAAACATCACGATGTTGGGACCATAGACCAAGTAACCTTGTATGACATCAAGATATCAACCTTTCGGATTATAGAGAATCCTCACATACCAAGTGGCATAAGATCCACTTGAAAGTTTTGATCTGAAAAGGGATAACACAAAGGACAACACACTTCCCAAAATACAACAACACTATCTAGGGGTTACTAGATAGGGGTTGCCGATTTTATCTTCATCATGCAAGTTATGACAATTTATGCATCATTTTACCTTTTTTAGTTGGGTTCCTTACAATGTGCATAGGAATAATTAAGATCAACATATTTCATTCTCTTTCTTGTTAATTCTTTACCACATTGTGTATATCCTCTCACGTTATCATGGTTTCTGGGTCACTTATCAAGGGGCATTTCATTATATTTTACATTTTTCCTCATTTAACAGGGATCACCTCCCTTGTTCTTTTCCATATGTCATGATAATACTTATATTAACAACTTCTTACTCATATAGGTTGGTATGATATTAGCTTAGGTTCCACTTGATTTATCTATCATTATTCTTATTTGTCTTATTATTTAACCATTATCTTAGGATTTCCCTTCTTTTTATGTGGATTTTACACCTTGAATTGTTCAATTAACATAGCTTTATCTCCTTTTTACCTTATTAACTTCCATAATCACAACTTCCCGAACTCCTATTTAGCTTATTTGTGTTAAGATTTACATTTTCATGGTGTTACATCTTTCTTTTCATTTACCAAACATTTGAGTTTTGATAGATTATGATGTGGATTTTATCTTCCCTTAGAGTAACATTAAGATATTTTCTCCATGATTTCTTGTTCATCATGCTCTTTAGGTTGTTTCAAAACGTCTACATGATTAGAGTAATCAGATAGATAACAACCTAAGACTTCCACACATACCTTTTCTTCAATATTTGAATATCAGGCCATGGCATCCAAGTACTGACATTAGGTAGTATGCATTATGTTCAACTATCATGTTCTTACTTGGTTATCATCCTAGTCATAAGTCCTAGTGTCCCTATAGAATTAGAAAACCTAGAGCTCCTATATCAACTTGAAAAAACTGGACAAACTAAACAAGATTACTTAAATCTTAAAACACGATATAATATTAATCACCCACATAACTAGAAAAGAGGGTAAATTAAAATTTATTTAACATTCCAATCATATCTAAGGACATTTACACGAAAGCCCAAACTTGTTTATATTCATCTAATGCCAAGTATATTTCACACACACACACACACACACACATATATATATATATATATATATATATATATATATATATATATATATATATATATATATACATACATACATACATACATACATACATACAAGCAGTCAATAGCCCAACTGGTCGGGTCCGGAGGTGCCTCATGAAGCATCCCAGGTTCGAATCCCAGCGGGGGACTAAGGCTGATTTATACATCTCAGGAGCATCTTGGCTCTGCTGCCCACGTCAGAGAGAGGGAGAAGGACCTTCTCTTAGATCCGATACATATATATATATATATATATATATATATATATATATATGTATATATATATATACATATATATATGGGCCCATCTTTATTTCCCGCGTGGGTAGCTACCCGCCCACCCTTCCAACCACTTTTTTTCAAAAAAAAAAATTTGCAATTGTGGAGGACTATTTTGTCTAGCTCTCGAAAAACGTTTAGCCAAAAATAATATCATTTGCCCCGCCAAAATCAAAAAACTCGTCCTTATATATATATATATATATGTTGTATATTTTGTACAGAGTTACTCTTTTATTCGTGTAGTTACTTTCTGTTCACCATAGTTACTTTTTTGACAGCAGAGTTACTTTTTTGGCCAGGAGAGTTACTTTTTTGGCTATCGGGTAGAAAAAATCTAGGCTACCCGCGCGGGCAACGAATGAACGCCCTATATATATATATATATATATATATATATATATATATATATATATATATATATATATATATATATATATATATGTATGTATATATATATATGTATATATATGTATATATACACATATATACATACATATATACATATATACATACATATATATATATATGTATATATAGGAGAATATTATCCATGAGTACCACATTTTCAAGCATCATAGTACCAAAAAAGCTTGAATCGATTAAAAGATCGTATACAAACTTTCCCTCCCTCTTTTGAGTGTACATAGATGACTATAGGACACACTAGACATCTAACAATCGGTGCTAAGATCCATTATTGCAGCCCCTCCATGATTCCACAATCCTGACGATGTCGCTGATGATCACCTAAAAGGACGTGGTGACCCATGAGGTGAGACCAATGTTCTAGCGAGAGATATAATTCTCAACTAATGGTTATTGATTACAACAACTATATTATTAAAAATGTTAATTATATTAGGAAATTAAAATAATAGGCATAGTAACATGCATTGTTAACAAAATGTATAAAGGAACAGATAAAGCTATCATCAATAGGATTAAAAACATACACCTAACTAACAACATAATAGTCTAGAAGCATAAACACGGCTAGTATCATGAACGAGTACAACATTATAAATTTATCTTATTAGTATAGAAATAACCAACAGTATCAGGATATCTAACAACATGGGTAAAAATAAACTCTCTATTGCGCTACACATCATTTATAAGAGAAAAGAACAACCGAGGGTTATCATCCCATGTGAAGTGTTGTGTATAACCCTAAAAAAATATACTACATGACTATATTACATTTTATGTTAAGCCTTGGGGAGTTTGAGTTGTACCACTCAAAGTTTGATTGACCACCACTTATATAAAGTGTATAAGACATAATTCCTTTTATTTACATCACACAATATCCTTTATTTTCCATACATAGGATCACACTCATCATCATGCCATCATAGTATCAAATCCTTGTCACATCATATAAAGGATAATACCTTAGTTGGGGCTCAACCATGCCAATAGGTCACTAAGAACATCACATCATTTCCTGAAAGAACGTTTTCTTTCCATGCCTTATCAAGGCTCATCATACCATCATCATTTGTGTGACTCACGAGTTTAGCATACCTTTCTATTGAAGAGTTATCAAGTTCAAATTTTAGTTCAAAGGAAAGTACAACTCATAAGGCTATGATAATTACTAGTTAACCTTTTAGGGATACAACAATCATTAGAGAATTTAATTTTACCTTATATCATTCAATGCATTAAGCATGACTAGTTATCCTTTCTTTATTGGATTAAGTCAAGTTCAATAAGATGAGTGGAATTGATACCATCAAATCAGTGCCTCAAACCAAAACATGGGTTCATACATTTACTTATGTCAAGCACATCCTTCTCACATAGCATCCTCATTCGAACATTGATGCAGACAATAATACAATACCATCAAATCGCATATCATCCTCCTGTATGGTTTCAAACATAATTAATAAAAGTTTCATTCATTACATTGTAACATTAAAGCCAAAACCATCAATTTAGGGTTACATCAAAACTATCAAGATGTGTTAATTCGAGGGCAAAGGTAAGACCACAACTCATGGGATGTGACCATCGATTCTAAATCATTGAATCGAAACCATTAAAATCAGATGCACAAGAACAAACCATCAACCCATGGACCATTAATAAAAATTTTGATTGGACAAGATATTTGAAATCATGCGCAAGAATAACCACCAAAGGGTCATGAAAACCAAAGGATTGTACACTTTGAAGGACCCTCATTCACTGACTCTGGTTTCACCTAAGTATGATCAACATCACTACTTTGTAGTCACAACATTAGACTTATCCAGGTGAGTTGAATTAGCATTACAGAACAATATTCATGGGTAGAACCTAACTCTTAGCATCACTTTCAATCATGGAAGTGCTTATAGCAAACATCACCATTGACCATAGATCAAGAATACATAATGAATACATAGGTCATCCATATTCACTGATCGTTGAAGGTAAGCAGGGCTGGTGACTGTAGAAACCTAGGTTCACCAACTTGATCGACTGGTGAAGGTCAACCATCTTTAGCAACCACTGTGGACATATGGCATCATGTACTGTTGATAACGCAAGCATTGGTGACCGAAGAAAAGCTTAGGATTTCACCCCTTCAACGATAGTTGGAAATCAAAGATCTCAATGTCCACTATGGAGAAAATTTGGCAACCATTGAAGATCGAAATCCTTGGCTACCAGATCAGGGAACCAATCATCGGTGACCACATAGAAATGCAAAAACCTTGGAGACATGATGAAGAAAACATAACCTCATCAACCACACATGTTCAAAACTTGGCAACCCTTTAAGAGAGACAAAGTCTTAGCAACCACATAGAGCCCAAAACTGGTTGGTCATCATCAAGAATCAAAAAAGTCATCAAGGTATATTAATAGAAGGAAGATTAGATCAAAAACCCTAATTAGCAACAATCATAAGAAAATCCAAACCATCATTCATGAGAGAGAAAAACCAACATTTCCACAAACATGCATGCATTCTGAATGGGGCAATGAAGAAGGAATAAAATAGAGTAAAAACAATTGAATTAATAATATATTATTTGTATATTAATTTTTTTAAAGAGAATTAATCAACTTTATGTCTTACCTTTATCTTGTTTTTTGCCCCTGTCTAATGATGAAAAGCACTATAAAAAATGTAGCCTTTCTTTCTTTATCCGCAATTTTTTGCCCGATTATTCATTTCCTTTATCTTCCCTATATATCAAACCTCTCACGTGACAACTTGCTATAAACTTGACTTAGTATCTAATAACAAAAGTAACATGAGTTTTCTTGTCTCCTTTCAAAGGTATCCAAATCTTAAATACCCATCCATTGTTTCTGCATTTGTGCCCACAATTAGGGATGCAATGGTATTGGATAAAAACTAAATTTGTGGATAACCACACCATAATTTTCACCGCATAACTGCATCAAATGGTTCTGATGTGGATATGGTTTAAATTTTTGAAAATTTCACAATATAGTGCGGTTATAGTTTTAAGAAAGTAACCATAGATAAAGACCACACCATATTGATTTATATATATATATATATATTTTATATATAACTAGAATATTGTTCTAATCATGTTATCTATTGGTGTTTTCTCACAAATGATACATCCACTTTTCAATAGAATTTAATGTATACAGAAGTTGGAACTTCCATTGTTTTGTAATTACTACACACATAGGTCTCCTCTTTGAAAAAGTACTAAACATACAAGTGTCTCTAGTGCATGAAAATATTATCATGTATATTTTACATTTATATATATACATACATACATACATACATATATATATATATATATATATATATATATATATTGCAATTCATATTAATATATATATATATATATATGTGTGTGTGTGTATACAAACTTATTGTAAGTATAATAGTGCTGATAGTTATTATCATTGGTAGAAACATTAAATGTATTATGTAGAATAATATTGACTTGTTTCATATCGATATCAAATAGAAATGTGAAACAATTGGAAAATGGAGGATAGATAATTAAGGAGACAATTTAGTTAATTATTACAAGCGAAATATTATGAATTGACTGATAGACATAGTTATTAGTATTTATTAGATACAAAATAAATTTATCAAAAATAACAAATGGTGATAAGACAATGAATGACATAAAAGAGAGAAAGATAGAGTCAACAAGAGATACTTACATCTGTTATTATTACTCATCTTTGTCCATAATTCATTCAAATATTTTACCCCCTTCCCACACCAATAGTTTTGACTTCGCCTTTCTCTCTTAGTAAATTTATATCATTACACTTAATCCTTAATATTATTTTATTTGTCTCTCATTATGAATACATATATAGAGGAAAAAACATAGCTTACATACTTGACATGAAGGCAACGTCTTAATAGGAGAGACAAACTTGAGGAACCATTTCAAATAGGATAATGTCCTTTGAAAAAGCAGAATGTGTATTAGTGCATGGGGGACTTAACATAATTTATAATGGGATGATGTTTGAACTCTGAGCACCAAGATAGATGTATAATAGGAAAATATTATATTCATGTTTATTAGTTTAAAAATATATAAAATATGTTCACATGAACTAAAAATAGTACTTTTTTGTTATGCAATATGAACATGACATTGTTAATATATATTTGTATGTTGTTATTTAATTTCTTATGTATAATTTCTTGATAATATTTTCATAATGCTAGTCAAAATAATAAACATTTTGTTCCTAATGTGATGTACTATGGTGTGATATGGTACGGTTAACTACAACTTTTTGGTGGTGCGGATATGGTTTCTCATATCAAAAGTCACACTAGATATGGTGTTTGACCTTTAACTATGATGCAGTTATGGTTTTAACATAAACACACCATATCTGCATCGCTTCCATCCCTACCAACAACATTTGTCCCTTAACATGTGGGACACAAGGTGGAGTATGTTGCTGGTATTTGTTGAGCACATTCTCCTAGAAATAGAGGAAGTAAACTCCCTTTCAAGGGAGTAGGGATGATAAGACATAGAAATATGAAAATATCATAACCATCACTTATTTGCAATCATAAATCAACAAGGTCAATTCTTGTTTACAACTACTATAGCACATGAGTTTAGACTAAGTTTGTTAAATTTTGACCGAACTCGTAAATCGTATATTGTCTACTTCGAAAATATTATATTTTGGTTTTGTATTTCATTAGTCTGGGTCGGTTCTATGATTGGATATTGATGTCCAAATGAGAATCACATCGGTTGTGCATAGTAATTTTTTCATTCCGAATAAAAAAATTTAGAAAACAACAAATTCTTATCATATGCAAATATGTGTAAGTAATAAAAATATGTGATATGGATTCTATTATGGGTTACACATTATGAAATTAGGTCTGATTCCAGACATATCATTTAATAGAAGCATTGTTTCTGAGTCAATTCTGGATTGAGTTATTTTCCATCAACTCATTTGTTGTACGATTAGGAACCGACCCGAAGTAGATTTTTTGACACCTCTAGTTTAATACGTTTTGAGAAAAATGACTAATGGTTACTCTCCCTCCATGTAAAAAATGAGGTGGCATATTCTCCTATGTAAAGTTCACTTAATTTTTTTCTCAGGGCCTTCCAACTAGAGATTCTGAGCAAAGTACTAGCAGTAATACAAATATCAAAGGGGATGTATGATGGGAGTATGTTGCATAAGTTAGGGAATGAGGTGTAACATGAGTCATGGGAGGAATCTTCTTTTTAGGGGAATGATTGAGTTATGTGGAATATATAACCAAATATTATATGACATGTAGCATTTTATAAACTTTTTTGCCAGATTTCAATTCCAACAATGACTTTTCAACATAGGCATTTTTTTAAGAAAATAAGATTAGGGTTAGACATATAATTGGAAGTCTTTCCCAAACTAAATACCTTGAACAAAGCAGGAATAATTACCACAATTTAGTCTCTCACATTTCCTTGTTTGCTACTATAGTCATCTATCATATGGTTTGAATCACGTCCCAATGTCTAATTTATCTTAACATGATAAGTAATTTATGTTAATGTAATTTTAAATAAAAAGAATTTAAATACTTGTTTATTACTCATTTTCATTCTTCCTTCACTAAAGATGTAGCAACCTATGATTTTCAACATAAACATTTTATTATCTCAATGCACCCATTATAACATGTCGACATGACTCATAAATATTACAAATTCTAAAAAGATTCCACATTTACCATTGATTGTCACTCAAACCAAAAAAATAAAAATTAAAATAAATCACATTCCCACTAGTCTCGTATCCTCTAGTTATTTTTCATTCAAATAAGAAACTACAACGAGTTATAATATTTAGACATTTACATATTCCTTTTACAGTCATAACAACTTTAGTAACTCTCTTCCCCAACTCTATTTCTCACTGCATCGTCTCGAAAACCCCATCTCATATATTCGGCCTATCTATTTTAATTGTACAGTAAAACTTTTACCATTAAGAACAATTCTTACCCATCAAACTTTTTGTGCAACTATTTTCTTAAAGGTACATCAACTAATTTTTATCCTTCAGTATTAGTTCTATTAATTTTTATGGAGTTCAATAAATATGTATGGACTAAAATACCTTATATGTAAAATCCCTTACAAGAAAACTAAAACATTTTATGTGATATTTCAAGTAATTTTTTTATCATAAAATCCTGTGATAAAATTTCATGTTGACTAACAAAATAAATGATTCAATGTCTCTGTATGTATCGAACTAATGATGTATAAATCATCGTAACTCAAATTCACAACTAAATTAGAGGTTCCCAAAAATATTTACCATTTTATTTGTCATAATTTCTCAAATTAATATGGTAATTCAAGTTCCTATGTATCTTTCATGTGAATAGTATGCCAGTTAAGTCATGAAGATGAGTTGCATGTATTTACATTGAATTGGGTAATTATTTATTTTAATGACACTCAACAATCACTAGCAATTGGGTAGAAAAGGAATTACACGTTAACCAATCAAGGGACAAACCAAAATGACATCTTATACTGTTTAAACTATTTTAGTAGTCATGACCATGTTTTCTAATAAAAATTGAAGTTAACTACATTTTCTAGAAACTTTATCATGAACATCTAAAATAAACCAATCACTTTGATTCACATTTAAAAACATAGCTCGAGTTCTTTTGTAATATGTTCATTTGTATGCTAAACCAATAAAAATGAGTCGAATGATGATTGAATAAATATAGACTTTGTAAATAAAATATTAGTAATTATTTACTATACATATTTTTGTTTCAGCTTTGAAATTTATTTCACTACACTGTTTAATTATATAACTTACATATAATATTAGGATGTTTTACATGAGAAAAAAATAACATTGGAATATCAATGAAAGGGTCAAAGCAACAACTGTGTCCAACATTGTGGAAATCCTTTTTACACTTTTGGAGGCCCCTCTCACCAAAGATAGGGTTTCATTCAACGGAAATAAAGGGAAAAAGAAGGAACAGGAAAAAATGGAGTAGATAGGATTGTAGTAATATTTTTTTATTTGTACATCCCCATTACTATAAATAAAATAAATTATATCTTTTTATGTCTATCCTTCACTTCCTTCTCCTCCCTATTGAAATACCAAGAAAAGGGCTAAAGAAAGAATTTTGTCTAATAAATTGAAAGACCTTTCATTTAGTTGGAGGCCCGTTCACTAGAGGCCGAATTTTAAATTAAAGATAAGAATGGTAAAGCAGGGAGGGGAATGAAGAAAGAAACATGGAGTAGAGGGGATTGAATGTTTAACTTGTATATTACCTTTAGTTTTAACTGAATAAGCCAAATAATTATCGATTCCATTTAATTCCTTTTTCTCCCCTCCCTACGTGAATTAAAAAGCTATCAACAATGTACTCTCTCTTCCTTTCTCCATTTTTTCTCCATCATCAACCTAGCTCATGCATCCTCCCAACGTACCAAACCTAGGATAGCAGAATTGGCCGTCAAAATGCCATACTTTATAATAGCAAAAGTAAAATGACCTTCAATGTACCATTTGAAAGGATTAGGAAGGACAAATTATTGAAAAGTGATATAACATAGCAATTACTTTTATCCTTTGAAATCATGAATCGAGAAGAATGATTGCTGGCTATTCCCACTTGAGTTAAACAGTAGCACTAGAGGCGAACAGTGATTTCTCTTCCTACTAACCGAAATTACACTGTAACAACTCCGTTACCTATCTCATCTTCCGCCACTATATAACAAAACAACTAAATCACAGAGCACCAGTTCATGAGATTTTGGTTTTAGAGCAACAAGCCACTTTTTGATCACCCATCATTGTTGTAGGAGTACCATTTATAGCTTCAAATAACAACATACCCCATACATGAATAGTTGTAACTGTAATTTCTTTAGTCATTTGGATGCAGACGTCATCATGGAGATCTCTTGCAATCTTCCGTGGAAGAAAACCATCCAGTGCAAATCAATATGCAAGCATTGGAATGCTATTATTAGCAATAAGGAGTTCCTCGAGTATGCACGGAATGTGCATGCCCGTGACAAGCCAATCATCGTGGTTCACAAACCTCACACTACAAACAAGGAGGCCGGTGTTACGTTCCTTATCATTATGCCTCCATGGCCATGGGCGGACCTAGGATATGACGGGCAATAATGCCCCCAATTCATCATATCTGAGGAAATCAAGCTTCCCCTCAATTCCAACTTCCGTAGCACGCTACTATGCCAGCCTTGTCAGGGCCTTCGGCTCATTTACTCCAGCACATACGGTAAGGATGGGCCATTACTGGACATTGTTATCGCCAACCTCTCCACAAGGGAATGGAGCAGACTGCCAAGGGTTCAACATGTTGGAAAACAATGGCGCCTTCCTGCGTTTGGGTGCCACTCTCAGGCCCGAGAGTATAAAGTGATATCCATGCCCTTCATTCTTAATGTGGAAGCCCGCATCATGTGTCATTTATTAACATTTTCCGCCGAACAACAAGGAGGTTGTCAACCAAAAATGTACTGGAAGCGCATACCCATTGCATGTTTAGAATCCTTCAAATACAATAGGAATGGATTCGGTAAATTACGTGATCCGTTTTGGTTAAGTGACACAATTTACTGGAGATTTATATCAAATACTTCTTTGAACTCAAAACTGAGAAGGTCCACATAATCCCTGGCCCCATCGACTATCTGCCAAAATTTACAGTCTGTCTTGTGAGGATTCATACACATTTAGGATTTTTGGAGTTCGATGGAACAGGAGAGGCCATAGGAGACATCCGACTCAAGATATGGACATTTGATGGATCTATTAATGGAGTCTGGAACAAGATAGAAAAAGAGATTGTGCGTGCCGCGATCTGGCTCATACTGACGGACCAGTTTATGCACTCAACCTTAGCGATAATGAGAGCATTATTTCAGCAAAAACTATTGTGCACTTGGTCAACATTGATAAGGGAACCTCCCATTTTGTTCACCAGTCGAACTTTATTCCAGTATGTCCAGTTGAACCCCTATATTCTAGTTTCAATCTAGTCGCCTCTTCACAGTTTAGCATTTATCAGAAGAGCACATCCAGATGCCCCCCTTGATATCATTTATATATCTGCAAAGTAAGTTTACATCCTAATAATATGATTTATACATAGAACTTAATATTGTTTTATCATGTAGTTGTTTTTTCCGTTTACTTAACTAGAGAGCTCCAATATCCAATCATATGCATATCCATTTGAACTGATTTCTTGTTCGTTCTTTCCAAATAAGTCTCAAGATGACACTGTTTATACAATGCAATAATCGAACATCACTTGATAAACAAATTTAAATAATAGGATACATTTATATATAAATTAATGAAAATCATTTCCTATTAATGAAACATTACACTGCTATGCCACGTAGTCGTTTAAATTGAACTCGTCTATAGTCACAAAAGAATGTAAGAAACCAATAAAGTGACAAAAACTACATCAATACAACCTTGAATCCAAATAACCATGATATATCCCTAAAAAAATAACCATGATCTAGGTATGTATAAAAAACATGATATTAGTGTTTTTTGAAAATACTAACCTTAATAATTACCATTTTGCATACTTTGGGTAAGTTATCCTTTTGTTTCTTTAGATCAATTCTAGTCTATAGCATTATGTTCCCTTTATGAAAGAGTATACTTCCTCATCTAGGTTATAGTATAAAAATAAAATAATTACAATAAAATAGAGGCAGACGGGTAACAAGTTGTGCCGCCAATCCCTTTTGGATGGCAAGTATACATTCATTACGGATATGCTTTCACACACAAAATGGGTCATGATTTGTTTTGCAAAGAGAATTTTATTTAAATTTAAAGCGTTTAGACAAAAAATTAATAAGAAATATTTCCATTATAGCAATGTTCTTAATAAATTCTAATCATGACTAGATTTGGAAGTATTCATGTTGTAATGAAATTTTATGTAGGTACTAATGAGATTAAATTCACCACATTTGCACCCATTAGTACTGCTACAAAATAAAATGTTGAAATTCAAGGACAAGAGAACAAGTTGCGTAGCGGATCACATGGATCCATTTTTTATTATAATGTTTGGTTGTAACTTTTCAATTTATTTATTTTTGTGAAGAAATTATGACTTAAGAATTAATAGCCTAGTGATAGACACTCACTTTAAATATTCCTTAAACCTTTGGATGATGGTTTTTGGATACTCCAAAGGAAACAAAACTGATAACGATGTGCTATATTTGAGTTTTCCTTCTAATGGGCCATAATAAAATGTTTTTACCATGTGACATATGTGTTCTATTTTCCTATGTTTCACATTATTACTACCTCCTCGCACATAAAACATTTCCTTTTAGCCAACATCTTATGTCTGATTTTTTTCTTGTTCTTCTTTCACATCAATCAATCTGACTTTTTTGAATTCTCTCAGCCATGTCATGCATTTGTGGTCTTAGAAATACCATATGTGTAAATATTCCCTTGTGTGATATAGACCAATGTAACATTACAAGGTAAAAACCAAATCATTTGCACCTAAGTAGTGATTAACAGAATCCTCTTCAATTTAAGGATATAGAACTCATTCAGCTAACACACACATTTACTTGACTCTAAGGTTAGAAGTCAATTTTTTCCTATTAATATGTTGTATATACATATGGACATTTTTGTCATTATAGACAATACACGAGACAACTTGTACAATTTTTAGAAATTACAATGAATTAGCTAATATAATTAAAATTACAATGAATTATTTAATATAATTAAAGAAATAAATGTCAACAGTATAGAAAAATATGGACTTAAACTGACAATGATTGAGTTGCCCAATTTTGATTAATTCTATAAATTAGTTCTTGTAGCAAATAACATGAAGAAAATCCCTTGATCCCGATATGCTCAATGCAATAGTAATGTCGAGAAATATTATACCAAGAATCCCACATGAACTTAAGGAAACTCTCTTAGAGTTCATGACAAGATGAAATAATTGATTGATAATTTGTAGAAATACCATATGTATTTGGATAAATATTGGATAAATAGAAATATATTTTGTATGACTTTGGTATTTTCCTAAATTTATAGCAAATGAATTTATTTAGATTGTCTAAGAATGTATTCGACATAAGTTTTTGTCTTCTACAAACATGTCTCATGATTTTTGGATTTTGTTTGATGGATGAAATATATTAAATCAAGTAGGAAGTTGACCATGAGTTTGTACCTAAAGTAATTTGCAACTTCAATTTACCTTGTTCATCATATTTTGTTTAAGGATTCTGAGTTTGTCTACCTTTTGTGTTAATAGGATTTTTTGTTGGTAGAAATATCCAAATAAGGATTAAATACATCTTTTTGGAGTCCTTTGTCATTTCTCTTTTGAGGTATTCCTATATATGAATAAGGTAATGGAGTCTCAATATCAGGATCATACCATATAGGGATGTGTAACTCTTCTAAATGGCTGAACTAGGTCTTCTCACCTTTGTTGACTGTAGAACTTGACAAGAATTGTAGCTAATAGATTTAGGTCTCTAATGATTATTGAAGACCTGGTGGTGATGTAATGACCCCTAATTGCCATGAATGTGAAGGAGAGATTACTCCATATAAGGAGAGACTATTTAGGATAGGGGATATAACTAGAGCTTTATGATCTTGGTGCAAGTGCATGGCCCATGTTGGAAAGAAAGACACAAATATGATAGTAATTCTCACATATAAAGATAATCCCCAAATGATACATGAATATACATCTTCCAAGATTCATATATACATAAACAAAACAAAAAAACACAATATTCTATTGACAGATTTTGTTGTTATATCCAATTCACTCTTCTAAATCATTATATATGTAATGAAATTTCAAAATAGATTAGTGTAGAGTATGATCAAAATATTTATATTGAAATTGTATTCATATAGAAATTAGGTAAAAATATTAAAGATATATAACAATTATAATATTTTAGATATTAGTCTAATCACAGGTGTGTCACTAATTCTTTTTTGGTATGTACAATATACTATTATCATGCATTGAGGTTATTATAATAGGATAGAACCTATTAAACATCCTAGAATATATGTGCCTAGATCAATTTAATGTTTCAAACACATGATTACTTATATCTCATATTTATTTTATTGACGTATAATTTATAATGTTTTAATAAAAACTATGTTAACTAGATCAAATGTATACTAAGGGTTATATAGTTACAATAAATTAGTCAATTTGATAAGATTTGAATATAATAAGAAAAATGATATCAAGATTTGAGTAAACAGAAAAATTAAATGAATTTCAATGCTCATAAATGAGGTATAATGAATTGAAATAGTGTTAATGAATGGTAATGATGCTTAAACCCAATAATAAAAAATTTCATTTATAAGGATTGATGTCATAAAAGAAATTTTTATTATGAGGTTTTCACATTAGTGCCATTTTTTAAAGCTGTTTGAATTCAATAGTACTTATTTGACAACATCCAAACTCATTGGTTTTTTTTTATTTATTCAAATCCTATACCATATGTGATTCATAGACCAAGATATGCTAATTATTCTACAAGGTAACTTTTCCAATTCCAAGTTAGTAATTGTGGATCTTACGGCCTTAGTTTTGCTGATGTTTTCTAAACAAACATATTACATCAATGGGATTTGTATCCTAAAGAATTATTGGATAAAGTTTAGAATATTCCAATATAGTGAATTAAATCTCTATTTTGATAATATATGTGAGTAGAATATGTTAGTGGAAATTGAGGTTTTAGATTGATGGTGAAGGCCCAAGCTCCCCATATTAGGACCCCTGTTTGAATGTCATGTTTTGTATCTTAAGAGAACTATGTCTATCTCTCATCTTGGCCTTTAATTGAGTTTACATGGTCCCCAAATGCGTGGGTATTTGAGGGGATATAGGAGTTTTACATTGTTAGGATGAGATCACCGATTTGGCTCGTCTTTGGGGTTAGGGCTAGATAAAAAAGAAAATTTAACCATAAGACCAAATTGAACATGACCAAACCACCTGGTTAACTCTGGTTTGGATGGGTATTGTAGTCAATGTTTGTTTGCAAGATGCTCATACCATCCTTATGTGGTATGTTCAAAATCTAGACAATTGGTCAACTAATACCTCTATATATGTGTATGTGTCTATATGCATATATACTCATGTAAATTATTCTAATCATCATTTAATCGAAGTATAGACAATATTTTGAAGTTATATCAACATTATATTTATCACTAGTGTTGCAAATTACTTTTATAATAATGTTATAATTGTTATATATATAGTTAAAATAGTTAGTATACAAATCATTACATCTAATGTTTAGACAATAAGATTTAGTTTATGCTTTTAAATTATGATTTTAAATGAAGAGCACCAATAACATGATATCATAACTTATCCAAATTATTAAGAAAATATCTTTTATCAGTCTTAATTCAAGTTTGAGGCTATTAATATGTAGTAGTGGTTTTAGATCAGATTTGACCAAACTTGATCATATTTTAATAGTTTAGGTCAAATTTGGTGTAGACTTGTTTAGTAGTCAAGTTTGTCTTGGAAAACTTGCAGACCACTATATGTGGTCTGGTCTATGGTTTTAGAGCCATACCATACTTGATCATGCCATGCCCACCCAAACATGGGGGTGATAATCACACACACACACACATATCTCTCTGTGTGTATACATATGTACATATATATGGGATTAAGAGAGGCATACATATATATACATACATATATATATGTATGTATATATAAGTTTGTGTGTGTGTATATATATATAACTATGTCATACATTTTTCCTTTGAAATATTGATGTTGAAACTAGAGAATGTGAGTATACTATTTCATAAGACCCATTTAGGAGTCCCTCAAAGGTTCTATTGAACCGTGTAAAGGTATCATTGTTCAAACATGTATTAAAATATATAATTTAATAACAACAATTTTATGAAAGATACTTTTTCAATACCATAGTAGAAAAAACTTAACAAAATTTTGAATAGATAGATTTTTTAGGTTTTATTTGCATATTTCATTTTTTTCTAAGAGTTGATTTAATTTTTTGAAGTCGTATTAGTCATTATAATTGATTCAAGGAACTTTCTAACTTCATATTTATATACATGCATTAATATGTATGAAAAACCAAAAGTAACATGTAGTTCCACAACTAGAGTAGGATCACAACAAAGACCAAGAGTTTGAACTAGAAGTGAGTCTTCACTAAGGTATGACACCAGGTTTAAACGTCTATTTTAGTTATGCACTTATATTTTTATTTTGATGAAGAATACTTACTTGGTTAGATTTCTAAAAATAGGATATACATATATTTATGACCTATAAATGCTATAACGCTTAATTTTTATTGTGTTGATTTCCAACTTAAGCCCTAGTGAATCATTTTGTTCAACTTTTCCATGTGATTTGTTTTGTAATGTATTCTATTTTGTCAAACTAAGTCATAAGTTAATATACTACTCATATTATATATTATAATATAAACCCATGATAGTTCTTGTAATTGTCTGTGTCAACCGTTTTAAGGGATAATGTTCTTCTCTTAATTGATAGCTTTTTTTCATATGGTAATACATTGATCTAAAAGAGTGTATGTTATTTACATGGAAAAAGGCACTGACAAGTTCATATCTCTAGTCCAATGCCCATAAGAAATGATACCAAGTATCACTATAAAGCAAATACACATGGAACTGCATTAAAAACGTCGAATGTTTTAGTTGTAGGCTTCATGTTAGAAGGTGTATGTGCTATAATATTTACTAAACAAGACATCTCATTGGTTATTTTTTTTACATATCTCAAACACATTATAGTCATACTTCCATAAGTTTTGTTGTTCCTTTCCTTCAATGTATCTTAGTTTCATAAAGAAAATACCCCAACTTCCATTATGACTTTGTCTTTTGGTTTGTCTTAGTGCCTAACTGAGATCTAGAGGGGCCACCATGCGAACCTTTTATATGGTTGATTCTACACCATATGTAGTAAAACAACCTTAAATACAAAGAAAAAGTGGGTGCAGGATTCCTTCTTCTCCTTCCATGAGAGAGGAAAAATATTTGGCCAAGGCCTAGTCACCCTATCCTTGGCATGATGCTTCCCAAGTATGTATTTGTATCTCATAGTTCACCATATGGGTAAGTGTACTCTACACAAAACATTTTTCAACCAAGGAATCTCTTTATCTTAGTAGGGAATCTAAGCTTTATTTTTGGGGTTAAAGATGGTTGAGATCCCATCACTACCAATATGTACATCACCTTGATTTTAGGCCACACAAAGTTTGTCTTTTTTCAAACATTGTAGTTGTGAATGGTGTTTGTATTTGATATCCCAATCAATGCCTCATATCTCCTAATTATCTAAAAAGTCCAAATATGTTGTGGGTACAAAGGAAGTATACAACTTGCATTTTGTCAAAATATCTTAAATGTTCTTAATCCTCAAACCCCTGTACCATAGAGGTTTTGTTATAGAATTACAAAAAATACAATGATTTTTATACTTCTTCTAAAAAGGTAGCGACCACTTATATTGAATATTTTAAACTTGTTGAGGTCTTCATTTTATTTGATCAAGGAGCAGAGACTCTTCATTATAAACAAGAACAAGACACTGGACATGGGGCTCCCTACTAGATGTTTTTTTTATCATAAAAATACTGCATGAACCCCATTTAAAAGTACAAATAAAGATGTCAACAATACATATTCCTATATTTATAGGATTAATCCTTCAAAATCTCATGTTGATATCATAATCCCCAAAAAATACCATATTGCATGGGCATATTCAGTATATATGTCTTGATGCAAATCTTAGCTTAAAACTTTTAATTTTAAAATCCCATTAAAAATCTATCACAAGGAAAGAATAGTAAATGATACTTCATCCCTTAAGAAAATCACATTGATATCACACAAATGATATTTGGTATGAGTCTTTGAGGAAGTTTGACAGATGTTTCTAAGTAGTTTTCTATATATTTTAGCATCATAGAATCACAATGTATTTGGTCATTTTGTGTTATGTCATTTCTTCTAGAATGATATTGTTGAACACATGGTTAATCTCTTGCACCATTCTCTCCCCAGGAACAAACTCATTCCTATGCATATGTCAACTTTTATGGTAGACCAAATGGAAGGAAAGAACTGTCTTCTAGGGATTACCCTTCAAGTCAACACTAATGCCAATCATTAGGATGTCCTTAGATTAAACCCATCTAAACAAAAATGAGAAACTATAATTTAAGATACAATAAAAACATGAGTCGTTTAACTATCCAAACCTCACAAATAATAGCATATTTAAGATAAAATGTGACTAATGAAATATCACCTGATTATATTTAACCATATCAATCATAATCAAATTTGAAAAACCCAAATAAAATTTATTTTTATATACAAATTCTTGTAAAAGAGGACATATAAAATATAACATATTATTGTACAAAACCCAAACACATCCCAAAAGAGTGAAAGATCACAAAATCTATTATTAACTATTGGGTAGATTTATCATTTTCCTCAGTTTAGTAGTTCCACTACTATGACTATAACTAATAACATGTGCAATTACTAGTGTCAGAGAAAAGTCCCATTGAGTGAAAAGTATCCATATTAATAAGTATTTATAGATTAACAACACATAATAAATATGGTATATCCATATTAATAAATCTCAACGATTATATTATTTTTATTTTTCCATATAGGTGGGGATGCATACACTAAGTACAACTAGCTAAAGTGATTCCCATTATCTACACTATAATGTCTTAGGCTTTACTAGTCTTGCCAAGATTGTCCTATTTTTTTCTGTTTGAGGAAATCCTATTAGAGCTCAATGACCCGTGATCTACACAAACCTAACCTTTCATCTTGGGTACTTAAGATTGATCCTATATAACAAAGTAAAACTCATATCACTGGGGTAAGCAATATTATATTAATTACTCATGGATGTATGAAAAAAATATAAGAATGAGGTGTAACATCACACTCGATCAAAGTACTACATCACACTCCATCAAAGTACTACATATAAGGAATGTTGAACTGAAATACAGTCACCTCAAAGCAAACAAGGTTCCCTACTATACTCTTGATATTTATGATGTTTTGGATCATTCAACATATTGAATATCCACCAACTCCCACCTAAATCTACAAATTCATGATTGTGAGAACCTTATATGACTCTATAAGCCAATACAATCAACATGTTCCCCTTCCTCATAATCTAAGTGGGGGTATTTTACTGTGCATATTGATCCTAAACTAAATTTTATTAGGCATGAAATTGTATATTATGCCATACTACTCATCCTTCAAACACACAATCTAAAGGAAAATATTGTATCTGATTAATTATTCTGACTAGTTGAATTATATCTTTTAATTTAATAAATAAATAGTATGTTATACATTTGGAATTTTATTTTATTTCAATAAAGGATAATATCATTCTTAACATTTGATATTAGTAAATAAAACGTTTTATTTAAATTTCATTTATCTCAATTTTCTATTGAATTTGTATAACTAGACCTCGGGCCAAAATTAAAACCAATTTCAAAATAATTCTTTAGATAAAGTTTTTATAAGACTCTTGAGTAAAAATAACCATCTAATCCCATTTTTTACATTATCTCATCATTAACCTCATTTAAAGTATCTCTTACTGGATCATAAATTTATTATATTTAGCAAAAATCCTCATAAAAACATCATATATACATATTATCATTCTTGAAATGAAGTTGTTATATAGCATACAACTCAATTCATGCGATCGTCAACAAATAAAGATAAATCCATCTTTGAATAATATTCAATAAATACAAGAATAATGATAACTATTCTACTGGCGGAATACTTGCATGTCATCTAAGTTTTACATAAACATCTAAAGGTAATCATTGAGGTTCATTTCAGTGAACAAAAAAAGTCCATGATATGTTAAGAGCAACAAAATACCTAACTACTATTATTATCCTCTTTCAATGTATGTTCTAAACAAGTGTCCATTTATTTTTTTGTGTCCCTCTCTTCCTCCCATTCTATAAAAACCCCTCCTTGACCAAGTTTGACAATCAGGACATGACTATCAAACTAGCCACCCTTTCCTACTCTTGCTCATGTGGCTACCAGAACTCATAACCTACATGTTATAACCTGAAAAGTTTCATGTATGTATACATATATTTGGATGCATATAATGGATTATGAAAAACATAGTTAAAAGTTTGATATTTTCTATGTATTTTTTAATAAGTCTGGACTTCAAATATAATTCTCCATAAAAAGGGATTTTGTGTATTTTATTGTTTTTAGTAATCCCTTAATAATTGTTGGATAAAGGATAAATATAAAAATCAATAATATAGAAGTTCCCAAAAGTTACCGACAATTGGTAATTAAATAGGAATTGTTTTGAAATTTCAAGAAAAGATATGTGGAAGACAACTAATAGGCATATTTGGATCCTAACTTGCACCCAAAGAACAAATATACCAAAAGGAGATTATTTTCCAAAATTTTGTAAGAAAAGGATTTATTATATGACATAAATAATTTGAAAAATGGAAATACTTAAGAGGCAAAGAAAAAGGTATCGAACTTTTGTATTTTGGCACAAATTCTTACAGAACCTGAGAATAAATAATTACAAAGTTGCCTTAAAAATTATGACTTATTTTGGCAGAGGAAGAGAGAGATATGATTTTATTAAGATTTCCTAAAGTAAAGGATTAATGAAGGGATGTATTTAAATGAAACTTTATTCTTATTTGGAATATAGGTCTAGACCCCTTTGGTATCACTCACCACTCTGGCCCTTGCACCACGGTCAAGAGACTATCACTAACTTCCAGTCATATTGGGAAATAGGTGATGATGTTTATTTTCTTTCCTTTAACTTGTGTATCTTAATAATTATTACATGTTATTGAATATATGTATATGGACCCTAGTTCATGATGTAAACCCTAACATTACCATGAAACAAGATAAGTTAATTATGTTTGTAACATATAGATATGGTTTAATGGGTTTCTTTTAGGATGACTCTAAATACACATGACATACTAAGTGTGTCATTATGATGTTATAGATATAGAATCAAATTCATTTTTGTAGATGTATATTTTTTCTCGGTCAAATGAGTTAGAAAAATTGCAAAATTTATTGTAAAATCTGAACTTAGGACGTGTGACTAAACTCTTGATGTATGAATGTCCACTTGGACTAGAAGTATATGATTTTGATGTAATCTATATTCCTCCTTTTACATATCTACTACTATATTGTATGTCTAGGAATTATTCTATTTTTTGAGCTAAATGTTCCCTATAATTGTTATATTCATCTTTTATATTGTAAATGCACCCAAACATAATCAAGATTGTTAGTTTACTCATATCTTATATCTTGTTCTATTTACATTAAAGCCTTTCCCTTATCTTTAGATTTTGGCCAAGTGGAAATTTTGTATATAGCCTTTTCCCTTGGGTGAAGTGTCACTTCAGTCTTTCCCTTGGGGTTAAATGGAACATGTTGGTTCCTTCACTTGCATTGCATATTGTTATTTCCACATATATTATGCCTATAAATGTTCTACTAATAATGCAAGTTATGGTTCCTTTTTATATAGTTATCTCCTTTATGAGCGCCATCAACTTATCATGTTGCTGCTCTTTTTTTCACTATTTCAATATTTACTAGTTTAGATTTAGTGAGGATTTCATGAATTGTGATGTGTTGTGACAAGTTGATAAGTGGATCTTGTTGGAGATACTTCTTGTCACTGTAGATGACAATATTTTACTATAAGAATTTGATCTAATTTTATAACATCTTATTTAAAGCTAAATATATGTGCATTTTGTACTTTGTTGGTGAAAGTTGTATTTGTCATGTCACTTATGCATAGGCTTCCTCTTTGTATGATGAAACTTCAATATAAATGGTTAACATCTTGGGATGAAAAATGGAATGTTAGAGGTAGTATCAGATCATGAACAATACATGTACATCTTATTATCTCTCATGACACAGAAACTAAGACAAATGTGAATGCCTAAACATATAGGGACCTTAAGTATCTTGTATATGTTTAAATTAGCCTTTAGAATTAGAAATCCTAGATGTTATACAACTAGGTTTAGGCTTGCATAAATCTTAAAGTCTTTCTCTTCTTTTTGTCTATCATGTAGTATGGGATATAAGTTAGGAGGGTGAGGGAGGGGAGACCTTATAGAATGGAAACCATGAAAATATGATGGTGACATATGCTTAGGAAAGATAGAGAAGCATATATCATGTTCTTACTAGTTATCTAGGTGTCGTGGTACTAGGATAGCTAATAAGTGTGGTAACTCGCTTTTGGTTTTGGTTTCATTTGAAAGGAGTATGGTGATTTTTGATGATGTGTTTTAATGTAGGAGAAAACTATTTTCAAGTATATGTATATATGTATATAAGTACGAAAATGTTACCACAAGTAGAAAGGTTGTAAATGTTCATATGATCTAAGAGAAAGATATGTAACATTAGCATAGATGATATTACTTGGATGATATATGTAGTATCTATATTGTCAAGATCCTTGATAAAGTTTAGGTTAGTAGGTAGCCCAGTGAATATAAGATTGACTGGTGATAATATGATGTATGGAGTTTGAAATTGAGGATTTCGATATTGTCGTGATGATGTAACATGACTTGTTTGATCATGCAACCCTAGATAGTCTACATAATATATGAATCAGTTGGATTGTTTGTCTGTGCTACACATAGCTAATAGGGTTGCATTCGTGCATGTACATATGATCGTATAAGTTAATATGATAAGTGAGAAATGGTTTTGGACTAGAATGGGCCTCAAGCTCTTTATAAAGCTAGCATGGAACATTTTATAGGATGAACTAAGAGAGGGTGACCCCAACTTGGGAGAAGGTCAAAGGACCTAACCCCCAAAATATGTAAAATATGTGAATTATGAGATTTTTTATAATTAGCCCCTAGCTAGACAACTTTTTAGTATATGAGTTGAATCTCCTATTGTGCGATTTGGCTATATTTTCTTCAGTTAGGAGGGCCCAATATAACATCTTCATCATGATGTTGTCCCTAGGGGGTATCCCTGATCCAAACCTAGTCTACATATCTTCCACCTTTAAGCATATTACTTCAATATGTTAGTATGGATTTTGCAATCTCGAGAGAAAAGGTCCCATGTTGTTCTATGATCCAAGCCATGATATCATTAGAGTAAGAAATGTATGAATTCCTCAGTCATACTAGCATCTTGCTCATATACATGTTCAAAAAGAATCGGTCCCATATATGCCCTTTGATTTAGAAATCTTTCACTTTCGTTTGCCTATTAATGTCATTCTACCTCTTATCGTAGAAGTGGATGGGTCTCCCACAATGTTTTTCCAAAGAAAAACTAATATCCCCTCTTCCCAATACTAGGACATGAATTTCACCATCACAGGGAAGGGCTTCCACATCTTCATCTAGCTCTTGGAAGGACATTCTAAGAGCTTCAGAAAGTGGGGGTGATCATCATTTCTTAGGCCAAGGATTCTTTTATACTTTTCTCTACATAAAGTCACCCATAACATGGACCTCTAGTAAGATTCCTAACAACTCTTAAGAACAAAGGAAAAAGACAAATCCTTCAAGTCTGTATGCCCACTCACATTATTTCTTCTCTTTGTTCAAGAAATTTCAGCTCACCTAGCTCTTCTTTTTCACTCCTTCCTTCTCCCTCAAAAAGAAAGTAACTTGACCCAAACCCACTAACAAGGGTTTAAGCTTGCCAAAGGGGATTAGAATAACCATCCACTTATGATCATACATTAAAATCAAGTTTTTTTTAATAATATAGGTAATGAAACATCATATTAACTAATACATAACATTTGATTTAAGCATAAGCATCACAAGTTCACAAGTGAGATTTACTCTTAATTCATAATCAAATGAAATAAAAAAGTTTTGTCTTTAATACACATTGGCTATAACATATCAAAAAAATTCCTTCAATCCTGACTCTCACATTCCAAAGACAATATGAAGGATAGGAGACCATTTAACTAAGATAACTATTCCTATCAATACATTAGTTGATCTAGTCCTAATGAAATATAACTTTTGACTCCACCTATTGGGATGGCCCCATTCTCAAAAAAAATCTCAGTAGAGTGTATGAGGTAGTGTATCTGTGTGGGTGTAATCATCAACAAACCATAATAATTAAGATATATATTGTTAATAGAAATTAATACAAGATAGTATAGGCATGAAAATTGAAATATATACACCAAAGAACATGTTATATGTTCTGTTACTAACTACATAAAATACCAAATTTATTCATCAAAAATTTATTCTTTTTATTATGCCATGGACCCACATGAAGTGTACCATGGCATGTATAAGTATCATAGCAATATAGGATCTCACTATATATGGCTTAGACCAAACCCAACACTATAAGTCTATAAAAGTAGCTCCCCAATCTACAGTGGGGCTCTCCACATCTCGCCTTGGTAGCTAAACAGTTTCTCTATAAAATTGGGCTCCTCATCTAAACCTTCATACCGAGGTAGAGAGTCAAAGCACTTGTCATAGCTACCTGAAATAGTGGTTTGACAAGGGTTGACCTACTGAGTAGTATATGTACAAACTAAATTGTAATGGATACCATAGACAACTCTAGTTAATGGTTGGTACCTCATTATTTAAGGAGACTGTCTTCACCTTACTTAGTCACTCATAACTCACTAGTATGCTCCAACTACCTCATCTAGACTCTTCCAATTGGTAAGCATGTTTACACTTTCACAGTGAAGGCCTCCATGATAGATTCTACATTGTTCAGGGTATCTAGTTTCTATATGGTTCATAATTTAACTAATTGAATGTGACACCTCACGCCACAAACCACGAGATAAATCAGAAATTAACTGTGGAAACAAAATGTAACAAATATATTATCGAAAACACTGGAAATTTTAAAGCTATTTTCATTAGGCTCCCAAACAAAAAAAAATTACATAGAGTCCTACATGTCACTAAGTACTTACCATGTATGCCATCATCCTGTTACAAGAAAACCTATCACAAACATATATATACATATCCATTGTAACTTCACAGAAAGAAGAACACACAAGCCAAAGCCATGTATCGAAAGCACATCTACAGAACACTTTCCGACACCATCCCAAGGACCTGAGTGTACATGGATGACTCTAGGACTCTAGACACAAAAAGGACCATAAGCAGCACTTCCAACCTTGTTAGCTACTTGCCTTCTTGCCAGTGCTTAGCCTCTGCTACATTGTCTCTACCTCCTCGTGAACGTCCACCCAAAAAGATGTGGGGAAACCCATGGGGTGAGATTCCAAATCTCAATGGAGACATAACTCTCCACCAACACTTTTTTTGTGACTGAGAGAACCCACCCTGGACGAGTCTGACATGGTAAACTCTCGAGGCATGAGAGGGTGTGGTCCCGACACCCCCCTCCCGCACCTTGTCAGCGTGAATTGCCATTCACAAAGTGCCTTTGGTGAGGTTTGAACCTGGGTCCTTCATTCAGACTTACTGAGCTCTTACCACCCGGGCTACTATGGTCAGACCTCCACCAAAACTATTATCAGCACAAACAAGATGATTAAGGAACAACAGTAAAGCTACAACTATGATAAGTAGGTAATCATCACTAGTAGATTAAGCAATTGCAATTAGATAATGAAACATCTTATCATCATAAAATGAATATGAAGAACATGAATTTTTGCTACCAGTTATATTGTACAAAAGCAAGCAAGGCCTCATCCAATGTGTTCACATTTGAACCTAAGTAATATATTACATGTATGATTACATATTTTATAATGCCCTGAGGATTTGGGTCATACCACTCAAATCCAACTGATCGCTGCTAAGTCAAAACAAGTGCCATACAAGGTCTATGCAAGAGCCAGAATCCATGACCTCACCAAACCATGTGCTTAGTACACGAGTACACAGCAGAGACATACCAATCAACTACAACCTATGACATATAGTCAAAAGTGAAAGTCCTAGCCCACCTTGGTACAGGTCATGACGCTAGTGAGACTGAGGTATGACTCACAACCCCATTCTTGCCAGGGTGTGGTCCACATCAAATCCTGTGAAACCTCATAAGAAACATATCACTGAGGTATGACATGTAGTTACACTCCTACCATAGTATGGCCCGCAGCCAATTTTGTGAATGCATATACTCAACAGTATATTACTCCAGGCTTCCTCTAAGGGAAAACATGTTTCACCATCCAACAAGTGTTGACATTGAGATGGATCTATGGAACATGGAAAAACTACATGATTAGGTTCCACTTGATTATTTAAGTCAATTAAGTGTCTTTTATCATCTATCAAGTTACAACATATAAAATCATAACAAATTATAAAAAGATAAGGGTGCAGTACTCTTCCAGCAAATATAAACATATAGGGTGTGAACTTGTCACACTATCACCACATGATGCATGTATTACTTCCATATATCAAAGAACCTTCACAAGAACTATGTCCTTCTTCTTCATATTCCTTACTTACATGTCAATGATAAACACGGGACCATCCACATAGGACATGTCCTCATCTAGCTTAACCTATACTAACTGCAACACTAACTCTGTATCAGGATGGAACTTTCTTAACATACTCACAAGAAACATTGGATGCTATCTATGAAATTCAGGTGGCAACTCCAACCTATATCCCACCTTCCCAACATGTCCCACTACAGGGTAAGGCCCCATAAATTTGGGAGCCAACTTACCCTTCTTCCCTAACCTCAGAACACCTTTCCAAAGAGAGACCTTGAGGTACACTCTATCTCTCACTTGTAACTCTGGGTCTATGATGATTGTCTGCATACGACTTCTGTATATCCCATGTTTCCTTCAACTGTTATTGAATCACTTTGATCTTTTTTGTCATCTACTATACAAGCTCAGAACCTAGAAGTTGGTATTCTCCTATTTCATACCAACATAACGGAGACTTGCAACGCCTCCCATACAACATCTCATCTGGTTCCATGTCAATGCTACTCAAATAGTTTTTGTTGTAGGTGAACTCTATCAAATTGAGGTGTATGTCCCAACTACCCAAAAACTGAAGAACACAAGCTCTCAATAGATCCTCTAAGGTCTGAATGGTCCTCTTAGACTGACCATCTGTTTGTGGGTGAAAGGCAATGTTGAACCTCAAATACATACCCAAATTGATGTGTAGTCGCTCCCAAAACTGACTTGTGAACTGAGGACCTCTCTCAAACACGATAGTTGATGGAAAACCATGCAAACACACTATCTCATTAACATTGATGTGGGCAAGCTTTGCAATTGTATACATCATCTTCATAGGAAGAAAATACATTGATTTGGTCAACCTGTCAAAGATCACCCTGATGGAATCATGACCTTTGGATGTCCTGGGAATACCAACCACAAAGTCCATAGTCACATGATCCCATTTCCACTTTGGTACAGGCAACGGTTGTAACGTCCCTACAGGCTTATGATGCTCAACTTTGACCTACTGACACACAGTGCATCTTGCAACGAACTCAACCACATCCTTCTCAAGCAAGGCCACCAATACATATCCTTCATATTATGATACATCTTGGTGCTACCTGGGTGCATAGCATACGTGGAGAAGTGATCCTCTTCCAGCACCATATTCCTTAGATCATCGACATCAAGAATCACTACTCTACCATGGTAACAAACCATCCCATCATCTGACTCGTGGAAGCCATCACACTTCTCGCTGCCAAACTTTGATCTAATCTGCTATATCACAACATCAACATATTGTGCCTCTCTGATCTATTGTCTCAGCATGGGCTTCACCTGTAACTGTGCTAACAATCCTACTAGCAAGGAAACTTCCATCTTGACATTCATCTTACGTAGGGAGATCAGCATGTCTCACTTGTAGCACACCAAATATCTCAACTGGGCTCTATCCATAGACAAAGATGAAGACTTCCTGCCCAATGCATCTACCACAACATTCGCCTTCCCTGGATGATAATCAATCATGTAGTCATAATCCTTGATTAACTCCATCCAGCATCGTTGTCTCATATTCAACTCCTATTGTGAAAAGATGTACTTCATGTTCTTAAGATCCAAGAATACCTGACACTTCTCACCATAAAGGTAGTGACTTCAAATCTTCAACGCATGGACCACAATAGCTAATTCCAGATCATGGGTGGGGTATTTCTCCTCGTGTTTCATTAAGTTTTCGGGAAGAAAAAGAAACCACTTACTTTTCCTGAATTAACACACAACCCAAGCCATTCTTGGATGCATCACAAAAGACAATGTATCATTTTCCCTACTCAGGAAGAACCAACACTGGTGCACTTGTCAACTTCTCTTTCAATGTCTAAAAAGAACACTGACATTTGTCATCCCAGACAAACAACATGTCCTTCATTGTCAGCTTTCTTAGGGGAAAAGTGATAGCACAAAAGTCCTTGATGAACCCCCTATAATTTCCTGTCAAACCTAGAAAGTTGTGCACTTCTGTCGGCATCTTTTGGCTGCTCCCACTATGTTACTGGCTCAACCTTCTTGGGATCCACATGAACTACCTCGACAGATATAACATGCCCTAGAAAAGCTACCTCCTTTAACTAGAACTCACACTTGTTGAACTTGGCATAAAGCTGATGTTGCCTCAGCATGGTCAACGCATGATGAATATGTTGTTCATGATGTTGACTATCACGAATGTATATCAATATTTCATCTATGAAGAAAACCACAAACTGATCAAGAAATGGCCAGAACATTCTGTTCATCAAGTCCATGAATGATGACAATGCATTGGCTAGCCCAAATGGCATAACCATGAACTCATAGTAAACATACCTCGACCTAAAAGCCAACATAGGTATGTCATCCTCCTTGATCCTCAACTAGTGATATCCTTACCTCAAGTCTATCTTTGAGAACATTTTTGTGCCATACAACTGGTCAAATAGGTCATCTATCCTTGGCAAGGGATACTTGTTCTTTATTGTCACCTTGTTCAATTGTATGTACTCTGTACACAGCCTCATGTACTCATCTTTCTTCTTCACGAGCAGCATTGGAGTAACCCATGGTGACGTAGTCATCCTAATGAAACCCTTATCAAGCAACTCTTGCATTTATCTCTTTGAGTCTTCCATGTCTACTAGAGCCATCTTGTACGATGTTTGGGCTATTCTAAGGATAAAGTTACATGAACAACCATTTGATCCCCGACAACGTCCACATTAAAACCCTTAAAAACTAATGAAGGTAAACAAATAGTGCGTCTCTCCACTAAAATAGGCTGGAATGCCTATATTCCTAATCTATGTAGGGTGGGTGCTCTATTCACTAATACAGGATGCCCTTGCTATTGTTTACGTGTCGAGAACTAGATTGATCTCAAAATCAATCTCTCAGGGTGGGGGAACACCTAGAAACTCCTCATGAAACACATCCTTAAACTCTCTAACAATTGGCACCTCCTGGATACTAGGACTCCTCACCTCAGTATTCAAAGAACGCCTCACAACCCTATCTCAACAGATTCCCTGCTACCACTATCGACATCAGACACGTCAGAAGAATCTTCCTAGCTCCTTGGGAGATCCACATCTTACCGCCATCTACAAACGTCGCTACTTGGAACTACAATCCAAGGCCAGTCTATACTTCTCCAAGGTGTCCATTCCAAGCATTACATCGAACCCATGTATGTCAAGTGGTATGAGATCCACTTGAATGTTGTTCCCTAAAAAAGAAAGGACACAGGAAGGAAACTCCTCCTACAACACTGTAAAACCAATCAACTGTTGGAAAGCTCTAGTCTCAAACTGCAGCCTAAACGGCCCCATAATTGACACTGCTGTTGTGTTGTGAGCTCCAGTAGGTGGAAGGCTATGGCCTCTACCTTTACTAGGTGACCACTTCGTCTGCACACTAAATATCTATGATGTTAGCAGTGCATACAACCTTAGCTTCTTAAAGAATCCTGACGACTATCCTTGGGATTGTGCATGCCTCTTCCTGGCACTTGCCTCCCACTTCTCAATCATAGATTGCTCTATCTTCCAAATAGAGTCCACAAATGTGGAAAACCTTTCTCAATTTTTCAAGGAAGCCGTCGGGTAGACAACTCAGCATTAAAATCCTTCTTAAAATGTTGTCCTCTCATCATCTGTGGCAGCCATGTGAGGACAGAACTGAAGAAGCTCCATAAACTTAGCCTCACACTCATTGATAGACATGGATCCCTACCGGATCCACTCAAACTGACTAATCTTCTCATCAAGGTAGGTCCATAGGAAGTATCGACTAGTGAACTCATGCCAAAACTCCTCCCAACCTACCTCAACACCAGGTCTCGTCTCCTCTTCTATGACCCACCAATGACCATCACTCCCCTTCAAATGGTACACTGCATGCTTAACCTTGTCCACCTCTGGGATGCCAAGGATCTTGAAGGCTTTCTCAAGCTCAGTAAGCCACAGATCTGCATCTTTCAGATCACTTGTCCCTGCATACTCCTTCGCTCCAACATGGCAAAGCCGCTCAAAGGTCTTCCCAGTTCCTAAAGATTCCACATTGGGAACGAGTGCCCTAGCCTAAGGTGTGGGCATCCTATCTGCCATATGCATCATCATAGCCATAAACTATCCAAAAAGAGACTGAAAGGTAGGGTTTTCAATCATGGTTGGGTCAAATTGGGGACCTCAGGCATATGATCTTCTTGTGACTGGTTCCTCGCACCACCTCCTGGTGCGACAACACTACTCTGAACAGCGTGTTCTTCATGTTCTCAAACATCTTTAGGCTTTCTTCTTCTTCTGCATAAGTAGAAGTCACTATAAGATAGACCAAAGGATACAAGAACAAACACAAACCCTAGTCCTAGGTCCCTATAGACTCGGCGAGCCTAAAGCTATGATAACAACCAAACAATGATGTCCCATTCCACAAACCCCAAGATAACTCCAAAACTAACTGTAGAAACAAAACTTAACATATAGATTACTCGAAAACTCTAGAAATTTAAAACTATTTTCATTAAGCTCCCAAACAGAAAAAACCTTCATATATGAGTCCTTACATGTCACTAAGTACATACTATGTATTCCATCAGCCTGTTACAAGAGAACTTGTCACAAACAAACATATATATATATCAATTGTAACTTTTTTTTGGAAATAGGTAAATATATTGCCAAAAGGAGGGTAGAGAACTACCACCTTACAAGTCAAAGATCATGGGGCATGATCGGTAAAGATGGGGGGGTAAACAAAAACCCATCAAAACTAGACTAGTATATACAGGGTTACAAACAGAAGCCCCAATATACTTTAGCATGGTTGGAGACGCCCTTCAAGATGTCTTTCTTAACAAAGATTAAATTACACAGATCGAAGTTAATCTTTTTGATCAGATCAGCCTCTGTCCGGCTACCTTTAGAGTGGACTCTTCTATTTCTTTCATCCCAAACATTAAAGCAAAAAGTGGTAAAGCAGACGCCCCCAAAAGCCAAGTGGTGTTTGTCTTTAAGATTAAGCAGTAACCAATCCACCACGGTAGCCAGGCTGTAACTCTGGTTAGCGCCCCACTCATTCTTAAGGCACATCGTGGCCCAGACAAGCCTGGTGTAGCTGCACTCGAGGAATAGGTGCCCATGGATTTCATTAGATCTCTTGCAAAGGGGGCATAGCTCGTCAACCTGTATGCCCCATTTCACCAGCCGGTCCTTAGTTGGGAGCTTCCCCAAAACAGCCCTGTACGCTACAGTGCTCCACTTAGGACAATGGAAAGGCCCCCAAAGCACCTTATCCCATCCGGTATCAGCAGTAGTATCAATGTTGATCCATGGGGTAGTGTGTTGGTGAACAAGACACACCATCTCATGCTCATCAACCTCGTACAAGGGGCTGACCTCCCTCCACCTATTACACATGTTTTTCCACATCCTAGAAGAGGCCATGTCGGTGATGTTAGGTATATAACCATACCTTCTAGTCATCTATTTGGACCACACATTGCTCTTATCCCTTAGGAACCTATCAAGTCACTTGGCTTGGGCAGTATGAACGATAGCCTTAGGATGTAGGACATTGAGCCCTCCTTTACAGAAGGGTCGGGCGATAACATCCCAGGAGACAGCATGATTTTTACCCCCCCCCCCACAGGAAGCTAGCAATGATCTTTTTCATAGAATCCGCTGCATTCATAGGTATGTCACAGACCTCGGCCCAGAAACGCACCATGCTTTGAAGTACAGCTCTAATGAGGACCAATCTGCCTGCAAGAGAGAGTCTGATCCCCGTCCAGCCCTGCACTATAGTTCTAAGGCTGTCTAGGCACAGAAGATAATCCGAAGAAGTTCCTTTCCCACCTGCAATAGGTGCACCCAGGTACCTAGTAGGGTGCCTGCCCCCACTAAGGTTAATAGCCAGCTTCAGTCTCCCCCTCCTGGAGTCATAGGATTTGGAGAGAATATTTTTTGACTTGATGGCACTAATGTAAAGCCCGGTCAGGTTGCCAAATTTAGCCAACACTCTATTAAACTCCTTTAGTCTTTTAGCATTGCCCACTGAAAACAACATTACGTCATCTGCAAAGATGAGGTGCATCTTTACTTTGATGCCCTTGATCTTAAACGCAGTGATCTTCCCCCTATTCTCTGCTTTATTGATGATATTTGTCAACCCATCCATAAGGATAGTAAAAAATAGGGGGGAAAGGGGGTCCCCTTGTCGCAGCCCATTAGGAGCCCTAATGAGTCCCACAGGTCCACCATTAACCAGGAAAGAGAAGGAGGCAGTATGGACACACTATTTCATCATATTGATCCACCTCTGTGAGAACCCCATGTTCACCATGATTTCCCACAGGGCCTCCCATCTAACATAATCATAAGCTTTGTGAAGATCAATCTTCACACAGGCTTTAGAGCTGGCATTCTTAATGTTGAAGCCCGTCAGAAATTTAGCAGCCAGAAGGGTGCAATCAGCTAACTTCCTCCCCTTAATGAAAGCACTCTGCTCCTCAGAAATTATAAGGGGCAAAATGTTCCCAAGTCTACGGGCAAGAAGTTTGGAGATGCACTTGTAGAGAACATTGCAGCAAGAGATGGGTCTATAGTCTGTTATGTCAACCACCTCCTTCCTTTTGGGTATAAGTTTAATAAAAGTGTGGTTTGCAGCCAAAACCATATTCCCACCATTTATGATCCATCTTATAGCATCGCTAATGTCATTGCTGATGAGGTACCACATTCTTTGGTAGAACATCCCATTGAAGCCATCAGGCCCCGGAGCCTTAGACGGATTTATAGAGAACATTGCAACCTTGATTTCGTCGTCAGTAGCAGGTTGGCATAATTTTTCATTCATGTCTCCATTAATTCTTATACCAGGAATTAGGTCATCATAATTACTAATTTCATACATTGGCTGGTTGTAGATACTTTGGAAATAGTTTATGGTAGTAATAGCTATCTCTTCTCTTCTGTCGACCACCTCACCCTATTCATTTATCAGTTAATGGATTGTTTCTCTGAGTTCCTTCTTCTTGACCGCAGCATGATACACCCTGGTATTCCTATCCCCATCCGTTAGTCATTTCATCCGGCTACATTGCCAAAAGAACTGCTCTTCGGCTTTCTTCAGTTTCCTCAGCCTGTCTTTAGTTTTCATTTCATTATTTATAAAAAGCACTTCCTCGGGTGATTCTCTGGCCGCAGCAGTAGCTTCTTCGTACTCCTTGGTAGTTGTAACAAGGAGGTTCTTCATATTGACCTTCTCCCTACTCCAGGATTTTAAAGCCTTTTTAGTGTTCTGTAACTTCTTTAAGGCTCTATACATAGGGTTACCTACAACATCAATACCCCAGTTGCATTCCACCAGCTCCTTGAAACCAACCCAGTCACACCAGAGGTTAAGGAACCGGAACGGCCGTTGGATTTTATCCCTGGTCACGAAATCCATCTTTAACCAACAGTGGTCACTCAATATGTTAGCACCCATCTTGACAGCAGCGTTAGGCCAGACATTGAGCCAAGCTTCATTAACCAATGCTCGATTAATAGCACTAGCGATTCTTCGACCCGGTTTCTGTTTACTAGACCAAGTAGTCAAACCACCAATTCTATTCAGCTCAATAAGGGATGCCTCTTCCATGGTGTCATTAAAAGCAGCTGTGATTCTCTCAGGGACAGTAAGTCCTCCTATCTTCTCTTTCGTCCTTCTGACATTGTTCAAGTCCCCAAGGACCAGCCAGGGGAACTCAAGCTGTGTCGTTTCTTTTATGGTTTCCCACATTCTCATTCTGTCTCTTTCCAGGTTCTCACCGTAGATCCCAGACACTATGAAGTCCATACCTCCTTTATTACAGCAATTGACAGTAACCACTTGGTTAGTGGCATTGATGAGATCAATCGCCCAAGCAGCCGGGTTCCACCCAACGACGATTATACAACCATCTCTACTTTCAATATTCGATAGAGTTTGCCACCCTACCGGGAAAAGGGTTTGTATCCTTTCCTTGACTTTGTTCCTGATTCTAGTTTCCATATAGAAAACCAGGCTGGCTTCTTCCTCCACGGTCACCCTTCTTACCTCCCTCTGCCTCTCGGCAAGTGAGGCGCCCCGCATGTTCCAAGCGAGCAGGGACATATCTAATTGACTTTTTCCCCACTCCCTCCCTTGGAGCAGGATATTTCCGTGGCCTTCTTCTTCTGTTCTTTTGTAGCAGTATGAGTCTGTCTGGGACTCCTGCTGTGTCTATTGGTCACAACTTTAGGCACCTCTTCTTTGACCTCTTCCAGGCTAGCGAAAGGGTTGACATCGATGACCCCAGCCACAGGATCCTCTCCGACAGAAGCCTTTGCAAGCTTGCCTTTCTCCTTACCCTTCCTGGAGTGGGGGTATCCCCAATAGGGGAAAGGGGAGTATCATAGGTGGGTGCAACATCCTGTTCCTGCTCAGTACCCCCAGAGAGGGGATCCTCTGAGGTCGACGCTACAGCATCGACGGTCTCCACCCTGTCAATAATCACCACCTCTTCAGGTGTGGGAATCTCCACCGCACGTCTGTCCCGAGGTGGGGGTTTGGACTTGCCCAGTCTTCTCTTTGTCTTCTTCGCCTATTCAGGGATGATGGGGGGGCATCAAGTTGATGGTCCTCTCCCCTAGGCAGCTACCTGTAACGTGCCCGAAGACTTTGCAGGTGTCACACCTATCCGGAAGAGCTTCATATTTGAAGCAGACTTCCCATTCTTCCCCATTAGGAAGCTCAACCATCACCTCTGGTGGCGGCTCGTTCTCAGCAGAGATGTCCACACAAAAACGAGCGCAGCCTTGGACTGTGCCATTCGACCTCCTGTCGATGGCTCTGGGCTCCCCGATTGAGTGGGCGATGACCGCATTAGCCCTAGCCGTCCAATGCTGGCCCACATTCGGCAGGGAAACCCAAACGGGGGATGTCTTGAGCGCCGCTCTCCTAGTATCAGCTTCCTGTGCCCACCTCCTCACCAGGACCAACTGGTCATCGAAAAACCAAGGTCCTTTGAGAAGGGCTTTTTTGATATCAGCATCACTAGCAAATCGAGCAAGGAACAAGCCATCAGTCAGCGAGAAAAGCTCCAGCTCCCCCCTTGGTCGCCAGCTCTGAATCATCCACCCTTTGAGGGGGATAGGGTGAACGTTCCTTCCACGAACCTGGATGATCTCCGAGTGCCAGTGGTAATCCTACATTTCCTCCATTATTGGGGGCGTTGAACTTCGTCCACAGCCGCTCGTCCCCCTCCTTGCGGAAGGGGGTCTTTAGATCAGTTGCGACTGTGCCCCTGATACGGGGTGGAAGACCGCTGACCGAGCCGACGCAATCCCTTACCACAGTGACGTCAGTCTTCGAGGAGAACCAGTCGCCACCCTGGGGCGGAGGATCGGTGGGTTTGGAGGAAGAAACAGGCGGGGTTCCATCGCCCCCGCCCGCCATAATCGGCCGGAGATCTAGAGAGGGATCAGAGCACTATCAGTGCAAACTAGAGAGAGATAAAGTCATGTTAGATCTATCAATTGTAACTTTATATCAATAGGAACTTACAAGCCAAAGACGTGTATCAAAAGCACATCTACAGAACACTAACCAACACCATCCCAAGAACCTAAGTGTATAGGGACGACTCTAGGACTCTAGACACAAAAAGGACCATAAGAAGCACTTCCAACCTTGTCAGCTACTAGCCTTCTTGCTGCTGCTCAACCTCTGTTGCACGGTCTCTACCTCCTCATGCATGTCCAACTAAAAAGATGTGGGGAAACTCACGGGGTGAGATTCCGAATCTCAGCGGGAGATATAACTCTTCACCAACACTATTATTAGCACAAACAAGATGATTAAGGAACAACAGTAAAGCTACAACTATGATAAGAAGGTAATCATCACTAACAGAATAAGCAATTGCAATTACATTATGAAACATCTTATCATCATAAAAGGAATATTAAGAATATGTATTTTTGCTACCAGTTATACTGTATAAAAGCAAGCAAGGCCTCATCCAATGTGTTTTCATCTGAAGCTAAGTAAGATACTACACGGATGATTACGTGTTTAATTATGCCCCAAGGATTTGGGTCGTACCTGATAACACCCAAATTTAGGCATCTATGCTAAGAATTTATTTATGTTTTTGTGTCATTATAACCTTAATATGCCCAAAATAACCCTATCTCCTTGTCTTTTAGTAATTTACATCTTTTCATAAATAAAGTTGCTCAACTAGACAATTTTGGGACTTGTAGGCACTGAACCTGAGAAGACATCTATTCTCCAAGATTTCTCCCCAACACATGGTTTTTACAGCAGATAGACTTTCATCTATCACGACCGCGGTGGACTAATCACCGCACTATGTGCACTAGCTTAGGAAACGATGGTCCTGCCAACCAAGTAGCAGGATCAAGAAACTTTTGATTTCTTGGACCCTATTTTTGATGGGTAGTCCTTTATCAGAATACATCCTTGCAAATCATAAGGTTCATCGACACGGAACACTCAACCACCAGTAATACCCCCCCCCCGCCGCGGAGTGGGTTTGGGCCATGAAGTCGCAACCACAACCAAGGAGGATGATGCAACCATAGCCAAGAAGACAATGCCATGACCGTGGCCAAGACATTGTATCGACCGACACTTGACATGAACGAGCCGAGGACACCACCGCGACCATGGGATCCACCTCGACCGCGGTGCGACCATGACCATGGCATGACCATGGGATCCACCTCGACAGCGACGTGACTATGGGATCCACCTCGACTGAGGCATCTACCTCAATCACTGAGTCTACCTCGACCGAGCCTCAGCACGTTTGGGTCGAGACAAGGCTGTGACTGAGGCAGGTGCCATGACCATCTTCTACCTTTGCCTATAAATACCCACCCCTCACAACATGAAGGGGGGTTCCAAAATTGGGAGTTCCAAGTTCTGAATTTTCTTGGTTCATAGAACCTTGTAGGAGAGTTTTAAGGTATGGAAAGGCTGAGGTGCTCATCCTACATATGTTCCTCCAATTTGCTTCCATTTACCACCATTTTCCACCACCATTCACCCATATCCTACCATTTCCAGCCATCTTCCACCTCCATACACCCACCAAGCTACTGTTCGGGGCAGAATCAAAGAGAAAGGAGGGCACGGAGTCTAGAAGACCAAGGAGAATGACCCAAAGATGAGATTCGGCCTATACAGAAGCTAAGGGGTGAGAGCCACCTCTCCTCTATGGGATAAATCTCTTCTTCTTCTCCCTTCTTCTAGTTTTCTCCTTTATTTCTGTACAAATGATGTTCTTCCATCTTTTTTCGGTGCCAACTATGCTTGTCCATGGCTAGTTGAGCTCCTTCTTGGCTATGTAGCCCGTTTTGGGTATGTTTATGTACCTTTACCTTAAGCTAGTAGTTTTATTCTAGATCTAGTACATTTTATATTCTATCTCCTCTTTGGTGGTTATGATTGCTAGTTTGGTTGATCTCTTACTTACTTGAACTTCTAGTTCTACCTATATCAAGAGATTCATCATAAAAATAGATAAGAGAAGGTAGTTTGGATTGGAATCTAAAAGGAGGATGGTTCAATGTGATCTGTGTAGAACCATAGACCGGGGTACGACCGGACCCAGCCTGGCATGGTCGGTCCCACTACCTAGTTCTGCCTAGATCACACCTGCTCCTAGCACCTTAGAACATTCTAGACCTGAGAGGGAATCTAGAATATTCTAGGGTGCTCATTTATCATCCTCGAGAGAGGTTGCATGTCATTGGTGGGTTTTAGTAACTGTAATGACCCGTTTTCAGATTAGTCATCTAATTAGGGTTTACTTGGATGATTGTATGCTTAACTAAGTTGATCATTGTTTAAAGATCGATTAGTGATGGTACTTAATTTTTGATATTTTAAATATAATGAGAAGGTTTAATCATACTTTGATTCACATAATTAGGGTTCAGGTTTGGAAACCCTAATCGGCCCAAATTAGGGTTTTGATGACATATGAATACAGAATTTGATAAGTATAGTGTATCACTAAATGATTTTTAGTATTTTATGTGTAACTCTTATTTAATTCAAATTTGGATATGACTTGTACATATAAAATTTGAACAACATTGAAAAATATCAGAATTTTTGAAGAATGTTCTGACTTGTATATCGGTCGAGTTTCAAACTCGACCGATCATATTTTCATATTGATATAGCAGTGTGGTAATGGAATTTTATCTTTTTATTGGTATATTCAGTTGATCTCAAATTTTAACTGTACTTGATAAATAATAATAATTATAGATACCCTGTTAAATTGGTGTAATTTTGGATGACTTTTGATCTCTACAGAGAGGGTGTCGGTCGAGTTCTGTGAAGGACAAACCCGACCGACCATGCTACTAACTGCAATATAGCAGTGTATTTTTTTATTTTTATTTATTTATTTATAACTCAAAATGATCTAAAATTTTTAATTTATCTTATAAACTCAATTTCAGACATTGGGTTAAAGTTTCATAATTTTTGGATGAGGCTTGAGTTTTGAAACGTGTGGTTTCAGTCGAGTTTATAACTCTGGCGACCAACCAGTCTGAGAAAAATAAAAATACATTGAGGGGCTTATTTGCAATTGTTCTAAGCACCTCAATTCATCTATATCACTAACCTAACACACAAGGAGCTCTCATAACTCGTCATTCCTGTCAAAGAAATGAAATTCTTGAGAGAGAGGAGAGCTAGGGTTTTGAGTAGAGAAAGTGGAGGAGATGATGACCTAGGGTTTCTCTATCCAAGATACGATGAAATCAAGTAAGTTTAGCTTCTTTGCATAGCATTTCATGGTGAATATTCTCTCTCACATGTCAAGATTCCATCCCTCCCCTGATTTGATTCGAAATCACATCAAATCTCCCCCTTTTCTCACTCTTTCTCTTCTAATCCCCATTTCTAGGGTTTCCGAGTTGAGAGGAGAAAGAATTGGATTCTTTTGCGAGAGTTTGATTGGGTTTCCAAAAATTCAGAGGTTGACCTACGAATTTAAGGTGCTTGGTGCCTAAGGTGAGTGTTTTTCTCCCTCCTAAGCTTTGTATTCATGTTGAAAGCCTAATTCAATCCGGCTAAAACAATCAGAAACCTTGTTTGTATATGTATGTGATTGGATTTGATTTGGGAAAGATATTGGGGAATCCAATTTTACTGATTTTGATTATTTCTCATTGATTGAAACTTGATTAGTTCCTGTTATATTGATTGAGGATGCATGGGTATTCTTATGGGTAGATGACTATGGTATATCATGTGAATTTTGCCTAAAAATCATCCGAATGGCCGATATGCATGGAATTGAATTGACATGTATAAAGCCATATTTGAATTGTACTAGATTGTACTATACAAGTGTATTGTTGAATGTTAATGGAATTGAATGACCACATATCCTGATTAGGATTTGTGTTGAAGAAGTGAATGAAATGAGTCAATTAATCAATGTATACTTATGATTGATGAATGAAATGTGTGAAAATGGAAACTAGGGTTTCCATGTTTGTGAATAACCCTAATGAACCCTTGAGACATGATTGGATTATTGAATGATATGATTATTATGATATGTTGAAATAAGGAATGACTTCTTGAAAACCCTAAAAGTTTATTATTAATATGATTATGAGTGATAAAGTTAGAACTTGTATATGATGTTGTAAATGTAATCAAATGTTGAAGTTGAAAGTATTAATGCTTCAATTGAATATGATGAGTCTTACTAATATCATCTAACTCTAATGCATTTGTTTTAGTATAATAAAGAATGATCATTGTTGATTATGAGAATTACATTAGTAGTCAATGACAAGGTACACTTATTTGAATATAAGAGATAATATGAACAAGATGTACTTAATGGTGATTGCAACATAAAGATGAAACTAATGAAGATAGTATGATGAAGTATTTTATCTTTTATTTTAATTAAATATGGATTAACCCAAATTAAATGAAATATACTAAGAACTGTACTTTGATAAATATTGTGTAGAAGAGAAGCATTATATGTAAAGTGAATCAAGAAAGATTGGTCCAGATAATGTAATGAACATGAAATGAAAGAAGTTGAGACTACTGAGTATAAAATGATGGAAAAAGATAGGAATTAGTAGATGATTCTAAGAATGTAACTCTTACCCTAAAATGATGAGTTTGATGATGCTAGTGAATGATAATATCAAATGGGTAATTAAGAGATGCACATAACTATAATTGAATTCAACTAAAAGATGAAAGTCAAGTATTTGAATTGATGTACAAGAATGTGTTCTTGAATTGTGAATTGTACTCTGAGAATGGACTAATAGTACAAAATTCAATTGATAGTGAACATGTGTTGATTAGTAAACCCATATGAAGAATGTGAAATAAAAGAAGAAAAGAACTAAGTATGTTATGCATTTATATGCATGAAATAATTGGCATCTATTTCGATTGGATGGAACAAGCATATGTTGTATGATAAATCTATTCTGACTATGAGGAATGATACATGATATCTATATGCTATTACTATTGCTATTTCTAATGCCTCTTCTAATATTTGTTCAGAACTATGATATACAATGAATTGATAAGATTTATGTTGAAATTGAATTTAATATGCACTCCTTACATTGAGATCCCCTGATAAGGGTAAATGTTGCATAATGAGATTATGTTTAGGGCTAAAAGCCCATTGATGATGATAAAACCCAGATGGGGTAAATGTTGGACAATAAGATTATGTCTCGGGTAGAAAGCCCACTATTGATGATTGTTGTGAGATGAAGTAGAAGATAGAAATAATCATGTGTTGTGATATACCATATTATTGTGCTTCTTGCTTTGATCGTTGTCCTTATTGATAAACTTGATATGTTTCATGTTATTCTAGTTACGTGAGAATACACAGATATGATATATGATGTTTTGAATTCTTTTAAGATGAGTAAAAGAGACTAATAACAAGTGAAATGATGGAACATCTAGTTAGGTGCCCTGAACACCGTCAGTTTCCCCCGAGGACCACATTGGGGAAACAAAACGGATCTCCTTATAGTAATAGATGAATTATGAGAAGGATTTTCGAAGTGTGGATCGAGACCTTAAAGGTTAGACCACCAAGATTTAGGAGTGAGTCATCTAGAGTGGCTCTAGCCCTAAATCCTTGTTGTGAAAGTCTTTGTCCAGAAGGAATAGACTTTGATGAAATGAAATATGTGAAATGTGAAATGAAAAATATGTGAAATACTATGATATGTGATATACTATTTTGCTAGTTCCTATCTCATGTACCCGAGATGAGGACGTGAGCCTCTTTAGGCAACCCTGAGGTGGCTAGGGTTTGTTGTTCATATCTTAGGGTGGTCAGCTAAACCCTAATATAGTGACGGTGAGTCATTGACATGAGAATTAGGCATGGCGACTTCTACTTGGTGGGGTACAAGCCAAGTAATTTTAGGGCAAATGAATAAAAGAATGATAAGCCGTGTAGAACATGATTTGAATGATTATTACATTCCTTATACTGCTAGTTGATGATTTGTCATTATTGATTAAGCTTCATGTTGTGGAAAGTAATCATGTTGCTATGGATAGTTTCTATTTCATATTATGATATGTCATGCTGACAAGTTATAAATGATGGGATTCATATCCATTATGATTATGAGTTGGATTTCTTACTATTTCATAGTATTGCTTGGTAGATATGTATTATGTGTACTTCAGCTTCAGGACTGTAGGATGTGTTCTTGGTCTGGCTGGTGGAGTGTCACAAATATAATGTTATAGTTATGTATTGATTCAAAATGCTAAGAACTTGACTTATTACTCATGCAGTAGGATTCTTAATCTGAACTAAGAAGTATCTGTTGATTTGTTCATAGACTTGCTCTAAAAAACGTTTCAAAGTTATAATTGGTTTAAGTGATTACCTTATCTATTGGATCAGATTATCATTGCAAGTTAGAAATGACTTATGATAGATCTATCAGCTAGACTTTTCAATATATGCATGTTTTTGTTAAGTTTATTACACTTAATCTGATGTTGATGCATGTACCTAGCTTGAGTGGGAGGTATCCACTCATTGGGGCTCTATATGAGTCTCATGAGGTTGTTTCAAATGTTTTAAGGTATAATGCTATCCAGTGGAGAGGTCACGACAAGGAAGATATAAATAGCATAATCTAGATAGATTAGAATGTCCATGTACTCTCTCTTTCCCGGGATGGGTTGTAGATTATGTTTGTTTATCAATGTACATGTATCTGATGTAAACTGAGCTGCATATGAGAACAAGATTTGATACTAGAATTAATGCAGTTGAATATGATTTGTGATATTCGAATGTGATCTCATTGATGTGACATTGATTAATGAGTTTGTGAAGAAAGAAGAAGGGAAAATTTATCTGTCTTTTTCATATATTGTTTAATCTCCTTTGTCGATAATTTATTGTACATTCCATAATCTGGGTTTAGGTTTTGGGATTACCTCTAATGGTTGGTATTTGTGCTGATCAAAAGAATGGGTCCCGATAGTTACATTGCATGAGAGAGAGTGGGATGACCCAATAGGAACAGATACTATAGTACTTACCATGTTTGGATGTAGGTTGCTTGCTCAGGTGTTTGAGGGTTGTATATGCCTGAGAACAGGTGCATAGACTGCCCAACTTGTGGTTACATATCCAAGAACTCCTTCTCTCCGATTAGTGGAATCCTATGCACTCTATTTGGTTTTGTTTTCTTTTCTTTGTTTTGTTTTATTTTGTGACAATCGCTAGACTAGTTATAGTTCCTTACTTTTATCAACTATTGGATTGGCTTATCTGACTTAAGAGCGAGATTTTAAGCATCCTAAACGTCCCCACGTCCCTGTGTTTAACCTCGTATATCTATTTTGACCCCTTAATAAAGTTATGAGGGTCCTTGAAGGTTTCAGGTTATAAATTTAAAGTCTGACCACCCTCTCGAGACATGATCAATACCACTCAAATCCAACAAATTGCTGCTAAGTCGAAATCGGTGACATACAAGGTGTATGGAAGAGATGGAATCCATGACCTCACCAAACCTCATGGTTAGTACACAAGTATACACTAGAGACATACCAGTCAGTTGTAGCATGCAACATATAGTCAACAGTGAAAGTCCTAGGCCACCTTGGTAAAGGTCACAGTGCTAGTGAAACTAAGCTACAGTCCACAGCCTCACTCCTACCAGGGTATGCCCCCAGTCAATCCTATGAAACCTCATAAGAAACATATCATTTAGCATTGTCCTGCAGCCACTCTCCTTTTGATTTATGGCCCGTAGCCAATCCTATGAATGCATATACTCAACAGTATATGACTCTAGGCTTCCTCTATGGGAAAACTCATTTCACCATCAAGCAAGTGTTGAGACTGAGATGGATATATGGCAGAGAGAAAAACTACATGATTAGGTTCCACTTGATAATTTAAGTCAAATTAAGTGTCTTTTAGCATCAATCAAGTTACAACATATAAAATCATAACAAATTCCACAAAGATAAGGGCACAGTACTCTTCCAACAGATATAAACATATAGGATGTGAACTTGTCACACTATCACCACATGATGCACGTATTGTTTCCATATATGAAATCATCACTACCATATTCACATGCTATGGATATCATCCCCTTAGCTCATCATTTATGCATCACAAATGCCTCAACGTGCCTTTCCAAGCTCATCCAACTTATATCATGTCTCATCACCATAGAATATGCTAGCTATTATTATCAAAATCATAACACCTGTATGTTTATAAGTTTATAAAAATGAGATGAAACCACATAACATCACAACCATTCCATGATGGAGAAATAAGGAAGATCATTGTTCATTATATTAGGGTAAGAGTTTATATAAGGCCCTTAAACTTTCTTAATGAGTTGAATAAGCTTAATTATCATAATTGAATTCCTATAACCTAATATAACCTTTTTATATGCTTTTAAATCATAAGAAAAGCTTAAGTTTCAAATTTGGTCCAATTTGGACACTGTTTGAGCAAGTTATGCAAGTTTATGCATATTTTGGACTTTTCTACAATTTACCTAATTGAGAGGTTTTCTTTGCAATTTATCACTTGCATTATGTTCCTTGGATATTATCTCATCATTCTTGATCTTTTCGATCCATGGGGAACCTATTTAAACCTTGGTTTGAAGGTGTTTTCTCCAAGGGTATTTTAGGGTTTTCCCCTTCACGGATGAGCTACCTTTAGTAGCTATCAACTAATGAATTATTTGATTGGCTGGGAAATTCGACAAAGGAAAGATAAGCAGGTCTATAAACATTATGGGGGATCTGCTTGTATGTTTGCTTGTATATTCTTAATAAATTATGGCCATGGACACTTGGATAGATACTAGAACTTCAACTTTTTCTTTTTCTTCATCTTAAAGTTCCATATACTTATCCCCAAGCACCAAAACGAGCCATTTTCTCTACAACACTTCCCTCCTTATCCCAACCTCGTTCTCCCACTATACTTCTATGAATTATTCTATCCAAGGAAGAAGAAAGTGGGGATCTTCTTGGGAAAACGATCTAGGGTGACAATTGACTTCATTTTAGGGTTGAAAAAGCTTCCTTCTAGTGATCTTGACCTAAAAGAGTAAGAATTCACTTCTTTCCTCCATTTATTTCTTTGTTATCCTTCCTCCTAGCTTTCTCCACGTCAGAACCTTTCTGTTCCATGGTAGAAATTTCTCTAAAGCTCTAAAACCCTACCTTTCTTGCTCCTTATGCTTAGGGTTTGCTCATTTGATGAAGAAAGGTGCTAGATGGATGAATTCATAGCTTATTCTTGGATTTTATACCCTACCTGCTCGAGTTTTCTTCTGTTTGGGGTTTCATATTCTCATTAGAGGAAATTTTTATAACTTGCTCCACGTTTATTGCTTACCATGAGCTTTCAAGATCATGTTCTTGCTTGAAAATGATGATTCATGCACTAAAAAGCTATGCTTGACTTGGATTTCGATTTTTATAATGTTTCCTATTCTTATTTCAGTTATATATGAACCTGTGATCATGTGTATGTTATTCCTAAGGTATAATATGACTTGGATCAGGTTGTTTTGACAACCTATGGTGCTAAGCACCTATCAAACAATGTCAATTTTAGGGTTTAAAGATGATTTCTTCTATAAACCATGACTCGATGATGGTACCATTGCAAAAACCCTATGGTGTTGTCTTCATAACAACTGATGTTAGTGATCAAGGGTGTCAACTTATGGTGACAACCTATGGTCACTTCTTAGGTCACGTTTTGGATCAATTAGAAGTTTAATGAACAACCATTAAGTACCCTACTGATGTTATCAATCATGATGACATTAGCCTAATATTTGATGTTGATTAATGAATATAGTGTTGATCTAACAACCTATGGTGAATTAATGGTCACTAGTGATGGTGGATCATGTCTCTACAACCTATGGTAAGTTAAGCATTGTATTTTTAGCATCAATTAAGCCTTATACCAATGGTTTCTTGGGTCACTTGATGCAATGGTCAGACCTATACTGTTATTGATGGTTTTAACATATGAACTTGACCCAAAGGTCAAGATCTAATGTTTATTGCTCCAATATGGTGGAATGATGGCTAATGTAATATTGTGGTCCTAATAATGTGATTTATGTGGTTTCCTTTATATGATCAACTTAAGAAGCTTACTTGTTGACAATGGATGGCTTATTTTAACTAAACAGTCGATTGTGGGTTTTACCCTACTCTCAATGAAACTTTTTATGTTGTTAATCAAGGGATGTCTAGGGTTAGATGGTGACTCTTTATAGAGCACAAATCAAGGACTTATAAGATGTTTTATCCAAGATGTTTACTTATGTAAAAAATCAATGGTCTTACCTTTTAAACATCCAATAGTTTTGGGTGACATTGTGGTTTGGTGATATGGGTTGAATGAGGATGGAACAAATGGAGGGTTACCCTTAATAAGGTAGTTTTACATATTCACTCATATGAATAAAAGGTATGATAACCATATTGTGTTGATATGTAACTCTAATGAGATATATCTTGTTATACCTAACTTTAATATAACTAAGTGATGGTAATTGAGTGTGAATAGTCCTTGAATGACTAATACAATCATGGAGTACTCTCTTATTGTTGTTGAAACCCTAGTATTCTATAACCCAATGGTTACACCTTGATTTTTGTGTGGGTTCATACTTGAGAATAGTATGGAATGTGATGGTGATGCTTCACCTTATGCATCCATGATCCAATGGGGATGCCGTGAGTTAGGGTTTGGGTATGAGTGTTGATTAGTAACATTAATATAATTTATCTTGTTATCCTAACTCTAATGCAAATAGATAAAGATGAGTATTCATCTTTAACCTTTTTATATGATGGCATGATGGTGAAATTACATCGTTAATATGATCATAACCTTAACATGTTAATTGGTGGTTATCATAGCCACATGGTTGATACTTTTCGATGCTAAATATGTGCATTATGAATATGATGAGGGTAATCATATCTGGATTCCTTGCATGTTTATGAAATAAAGGAATGTTCTTAATTTTGATATAACCCGACTATGATTGTTTATGAATATCTCCTAGCTCATAAATGCAATATTGTGTTGATATGGTGTAGTATATGTAAGTGATGTTGTTGAGCCTTGTTATAAGGCATGCAAAGATAATGATGATCGTGTAAGGAATAGTATGATGGTCTTAATGAACTTTGGACATGGTTGAGCCCTGAATGAGGTGTACTCATCTTATGTTGATATGGGTTAATACCCTGTGATATTGTAAAAAAGATTATTATCTTGTGATAGCATGATGACTAGTGTGGTCTCGTGAATGGAAAGTGAATAGTACCATGTGATGATGAGATGAGAAATTTTGTTTCACATGTTTATATCTTTCAAAAGTTGTGATATTTATATGCTTGCTAGAAGTGAATTAGGGTTTGTATGTCCACTTGTTTGATGCATCCTTAATTCATCCAATTGGCATAACTAATCAAGTGCAACTCTAGTCATGTAGTGCCCTGTGCCATAGATCCATCTGAGTGTCAGAACTTGCCAGATGGTGAAATGAGTATTCCTAAGGGAAACTTGGAGCATATACTGTTAAGTATGTGCGGGTGGCAAGTTGAGGATATATCCTTGTCATCCCCAATGCAGATTGTGGAGGTTGGCCATGGTCATGCCTCATACATCTGATGTGATTGAGAACGACTACGGTTGTGTCTCGATGATTATATATGTGACAAGATTGGAGGACAACTGCGGTTGTACCTCGGATGGTAGGGTATGCATACCCACCTCCTTTCACTAGTGTTGTTACCTATACCAAGGATGGACTAGGCTGTTAGTAGCTTGACCTTATGTATCGATGCGGAAGACCCGTACTGACCGGGGGCGGAGAAGATCTTAGGATTCCGGCTCTTCCTTGATCTGGTATGGCACCAATTTCAACTTAGTAGTGGTCAGGTGGATTTTGAGTGGTATCCTCAAATTCCTCAAGGTGTAATAAAAGATGTAATACAGTCGTATAGCATATCTGTTTAGGGTTATACACGATGCTTCACATTGGATGATAACCCTTGTTTGTTCTCTTTACATAAAGATGATGCTTAGTGCAATTAAGAGATAGTAGATATACTTATATTGTGGATATGCTTAAGATTGTAGATGCGTACATACAGTAGCCATGATTATGTTGATAATTATACAACAACTATTGATTATAATCGTGATGCTAGCTATCTCATGTTGTTAGTTATGTTTAGCATGCTAGCCATGCCTTTGTAACTAGAGATGCATATACTACTAATCATGCTTATCCAGATAGTTGTGCTTATGTCATTAGCTCTTTTTAAAATGTTGGTATGTTCAACCAATTAGACATGCTCATGTTGTTAGCTATGCTATGTTACTAGATTTACTCATGATGCTAGATATGCATATGTTACTGAATTGCTTATATGATCAACAAGATAAAGGATGATAGTATGGCTAATGATGATAGTTATTATATGCTCCCTTGTGTATTTTGTTAATCATCAGTGTTGTTGAGCTTATTTGTTATATCTGATTAATTTTCTTAACTATTTAATTACTTTAAAATGTTGTAATCAATAAACGTTGTTGGAGGTTATATCTCTTGCTGGGACTGGGTCTCACCCTTGTGGTTCGCCACATTTTTTAAGTATTCAAAAGTGACAAAAACAAACATGCGGCAGCAAGGAGGAGCTATAGTAATGAATCTTTGAGAAATTTGATTATATATCTAGTGTGTCCTAAAGTCATCCTTGTACTCCTCAGGTCTGGGGAGAAAAAATTTGTATATGGTGTTTCAATTGAATCAGACTTTTGTTAGCATATTAATGCTTGTTTGTGTGGCATATATGAATATTGTTCTCCTATGTATATATGTTGTAGCTAAGGCGATAGAACAATTTGTATCAAATTCTTCGCATAGTATGGATTTAAGAAAGATTTTGGGCTCTTATGCAAATTTTTCTGAGATGTTGCTAACGTTGAAATCGGTTTTAATTTACCTAGATTTTTGGGTATGTGATTAATTAGTGATTGATTGTGTTTTATGTTTTGAGTAATCTCATTTAGATTAATGGGATCTCACCATTTCCTTTTAACTGATTAGGTTTTATAAGGCTAGGTTCAACCATCAACCCTAAAACCATCACCCTCCCTCATCTAAGAGTGTATAATGATTAAAAAACATCATTAGAGTTGATTAGATAACATTTTAAACAAAATTGTATGTGGCTTATGCATCATACATACATGGTTATCGTTAGGTGTTTACATGTGTTTCCATCCACCTACCATCACCCTATGTTGACCACATAACCACATAATTACATAGGTCACGACCACCTACCATGGTCCATGTCATGACCCTCATGTGCCTCATCTATCACATGTCATGACCTTCAACCTCTAGACCATGTCACGCCCATGACACTTAGGGTTAGGGTTAACCAAAGCATCTCGACCAAAGGCTATCAACGATGTGATCCTCATGAGGGGAGTATCACAACCTCCCATGATGCACCTTTTTGTTCGCCAAAATAGAACTGAAACTAAGGGTGTAACTATGGTTATCATGAAGAAAAGGTCACATACAAACGGTCACCAAGACCCTAAGTCATGAGTCAAGAAACTACCAAGGAAGAACCTTTGCCAAGGAAGAGAAAACCAAGCTCAAGATAATCAATACTGAACCTAACATCCCTCCACACTCTAGGTGTACAAAACACCATGCATGAGTGCAAGGTAAAGAGCAATACATGGAGAAAAATATGCATAACACATCATCTCCCAAAATGGTTACAAAAGATTAGGGCATCAAATTGCTTTCAAACCAAGCATGGAATCTCCACCAAACAAGCTCTCGAGATTACCACTAGGTGCAAACATGGAGAGAAGGCAATTTAGAGGAAGAATATAGTAATAAAAGCATAAATAAGTGCAATAATAGAGTAGGTTTAGTGTTATATAAACCGGCTTAATATGATCACCACCAAGAGCTCCAAACTTCAAGATCAAGAGCTTTGAGCACACTATCCAAGGGTTAGAAAAGATCCACCAAAAGCTCCACACTCGTCCTCAAGAGCACCTCAATAAAGGGAAAACACCAAGGTCAAATGGTAGCTGAAGAAAGAGAACAAAACCTCAAAACTGAACCAAAGGTAAGAAGGGGGAAAAGAGAGAAGAAACTCCCTCTCACTTGGTTGTTGCCTTGTCAAAACATGGCCTATTACCCTTGTCATGAGAAGCTTACTCTCAAGAACAACCACCATGTTAAACACAGTCTAAGGAAAAGAAAGAGGAAGAAGATCAAGGTAGGAGATCAAAGGAACATCACTTAGAAGGTAAACACTTACCAATGATGGGAGATGAACTCAGATCACCACCACCTCTACATGCAAGAGGAGATTAATTCCTCAAGCTCCAAGGACGAACCTCCTTGCTCCACTAATATTCAAAGAATAAACAAAGAAGGAGGAAGAAGATAGATGGCAGAAAGAGTTGAAAGCAAGAAGGGATAAGAGGTTATATAGATGAAGGATGAGAGATAGAACAAAGAGTGAGGTGTCAACACACTAAGGAACCCAAGGGATACTTGTCCCCGAATAAGACCAACATGCATCCACATGCAACGACTTAAAGATGGCATGAAAGACACGGTGATACACTCTAGGTAGTGTCTTTACCACCTAAGCAACTCCACCCTCTATGTCACGACTGTAAAACATGAAGGGGATCCATGGTCGCGACCCATCCTAACAACACCCCTAGGTCGTGACATCAAGACCACCACAAGCAACCTAGGTCAAAACACACCTCTCCAAGCCTTTGTCTCAACCAAGACTACCTTCTTCATGACCACCACACCAAGGGGAAGTGTCTCAACCATAGAAATCCCTCAACAAATCCTAGATCACAACCTAGTTTGAGACAAACCAACAAAGGTCAAATGTTCAAAGCACTCTAACCCTAGAAAACCCTAATCACCACTATGGGTGACACCACATAACCAAGGGTCAAACAAAGCAACCTAAAGCACCAAACTCTCTATCATAAAGCTTGGAGAGAGAAGCAACACTCAATAGGTGGAAAATTTCACATCAACCCCCTATATTGGGTAAATTGCAATTTGCACCAAAACTAGCATAGAAAGCGCAAACATCATCCAAACAAGTTCGGATTTGAAACTTAAGCACACCAAAAGACCTAATTACATCTCAAAATATTAGAGAAAGGTTCTATGAAAATGATTAAGCCAAAGAAAATAGGGTTACCTTAAAATTCAGGTCAGGTTCCTTACATAGAATTTCAACTATATTGTTCTTAGCTTAACTATGTACTCAAGGCTTCTATTCCTTCTTTCTGAACATTGAACTTAATCAAAACTACTAGCATCAATAAGACATACTAATTCAAATGATAAACTAAGCATACTAACAAATACTAGAGTGAAATACTTTTTGGACTTCATAAGTCTAACTAGAAACAACAAACAAATAGATTGTAGTTTCAATACATGATTCAATAATGTATAAACCATGGAAAACCTAGGGTTTGGTACCTCAAATTCTACCATTAAAATTCATTAAGGTCCCATAGAAGTTTAATGTAGAGATAAAAGCATCAATAAACATCACAAATATGTTTAAAAAAGTCAATAACCCAACTAAAACCTTATGTTTATATCAATAAATAAAAAGTTATTAATCACCATATCACACAATACATGTGCTTTATAATTTTTTAACTTATAGGTTTAAAGGTGATTTTCCACTCACCTGCATCAAATGATAGGTCGTTTTTATCAGATCTAGTCCTTATATGTCTGTATTGTAATCTAGTTAGTTTGGATTTGAAGTAAAAACTTTAAAATTTTCCTTCTAACATCATGTCATCAACTCTATTGCTCTAAAAAGGGCCCAATAGAGGAAGATGATATGAGGGGGTAGAAGGAAACCTATAACTAGTATTATAAAGGATTTCGAGAAAGGAAGAGAGAAAGAATGTAGAAATATATGTCCAAAACCATCTTACCATAAACTATCTATGACTAAGTCCATATTTCCTTATCTTCTTCTCCAATGTATCCCTCGAAATCACCCTTTCAAACACCTTTTGAGTGGTGTAGGGATCTGGTAGTGCAGAGGAACTACGATAGAATGGGAATATGGCGTTAGTTATTTTAGACATTCCACATTGGTTGTAAATCGATGACTAAGTGGGTGATAGTAAAACTCAACCATTCTTCATTGGTTAGTGAAATAGACAATAATAATTTTTATCGTCAATTCTTTGTTAGGGTGGAACTGACGACGCAACGTGTGTTGGGCGACGTATTTGTGTTCTTCTTGTGTTCTTCTTTGACCTTTTCTCATCAGTTGCAAGAAGAGTAACCAATGTTACTATTTACTCATTGGAAGGGTAATGACAAATAACCAACACCAAATTTTCTGGTGTCCAATTTATCAGTGATTGAACAGTGAAACTTTTAGGTATATACTGTTGGTTGGTTATAAATAACAAACCAAAATTGTATGGAGTTGGTTATTTACAAATAAATAATGATAAATGTGTATGCTTTTTATATAGAAGGCTACAGACCTACTGTTCAACCTACTAGCCTGTCTACAACCTTGTTGTTTAGAACTGAAAGTTTTGAAGAACAGAATTCTTTCTACAAGCATCGTGACTTAACAACAGGCTGCCACACATGCAAAAAAAAGATAAATTATACAAAGTAACATGCTACATTCTATCACTTTTTTCAATTGATATTGCACACAATCCATGAACTCGCAACTCAATTGTTTCATTTCTCAACCACACTTCAATTTCATACATATATGCATGAATAAACATCATTCTCTTTCTCATGCCTTCACATTCAAATTCACACACATATATGCACCTAACATCAATTCACACTCACAAAATATATGCCATATCAAATTTTCAATCACGATGTATAATAATACATAACAACATTCAATTCAGACTCACAAATACATATAAAAAATATGACATCAAAGTTCAAACTACCAAAAAATATGACATCAAAGTTCAAACCACCAAAAAAAACCAATCAATCATCAAAATTTTCATTCAAGTCTACATTTTTTATGAAGCAGTATTCCCATTGTTCATGTAGGTCATTCAACTGCTCCAATGTATATGGTTCAATCTTTGAAAAAACTACAAAGAGAATGAGACTTCTAATTAGATTTGATTGTTTGTATTATCAAATGAGACTACTTCATTAATATGATCCAAAACGAATAACTTACATTCTCTATACAATTGATTTGTTCTATGTGATTGAAAATCACGTATATATATAGTATCATGTAATATCACATGCCCAACCATTATCTTGTATAGGGGCATGTATATTTACAATTACATTAATAAATGTAATTAGGCAGAGTTGGTCCTATATTATGTAATTGGAATGACAAGACTATAGATCAACAGTCGTCCAAGTTACTGATTTATTTTTCTTATCTACCTTCCCTCTATTGGTATAGAATGCTTTCACACTCCTATAAGTTAAATTAACATGTATGTTGCATTATTAAACTGTCATATGATGTAAACATTAACAAATATGTTGGGCAATGAAAAACTATAGTTACACATGAATCACCAGTTTCATTGGGTGTTGCTTGTTTGGTGGTAGTTTTTCACTCGAAGGATCAAAAAATAGACACTCCAAGTCTTGGGAACAATCACTAACAACTGCAAGTACCTATTTCTTAGTGAATAGAAGGCAAATAAAATAAAAATTAAATCTCACAACAAAATTGTATTCATAGGTTAGACATATAAACAACAAGCCAAAAACTTACCTGATGTTGAAGGGAGCTAAGATCACGTTCTTGGAAGCACAAAAAACTATTTTGTAGTAGTCACATATTCTTTGACGCCACTTGTATTGCTACGTACATTGCTAATCAATGATGGTATTAGAAACCCCACATTTTCTATTCTGATGTCACGAGCTGTGTAATACAAATGACTGAAATATATATAACCAATTCCCAGTTTATATTTTGGAAATAATTCAACAATTTTCTTATATGATGGGGTATTCACACACATTGTATCTAAAGTTATATCACTGATGTGTTCATCTAATCATACTTAAATACCTCAAAAACATCTGTCAACACTATAACATTGTCCCATTATATAGCTACAATCTCCTCCCCAAAGTTGATCGCAATGGTATTTGTATGGTCTATAATGTCTAACCATCTTGTCAACATCTTGCATTTAGTATCTAAGGAGTTTAACAACTCCTTTGGAATAAGATGAGGGGGTAGAAGCATCAGATGCTTAGGAGGCTTCTTAGATGTTGTCATGCATATATTCTAAAATTAGCTTTCGATTATTTTATATAGGTTTCAATATACATTTGTCATACCTAAAGAAATATAATGAGAATTTGGGCCACCCAGTAAAGCCTCTTTCTACCTCTCTGACTGTGGTGGAATATGGGTTCTTGTATGGGAGAGGTATGCCGCTCATTCTTGGAAAGACATGTATCACTCTCACACGATAGTGATCATCAGTAAGAGGAATACCATGAGCCACATCGGTGATAGAAGCCTCAACATCTGTCATGGTGTTTCCTACTGGAACATCAATGGCAAGAAGACATTTTCTAGCCACCTACATTTTTATGAAACACAAAATTTAATTTTACAAGCATAAATATTGACTTGAAGGATTATTTTATCACTATATATATAAATCGACTTGAATTGAAACTTACCTTGGTTGTGCCCAGTGGGTCCAAAGGACTACTCCCAATGCACTCTGTGGGCGAGTTATGAATAGGTTTTGTGACTGTTGGAGAGGCTTGCATTGCCTGAGAACTGCATCTACCAATCTCTACACGTACTCTTGGTCCACTTCCGCTTTCTCTGCTTATTTGTGCTTTTTCTAGGATAACCGAAAAAATATTTTGTCCCATACCTAGCTCCAGTGTCCCTAGCATGTCACAGATGCTCTTATATCCCTAATACAACCCTCAACTAATCATGTGTTCCCTGAGGGGTAAACTTTTCATACTTTGCTTGGGCATCCAGCTCCAACTAATTATCATCAAAATTGACTATTCGGTAAAACATAACAATCTAGTGAAAAGAGAACATGGACATTATTGTGAAACCAATAAATTTACCATTTTTGAAGCCACCTCTTGTGTTGCTTGGATGGGGATTTCTCTGGCTTTGTTTTTCCTAGCATCTAATCACTCAATATAGAAAGGCAACCATCCAGAAGCACTAGAAGACTTGGTAGTAGAAGGCTTATAAATATAAGGCCCTTTCTCTTGTTCTTGATCTTGCCCTTTCTCTTGCCCTTGCTCTTGTTCTTGATGTAGCTCCTCATCAGGAAACATTTTGAATAACCACCTAAACCAAACAAGTGGTTGTGTACAATCTTGTCATGCCTGTGATTTTGAGCATTGTGAAGGGCTATTAATTCACACAAGTGATATTATTAGGTAACCATAAGAAACCATAAAAATAATTTAATTCAACACCATGAACCCATATGTTTGTCTCCGCTGAAAAAAATTCCTTCCAATCATCATTATCGATATAGTTCCATTTAAGATAGGGTTCCTTCTTGTCTCCAAAGTCATAGTCTCTTGTGAGAATTGTCTATCAATCTCTGTCTTCTCCCAATGAGCTTCATAACATACTTGCAATTTAGTTTTTCATCAAGTTCATATTGGCCCTAAAAAGGTTCAACATTCATTAATGTTTATAAATGTTAAAAGAAAGAACAGGAACAAGACTATTAAAACTTCACCGAGATGAGATCTTTGTGGATTGTACTCACTTGTCTCCAATCCTCAACAAGGGGAGACACTTTTCTTGGACCAAGGACCCCACAATAGCTGGCAACTCTTTAGTAAGTGGTGTTCTTGCTTCATTGAATTCAACGACACCCTTCCTCCCTTGCCTATTTGTTGCATCTTTCATCACATTTATCACTCTAACTCCCTTATATTTTGGTTATCAACATCATCAGAACCCTAGTCAGGATGCTCAACAATCTCACACTCATCATCATTTTCTCTTGGTCAAATCCCATCTATATATCAAAAGTAAACACATGAAAAAGTCAGATCACATATAAAAAGTCAGATAACATATAAAACATCAACACTATGAAAAGCCATATCATCACATATAAAAAGTTAGTTTATATATGAATAAATAAACATGTTATATAATGCAAATATGCCAGATCACATATGAGAATTATACCTTAAAATAATATCCCTTCTATGTGATCTTCATGTGTATAGTCATCGGTGTTAAATTCAACATTTACACTTGGTAAGCCAACAAAAAATGGATTGGGGTCATCATATTTGTCATAATACTCTTCTTCATCAATAGGATCTAAAATGAACTTTCATTTCCCATGAAGAATGACAAACCAATTTTCTTTTGAAGGATCATTGATATAGAATATATAATACTTATTTTGCCTATGATGCCATGATGAAGGGTTCATCCTTCTCACCTGTACACACAAATTCACTATTGTGAAACTAAGTTCATCGACCACAACTCCTTTATTGTTATCAACCCATTTACACCTAAATAATGGAACTCTAAACTTTGTGTAGTCAATATTCCATATGTCTTCAATGACACCGTGATAAGACATATTAGTTGGAATGTATGCCTAGAGAGTCAATCATATGATGATTGTAATGGCATAATGTGTAAATGATTTGATTATTAATAAAAGGCAAGCTAACAATTTATTCTACTTTATTCAGTTATGAGATAATGAGGTAACATAATAAAATTCAAGAGGATGAGATTACTCGATGATGTATGTCTTAAGTATGTGACTTGAAGAATGAGATCATGCCAACGTTAAGAGTATACATTCTCATTGTGTCCCTGGTCGGATGTTATTGTTGAAGGTTGATAGACAACAATAACATATAAGACTAGAGTGCATGTTGGTTGATGACTGAATCTCATTTGTCATGATATAACAATATCAAACCACACAGACAGATACAGATTAGAGAAAAATGTATCAGACAAACTATGAGAGTAACACATTGAAACCATTGTTATGGTGGTCATAGTTATCTCTCATAGTGATGGTGCTGATTGTGATTCTTAGACCTAAAGTCACTACACTCATCACATGTCGTTCGATATGCTTTGACATCATCAAACATGATCCTAAATAAGGATTATCATAAAGGTGATGATTAGGTGATTGTAACACATGGGGAGTAATTGTCAATGATGTAGATGGGATTTGTCCCTACTATGGGAGTATGATATCCTAGTCCACTTGAGTTAGCAAGACTAAGAAATGCACGACCATGTACATGTGAGTCAATATATGATATTGAGCTTACACATATCTCATATAGTTTTCTATAGCAAGAAACATAGAATGAGTGTTGAAGAGTATGACTGATCCATGTATCGAGTTCAATCTGAATATCAGAGATAAAGGAAATACACAAACACTACAACACCAAGCACATATTGTAGTTTGACGTTGTTCCCCAACTTTCCATTTACTTAGGTAGCAATGATGTGTGACTAGGCATCACTCTTTTCATGTGATGTCGTAATTGGTTATTAACATTCACTGCCAATGTAATATGGGACTTATAGGGTCACACACATAGGACATGACCTAGAAGAGGAGTTTGATCTTGAATGATGATTGGATTGATTACTTAAGAGTTTAGATATTCAATTCAATCAACAAATCAACTAATTGAACTCCCAACTAATCGGGTCATGTGATGAAACAGTCGGGTGGATTATCAGGTTGATTGGACATTATATTGCATGTGTTCTGCATGAAGTGGATGCCAACCAACGGGTTCACTGGGTGAGCTGATCAGCTGGCAGTCATGAGATAATCATCTCACTCTATAAGACGACTGGTTTCATATGTAACTCGATTGCATCAAGGATTAGTGTTAACGTCATGTCAGGCACTATTTGGAATAAAGTTTCCAAATACATATGTGAATGGAAAACATGCAAAATGACTGGTTTTCTAAGCAAACTGACAATCTCATGTGTGAACCAACCAATTTGGTTGCCAAACGATCAGTTTGGGACTCGCAAGTTGTGAAAATTCAAGATCTTTCGGTCCTTTCAACTCCCACATAATCTACGAACCCTAACCCAAACCCCTACTATAAATGGAGGGGTATTGGGGGCTTCCTAACACACACAATTGAGAATTATATGCTATGACAATTGTTGTCCTCTTTGGTAGTAGTAACCAAGAGATCCTAAGAAAGTCCTACCTGAGTAGGGTGGGATAGCAAGGGAAAGAAAAATTGAGAATCATTCTGGGAGAGCAGGTTGGTGACTAGTACACCAATGGGAGGGACAACTCCTTCCTTTCCATTCTAGCAAGACGATAGGAGTTCTAGGCAATCTGTGTGGACTTCTCTAGAGGAGAAGTGGCCTTTTTCCATCACTGAGGAGGACAATGTCATCCAACAGTCCATGGCAAAAGGAGTTGTTGTAGACGATGATGTTCAAGTTTGTTGTCCGTGGAGGAGCCATAGATGAGTCCCAATGCAACTAGAAGATAGTTGCACATCTACAACGATGAGGAGTATGTTGCTAGACTTGCTCCAGGTCTAGGTATATCCTTGAAACCATCCTTTCCATTATATACATGTTGATGTGGTCTGCTGGTTTATGGGGAGTATGGAAATAATTTTTTTTGTTTATGATGTCTATTCTGTCACCCTATTTCCCTACATTGGTATCAGATCCACATCAATCTACTATATATTGAGATAATCAATATTATCAAATTTTTTGTTTTATCAGTTAATTATTACATGTGATGCAAATAATTGCTTGTCCAATCAAATACCACAATAATCCCAAACTAATATATATATATATATATATATATATATATATATATATATATATATACATACATATATATATATGCAATTCACGTGTGCCGCCCTAAAAACAAGTTTTGATGGTGGATGTGTAGCATGGTTATGGTCAATAACCCCTATTGTTTGTGTATGGTTGTGTGGTTGGTTAATCCTATTTTATCTCGGTCTGCTTATCGTGCCTCCATCTTACCTTTCCAATGTAAAGTTAATTCTTTCCTACCCTTACTCCTCTAGAAGTAGGATAGTTTACTTTCATGTTATGACAAAGAAGAAATCCATTCTAACAATGCCAACCGACTAACTGGCTGGAAGACCAAGGAGGACCTGAAGGACGAGTCGAACCCATGGATGGTGGACCCAACCGATTGGCTGGAGGATCCAGTAGATGGGTGGATAGAAGTACCAGATGAACAACGAGACAAAAAATGATCATCCAGGAGGTGAGCTGATCAGGTCATAGGTTGAACTGATCAACCCGGATTGGCCAGCACATATCTTCATCAACAACATGTTTATGCATGTGATGTGGACCCTAGGTTGTGCTAATTTCTTGTGGATACATAGAATTATGTTAGGCTGGTCATAATCATTGCTTTTTGTTTATTGCATGCTTTCATTGTGGGATATAGCATGTATATGATACATACTATATATGTGGTAATTGGATAAAGTATGTGTATTTATAAATACAAACTCCCTCAATCAAAATATTAAGTCTAAGATTCTTTCCATGAGAAGCACACATGAAAAGCTTGATCGACCAAGCGTAGGTTATGCCAAAGTGTGGTGCGCATTCTATCTTGTAGAAGTGCGATGGTAGATATGTAGGTTAGGCCAATGCAGGGTGCATATTTATCGTGTTGGCTTTTGGGTCAGGCTTAACTTTGTGGTCTTAATGAGATTATGCGCCAAAAGCATGCAGATGATTATGGCAAGGAGTTGCACATATCATCTGTCCAAGAATTGCATATGATGCAATTGGCAAAAGTTGCCTAACTTAATAATTGACTGTTGGCGCTGGCATATTGGCTGGGTGGTAGTTGAATTATTTTGGATCTTCGTTCACTAGAAGGTTGTAAGCTACAATCTTCCAAATTGATATGTCAGTGATATCATTTTGAATAAAATAGTGGGAGCGATAATTAATTAAAGACCTAATTCATATTGTCAAAATTTTCAAATCAAAAAGGGTTTTTGACAAAATGCAGATTTTCTCTTGTTGAATCAAATGATGAACAAATTTGTATTGTAGTCAGTCCCTAATAAGGAAAAATGGATGGGACAAATTTCCATGCCTGGTTTTGGACTTTGAGAAGGGTTCTTAATGAAGAGTGCAAGTTGTAGGTCCTTGACAAACTAGTGCAAGGAATGCCTTCTCCCGATGCGCCTAGGGCATAGGTGGATGCTTACTGGAAGCATGCCAACAATGCCTTGGAGATAAAGTAGCTTATGCTTAGATACATGAAATATGAGTTTCATGAGCAGTGCGAGGAGATGGCTATTCTTAAGATGGTAGCACATCTGAAGAAAGTGAACCTAGGCCTTACAAAGCAAGAAAGGGATGATATCATAAAGGAGCTCTTTGAGTCTAAGATGACAGAGGGAAACTCAGTAGAATAACATGTGCTCAATATGATGGACATCTGTATCATCTTAAAGAATTGGGATTCTCTTTGAGCCAAGAGTTGGCCACAAATATGATTCTTAAATCATTGCCAGAATCATATAACCATTTTATTGCATGTTATCATTTGAATAATATTTCTAGACCAATTTTAGATTTTCTTAGTATGCCAATTCATGACAAAGCAAGTATGAAGAAGGGAAAATCTGTGATTATGATCGATGAAGATATGTCCAAGGATAAAAGCAAGGACATGAAGAGTTCTGAAGCCAAGACCAAATCCAAATATTCAACACTCAAGATGAGGAGAAAGAAAAGTACAAGAGGAACTTATCCTTTGTACTTGAAGGCATTCATAAAGAAGAAGATGGGGATGTTGATCTTCACTTTAGGTATATATGTGATTGGAGATAAATCTATATATTTCTATATCATGGGTACTAGATACCAGATGTGGATCTCACATATGTTTGAATATGCAACATTTGAAAAGAAATAGGCATTTGGGAAAAGGAGAGGTGGAACTGTGAGTTGCAAATGGCACAAGAGTTGTGGCCAATGTAGTTGGAACCTACAGACTATCACACAGGGCTTGTAATAGAGTTAATGAACTAATGTTATGTACCTACTATAAATAGAAACATCATTTTTGTATCTTGTATGGACAAGGATGCATTTGAATTCCATACTAAAATGGTTGATGTTCTCATGGTTGGGGGCTTTCCACTCCCGCACAGACTGAGAACCCTGACCAAAACCCCTCCAATAAATAGAGGGATACTGGGGGCTTCCCAACACACACAATTGAGAATCAGTTTCTCTAAAATGTTTTGTCCTCTCTGGTTGTGGTAACCTAGAGAGCCCAAGAAAGTCATACCCAACCCAACTAGGGAGGGATAGAGAGGGAGAGAACAACTAAGAATCATTGTAGGAGAGCAGGTTGGTGACTAGTGCACCAATAGGAGGGACAACTCCTTCTTGTCTGTTCTAGCAGGGTGATAGGAATTCTAGGCGGTCTGCGTAGATGTTACAACCCCAACTTTTGGGTTCATTTGGTGAGAAATGCAATTTCTCATATTAGAGATATTGGAACAAATAATAATATAATTTGTTTTGAATAAATGAGTTTCGTTTACAATAGCTTTGTTGGTTGTTTTGTGGGCTTTATTGGCTATTGGGCCCAATAACAAGGAAACGACAAAAGGAACTACATTATTAATAAGAAATGGAGAAAAGAAAGATGTAGAAACCTCTAGAAGGAAAAAGAATTCAATCTAAAGGTGGATTTCGTGCCTCTTGAGTTCCTTGGGTCCCAAGGAGTCCAAAGTTGCAAAGTGTCATGCATCGTTCAAATAAAAAGTTATTAAATAATGCGGAAGCGATCACTAAGCAGAGGATTACCGAAAATCACTAAAAATTAAAACCTTTTTACCAAGAGATTCATCAAAGGAAAACTTTCTCACATAGAACCAAAGAAATACATTTACATTCTAGTTTAAATGTACATGTCTTGTATCATCTCTTTCTGTAAATTACAAGCATCAACTGCGCTGTTAAACTAAACACAGGAAGTATAAAATATCGAGGCACTAAGCCAAAAATCTCAAAAGCATTAACTACTACTTCAAGGACCTGAGAGTATAGAGATGACACATAGGACTCTATGTACATCTATACAAGGCATATCAGCCAATGTCTCCACCTGAGACTTCACTGCTGTCCCTACTGCTGTTGTTGCTATCCTTCACCTACTGAAGGATTCCTGCCTCCTCGTTCGCGTCCACCTAAAAATGTGGTTCCCACGGGGGTGAGACAATTGTAAATTGCCCCAGCGAGAGATATAACTCTCCGCTAGAAACATTGTTATAGCAGATTAATAAGATAAATCTGAACAGAAGAATCATTATTGTTTAACAGCAGTTACTTCATTGTTTAACAGATTAGAACATTATTCTTATCTAAAGCATTGCAGCTATAACTTGATAGATCAGCATGTCACTTATCCATTAAAAAATATGTATAACATCTATTCACTATAGAATGATAACTACAGCATGTACTTTCTTCAGGCTTAGATCACATAGCTAATGTCTGGAATTGTCTTTGTGGAGTCATGGCTTGTAGCCATACTTTTTAACAAAGTATTGGGATCTTAATCCCTCATCTCATCAAATACATTTCCATTTCTTAACAAGTTCATCATCATGTTTATAGAATATGGGTACTCAAACCCTTAACTCATCATAGAATATTTGTTACCACTTATTAGGTAACTTAATACCTTCAGGTCAACTGACCTAGGACATTATGATTCTTACTAAACAAAGTATTCAACATAGTTCACAAAGCTCATATCACCTCTTATTACCCCTTAATAAGTAACAAGGCATATGGTTTATGAATCCCATAAAACATTTTCAGTATACAGAGCATCATAGCCCATACCTGTCTATGCTCATCATCTCAACATACTTGCATGATTAGTACTCATGATAACAATTATATATATTAGTACCATGCAATACAAGGGTTTTCTCATTACATTCATAACTAATCAATCTATATTTGAGCTTCACATAGGATTACTCTGTGTTGGGACTTCACATAGCATCAGCCTATATTAGGGTTTCACATAGCATTACCCTATATTAGGGTTTATAATATCCTATTACCCAATTTAGGATTAGGATGCATTGTTCACATCAGCTTAGAGTTCATCATGTCTTTTTACCCAATTTAAGGTTTACTGTTCACTACATAACATCACCCTGGATTAGAGTTTTCCAGAAATAACCATATAGGTACTCAAGATAATATTATTAATGATGAAGTCCTATTTCATTACTTCTCACAGCTAGGAGTCAATATGGATAACATAAGTATTCAATCATACTTATTTATTCTCATCATTAATCATTAAATGAATTATCATCACAAAGTATAAGCTTCTCTCTCATCTTTACCAGAAGATAATTACATCATAGTTTATTGATTTGGATTAACCTTTTCATAAGGCATGTTAGCCTACACTCATCAAAATGCATTACATTTTAATGTAACAACTGGCATGACACTCTTCATGTGTCAATCATCCAAATATATTGGATTTAAAATACATTAAGGTATATCACACTTGAGGTGTTGGATGTGATATCTATCATATTTTGATGTATCACTTCCCTCATCACCATTACCTTACTTGAGTTCATCCACTTAGTTTGTATTAGGGTATTTCCCATCCTAATACTTTACATATCAGTTCATCACATTTATCATGTAATGTATTGGTCACAAGTCACTGTATTTAGAAATTACGACCATTACTAATGATATGGACTCATCCTTGAGTTAGGAACTATTGATATAAGGATATCCATTATCAACCTCTCTAGGTGTTACATTTGTCAATACATTAATCACTATTCCATTATTAGGAATAGAATTTTCCCTATTTATAAATTGAGTTCACATAGCATCTCTCATAAATATGGGTTTCACCTAATATCACTCTTCATTAGAGTTTCACATAATAACATCCTTCTATATCAGGGTTTCACTTAGTATTACCTGAAATTAGGATTTCACTTGACATCTCCCTCAATTAGGGTTTCACCTAGTTTTGCCCTAATTTAGGGTTTCACATAAATATCACCCCAGAATAGGGTCCACATTCAATTACCCACAATTAGGGTTTACTGTTCATCCCAATTAGGGTTTCATGTCCCATTACCCATAATTAGGGTTTACTATCCATCCCAATTAGGGTTTCACTTAGAATTGCCCTGAATTAGGGTTAGGGTTCAATAACCTTGTCAATTATGGTTTATGCTCATGATTAGGGTTTCATGATCTCTTTGCTAAGGATCATACCCTTAATTACCACATGAATCATACTCATGTATGAATTCCATTCTATCATCCTCTCAACTTGATTAGGTTATATCAACCCTTCAATCAAGTACATACACCTATGATTAACATAGTGTAATAATTTATTGTTCTTATAAGCAATTAGGGTTTATCGCTTTATTGGTACAATCATTTAGGTACTATTAGGGTTTCAACCTTTGTACCTTCATTGATTATCATTGTTGTCAATCATTGGATCAATAGAACAATCATAACCTTTGATTTCTAAATGATTGGATCACATTTGACCTCCATTCGGTTTTGAGGTTTCATCACCAAACGGTTTTGAAACTGATTGACTCCAAACAGTTTTGAAACCATTTGACCCCAAACGGTTTCAAGACCATTTGGACTCAAACGGTCTCAAGACCGTTTGTGCCAAATCAGTCTCAAAATCGTAAGGGTTCTATAGATAAACTCATCAATCAATTGAACATGCTTTGCTACATTGAAACCTTCAATCGATTGAATTATTGGAGTTCAAAAATTATTGGCTCTTAGATCTCCAACTCTCAAATCTCAACCATTGGGTCACCAAATGGTTTTGAAACCGTTTGACCCAAAAAGTCTTGAAATCGAATGGATTTCTTTATGGAACTTCCAATCATATCGATTAAGGTTGTAATTGATGGATTGCCCATACATTTAATCACTTAATTGGATCCATTGGATCATCATCCAACATGTACTAGGGTTCAGACCTCAAACGGTGAACCCATCCAAACGGCCAACACTCTCATGTGGTTTGGGACTCAAATCACCAAACGGTTTGGAAACCGTTTGGTCTCCAAACGGTTTGGTGAAACCATTTGGACCATAATGTTGAAACCGTTTGCAATTGATATTTAGGAAGGTGTGTTCTTATGATGATTTCATCATCATAAACCTCTAAACCCATGAAACTTTCTATGATTTTCACGGTGGTTGCATCAATCAACCAAATAAAATTTCGAGAATGAAGAAAGGATCATCAATTGATAAGGAATTGAATGCAATAACAATAATAAGGGTTCAAGTTATAAAACCCACCTCCAATTGAGCTCCTAAGATCCAAGCTCACGTCAAGAATGATGGATGCAACTCCTTTCACTATTCCAAGGCTCGTCCTCAAGCTTTAAGTGAAAAGGAATTGTTAGAATTGAAGAGGGGGTCGAGATAAGAAGAAATCATGCATTGATTTGTGATTTCCACCATGGATTCAAGGTGAAAGAGGGTCAAGAAACTTACCAACAGGTTGGGGCTCGTTCTCCTCTTTCTCCCAAGCTCCCAAGGTCGTTTTGCAAGCAAAGGGTGGAAGTGAATTCGAAATTCCCCCTTTACTCTAGGGATAAATGAGCTTATATGCAATTTTTATTAAAAATTCAATTAGGAGAGAGAAAGTAGGAATATCTCCCCCATATCCTTACCACTTGCCCCCTTCTCTTCCTTAGGGACGAGGATATCCTCTTTTCCTATTATTCCTCTCAATTATACATGTTTTAAAGAAAAGCAAATTAAGCACCTTAAGACATATGATAATAATATCCATGTGAGTGGATATTTCTTTTTCTTATAATAATGTGAGTGAGTTATCCACTTCCTTTAGATATTTTCGTGCCTTTGCAAGGCACATGATTGTCCACATACATGGATTTCAACCAACAAAATTTTGTTTGAAGAGCACTTCAATTAATATATTTAATTTTTCATTAAATTGAAGTAAAGTTCCAATTATGTTTAAATCTTGATTATTTTAATATCAAGATTCTCTCTCCTACAAAGTGATTAAAATGAGGCACCCCTCTCATTTTATTTTCTCTACATGATGACAAGAAACATTATCGACTCTCTTGAAGTGGTAATTTGCATATTGAACCCTATATTTTGGGTAAATTACACATTACACCAAAACTAGGTTTTAATGCACAAACATTGCTTTATTAGCTCTTTCTTGGTACTCAGGCTACCACAAGCCATACTTCTACATCATATTCATTATCATGATGCTTCAACACATGAGGAACATATTATCATGCACAATTTGCAATTTAACCCCTCATCTTGGGTAATTTGCACTTTAGTCCAAAATAAGTAAAACATTATTTCAATGTTATTCAAAAAGGACTAAAATTGAAATATAAGTTCCTCTTGAGCCTTAATTACTTTTCAAGAGATAAGAGCAAGCATATAATCAACTTTATTAAGGAAATCATCTAGGGTTAAGCATAACCCAGGTCAGGGATGTTACAAATTATAAACCCCTAACAAGGATTTTGTCCCCGAAATCCCAAGAAAAAGGAGAGATAATTTTTAATCATTTATCATACCATCAAGTCTCTACATAACATCTTAATGTCATGGAGTTACCATAGATATTTAATCCATACAAAGTTCCTTTCATTAGTTCAACCTTATCAATGTTTATGTTTATGCAGAGCATAAACCCCTAACATATGATGTACATATTATTTTAGGTAACTAAATTGATTTCACAGTTGGCTAATATAGGTAACCAACATAATTACCCTACTTTGGTATACATCATATGTATTGAGAATACATCTCATGCTTATCATGTTCGATTCCCTATTGTTACCACCAAGGGTACACATGCATAAAGTATTTCTTTTACTTTAGGACATTGCTTGTTCCATATATCAAAGTCCAAAGCAAACTGATACTTTTCTAAGTATCCATCAGCAGATTATTTCTATTTCCATGCACGTCAAATGTCATAATACTTACTTGATTGCCATGTTAATTGAAAGGAAGAAACACAAAGTAACATACTCCTATCATTACCCAATATTGTTTATCAAAGGAGAAACATCTACATTTAACAGAGGCAATCCACTCAGCAATCCTTTATTTGTTTGGGAAAGTTCACTTAGCAAACCCTATGTGGTTAGAAAATTTCACTTAGCAATTCCTATGTAATTGGGGAAATTCACTCAGCAGATCCTATGTACTTGGAAAAGTTCACTTACCATTTCCTATATAATTAGGAAAGTTCACTTAGCACTTCTTATTTAGTTGGGAAAATTCACTGAGTAATTCCTACTTGATTGGGAAAGTTCACCAAGAAATTCCTATTTAGTAGGGAAAGTTCACTGAGCACCTCCTATTTAATTGGGAAGGTTCACTTAGCTCTTCCTTTTTTAATTAGGAAGGTTCACTTAGCTCTTCCAATTTAATTAGGAAGGTTCACTTATCTCTTCCTTTTTAATTAGGAAGGTTCACTTAGCTCTTCCAATTTAATTAGGAAGGTTCACTTAGCTCTTCCTTTTTAATTAGGAAGGTTCACTTAGCTCCTCCAATTTAATTAGGAAGGTTCACTTAGCTCTTCCTTTTTAATTAGGAAGGTTCACTTAGCTCTTCCTTTTTAATTAGGAAGGTTCACATAGCTCTTCCTTTTTAATTAGGAAGGTTCACTTAGCTCTTCCATTTTAATTAGGAAGGTTCACTTAGCTTTTCCTTTTTAATTAGGAAGGTTCACTTAGCTCTTCCTTTTTCATTAGGAACGTTCACTTAGCTCTTCCTTTTTAATTAGGAAAATTCATTGAGTAATTCCTGTTTAATTGGGAAAATTCACTAAGTAATTCCTATTTAATTTCATTATACTCTCTAGATTGTTTCAGATTGACTACTTGATCAGAGTAATCAGAAAGATAACAATCTAAGAGTTCCATACTTGCCTTGTCTCCAATAATCATATATTTGTCTAGGGTATACCAGTATTGAGATTAGGTAGTATGCAACTTATTTGCTATCATATTCCGCACTTTTCATATCATTATACACACAGGATTTTTATTTCATTCTTGAATTTTCTTCAGGCATCACTTCTATATCTCATCTTTTAACACACAGATAAGGGAGATTATAAAGCATTTTAAGGAACACTGAGTAAGATGTAAGTTCTTATTTCCCTTGTATCCTTATAGGACTAGTCAGAGGAAGCTCAAAACAACTACTTTCTTATTTTTAACACATAGAATCATGAAATGAAATATCAAAACAAAACCATTTCATCTGACCTGTCTGGGATGTCTGTCCACGTCCTCTATTGTTACTAGAAAATTGCCTCCTTTGTGAGCCTTGTTGACTCTGCCCCTAGGGTTGAGTCATCATTGAATTCCCGTCTGGACAATCCTTTGCCATATGTCCCGGTTGTCTACATTGGTAATAGATCCTGGGCGCAAAATAGTGTCTGTGAGATCCAGTCACCGATGTTGATGCTATGTCGGGGGCTCTACTTGAAGCATTACTACAATCCCTACCCCAGCTTGACGTCCATTACGTCTGGGTATGGAATCTCGATGGTGTTGCTGATGCACAACATCTCGGCTTCTTAAAACTTTTAGATCCTTGTCCATGAAACTGAGTGTACACCTTCTTGCCACTGGTCTATCGTTTCTCAATTTCAGACCTCTCTATCCTCCTTACTGACTCCACAAAGGTGGAAAACCTCTCCCTGTTCTCTAAAGCAGACACGGGGGTGGTTAGTTTAGCGTTCAACCCCTTCTCAAAATGTCGAATTCTTTCCTCAACACTAACTGCCATTTGCGGACAAAACTACAACAACTCCATGAACTTAGCTTCATATTCGCTAACGTTCATCTATCCTTGTCTGATCCTCTCAAATTGAGAGATCTTCTCATCTAGATACGTCTTAGGGAAGTAACTATTGACGAACTCTCGTCGGAATACCTCCCATCCAATCTCTTCACCTGGTCTTTTATCTTCTTCTATCATCCACCAATGACCAACACTCCCTTTTAGGAGGTACACGGCATGTCTTACCTTTTCGGCTTCAGGAATATCAAGGATCTTAAAAGCCTTCTCCGGCTCTGTCATCCACAAATTAGCATTTGTTGCATCAGATGTTCCAGCATAATCTATGGCTCCAACCCGACGAAGCCACTCAAAAGTCTTGTCGACTCCATATCCCTCATGGTGGGATGGTGCCCTAGGTACAGGTGGTGGCATCCTATCTACCATAAGTGTCATGGTTGTTAGGAATTTATCGAATAGAGCATGGAGGGCTGGGTTTTCTATCACAGCTGGGTCAATCTGGGGTTGTTCAGGTACAAGCCCTTCCCTACTCTAGTCTCTTGCACCTCCTCCTGGTGCAGCAACACTGCTATCAGCAGCATGTTCTCTGTGTGTCCCAGACATCTTCAAGTTTTTCTTCTCCTCCTATATGAGCAGAAGTCACTATCAGATGAACTGGAAGAAACTAGAACAGACTCAACATCTTAGTCCTATGTCTCTGTAGACTCAACGAACCTAGCACTCTGATACCACTAAATTGTCACGCATCGTTTGAATAAAACATTATTAACTAATGCGGAAGCGATCACTAAGAAGCGGATTACCGAAAATCACTAAAAATTAAAACCTTTTTACCAAGAGATCCATCAAAGGAAAACTTTCTCGCATAGAACCAAAGAAATACATTTACATTATGGTTTAAAAGTACATGTCTTGTATCATCTCTTTCTGTGAATTACAAGCATCAACTGCCCTGTTAAACTAAATACAGGCAGTATACAATCTCAAGGCACTAAGCCAAAAATCTCAAAAGCATTAACTACTACTTCGAGGACCTGAGAGTACAGAGACGACACATAGGACTCTATGTACATCTATACAAGGCATATCAGCCAGTGTCTCCACCTGACACTTCACTGTTCTCCCTGCTACTGTTGTTGCTATCCTTCACCTACTGAAGGATTTCTGCCTCCTCATCCGCGTCCACCTAAAAATGTGGTTCACACGGGGGTGAGACAATTGTAAATTGCCCCAGCAAGAGATATAACTCTCCGCCAGAAACATTGTTATAGAAGATTAATAAGATAAATCTGAACAGAAGAATCATTATTGTTTAACAACAGTTACTTCATTGTTAAATGGATTAGAACATTATTCTTATCTAAAGCAATGCAGCTATAACTTGATAGAGCAGTATGTCACTTATCCATTAAAGAATATGTATAAGATTTATTCACTATAGAATGATAACTGCAGCATGTACTTTCTTCAGGCTTAGATCACATAGCTAATGTCTGGCATTGTCTTTGTGGAGTCATGGCCTGCAGCCATACTTTGTAACAAAGTATTGGGATCTTAATCCCTCATCTCATCAAATACATTTCCATTTCTTAACAAGTTCATCATCATGTTTATAGAATATGGGTACTCAAACTCTTAACTCATCATAGAATACTTGTTACCACTTATTAGGTAACTTAATACCTTCAGGTCAACTGACCTAGGACATTGTGATTCTTACTACACAAAGTATTCCACATAGTTCACAAAGCTCATATCACCTCTTATTACCCCTTAATAAGTAACGAGGAATATTATGGTTTATGAAGCCCATAAAACATTTTCAATATACAGAGCATCATAGCCCATACATGGCTATTCTCATCATTTCAACATACCTGCATGATTAGCACTCATGATAACAATTATATATATTAGTACCATGCAATACAAGGGTTTTCTCATTACATTCATAACTTATCAATCTATATTTGAGCTTCACATAGGATTACTCTGTGTTAGGACTTCACATAGCATCACCTTGTATTAGGGTTTCACATAGCATTACCATGTATTAGGATTTATAATATCCTATTACCCAATTTAGGGTTAGGATGCATTGTTCACATCATCTTAGAGTTCATCATGTCTTTTTACCCAATTTAGGGTTTACTGTTCATTACATAACATCACCCTAGATTAGGGTTTTCCAGAAATAACCATATAGGTACTCAAGATCATATTATTAATGATCAAGTCCTATTCCATTACTTCACACAGCTAGGAATCAATATGAATAACATAAGTATTCAATCATACTTATTTATTCTCATCATTCATCATTAAATGAATTATCAACACAAAGTATAAGCTTCTCTCTCATCTTTACCAGAATATAATTGCATCATAGTTTATTGATTTGGATTAACCTTTTCATAAGGCATGTTAGCCTACACTCATCAAAATGCATTACATTTGAATGTAACAACTATCATGACACTCTTCATGTGTCACTCATCCAAATATATTGGATTTAAAATACATTAAGGTATATCACACTTGAGGCGTTGGATGTGATATCTATCATATTTTGATGTATCACTTCCCTCATCACCATTACCTTACTTGAGTTCATCAACTTTGTTTGTATTAGGGTATTTCCCATCCTAATACTTTACATATCAGTTCATCACATTTATCATGTAATGTATTGGTCACAAGTAACTGTATTTAGAAATTACGACCATTACTAATGATATGGACTCATCCTTGAGTTGGGAACTATTGATATAAGGATATCCATTATCAACCTCTCTAGGTTTTACATTTGTCAATACATTAATCAGTATTCCATTATTAGCAATAGGATTTTCCATATTTATAAATTGAGATTCACATAGCATCTCTCATAAATATGGGTTTCACCTAATATCACTCTTCATTAGAGTTTCACATAATACAATCCTTCTATATCAGGGTTTCACTTAGTATTACCTGAAATTAGGATTTCACTTGACATCTCCCTCAATTAGGGTTTCACCTAGTTTTGCCCTAATTTAGGGTTTCACATAAATTTCACCCCGGAATAGGGTCCACATTCAATTACCCACAATTAGGGTTTACTATTCATCCCAATTAGGGTTTCATGTCCCATTACCCATAATTAGGGTTTACTATCATCCCAATTAGGGTTTCACTTAGAATTGCCCTAAATTAGGGTTAGGGTTTAATAACCTTGTCAATTAGGGTTTATGCTCATGATTATGGTTTCATGATCTCTTTGCTAAGGATCATTCCCTTAATTACCACATGAATCATACTCATGTATGAATTCCATTCTATCATCCTCTCAACTTGATTAGGTTATATTAACCCTTCAATCAAGTACATACATCTATGATTAACATAGTGTACTAATTTATTGTTCTTATAAGCAATTAGGGTTTATCCCTTTATTGGTACTAATAGTTTAGGTACTTTTAGGGTTTCAACGTTTTTACCTTCATTGATCATCATTTCTATCAATCATTGGATCAATATAACAATCATCACCTTCAATTTCCAAATGATTGAATCACATTTGACCTCCATTCGGTTTTGAGGTTTCATCACCAAACGGTTTTGAAACCGTTTAACTCCAAATAGTTTCAAGACCATTTGGACTCAAATGGTCTCATGACCATCTGGTCCAAAGCAGTCTCAAAACCGCAAGGGTTCTATAGATAAACTCATCAATCAATTGAACATGCTTTCCTACATTGAAACCTTCAATCGATTGAATTATTGGAGTTCAACAATTATTGGCTCTTAGATCTCCAACTCTCAAATATCAACCATTGGGTCACCAAATGGTTTTGAAACCGTTTGATCCCAAACGATTTCAAGCCTATTTGGGCTCAAACGGTCTCAAGACCATTTGACCCAAAAAGTCTTGAAATCGAATGGATTTCTTTATGGAACTTCCAATCATATCGATTAGGGTTGTAATTGATGGATTGCCCATACATTTAATCACTTAATTGGATCCATTGGATCATCATCCAACATGTACTAGGGTTCAGACCTCAAACGAAAAACCCATCCAAACATTCAACACTCTCATGCGGTTTGAGACTCAAATCACCAAACGGTTTGGAAACCGTTCGGTCTCCAAATGGTTTGGTGAAACTGTTTGGACCATAATGTTGAAACCATTTGCAATTGATAATTAGGGGGTGTGTGCTTATGATTATGTAATCATCATCAAGCTCTAAACCCATGAAACTTTCTGTGATTTTCATGGTGGTTGCATCAATCAACCAAATAAAATTTCAAGAATGAAGAAAGGATCATCAATTGATAAGGAATTGAATGCAATAACAACAATAAGGGTTCAAGTTATAAAACCCACCTCCAATTGAGCTCCAAAGCTTCAATCTCACGTCAACAATGGTGGATGAAACTCCTTTCACTATTCCAAGGCTCGTCCTCAAGCTTTGAGTGAAAAGGAATGGTTAGAATTGAAGAGGGGGTCGAGATAAGAAGAAATCATGCATTGATTTGTGATTTCCACCATGGATTCAAGGTGAAAGAGGGTCAAGAAACCTACCAACAGGTTGGGGCTCGTTCTCCTCTTGCTCCCAATCTCTCAAGGTCGTTTTGCAAGCAAAGGGTGGAAGTGAATTCGAAATTCCCCCTTTACTCTAGGGATAAATGAGCTTATATGCAATTTTTATTAAAAAATCAATTAGGAGAGAGAAAGTAGGAAATATCTCCCCCATATCCTTACCACTAGCCCCCATCTATTCCTTAGGGACGAGGCTATCCTCTTTGCCTCTTATTCCTCTCAATTATCCATGTTTTAAAGAAAATCAAATTAAGCTCCTTAAATCATATTATAATAATATCCATATGTGAGTGGATATTTCTTTTTCTTATAATAATGTGAGTGAGTTATCCACTTCCTTTGGATATTTTCGTGCCTTTGCAAGGCACATGATCGTCCACATACATGTATTTCAACCAAAGAAATTTTGGTTGAAGAGCACTTCAATTAATATATTTATTTTTGCATTAAATTGAAGTAAAGTTCCAATTATGCTTAAATCTTGATTATTTTAATATCAAGATTCTCTCTCCTCCAAAGTGATTCAAATGAGGTTCCCCTCTCATTTTATTTGCTCTAAATGATGCCAAGAAACATTAGGGACCCTCTTGAAGTGGTAATTTGCATATTAAGCCCTAGATTTTGGGTGAATTGCACATTACACCAAAACTAGGTTTTAATGCACAAACATTGCTTTATCAACTCTTTCTTGGTACTCAGGCTACCACAAGCCATAATTCTACATCATCTTCATTCTCATGATGCTTCAACACATGAGTAACATATTATCATGCACAATTTTCAATGTAACCCCTCAACTTGGGTAATTTGCACTTTAGTCCAAAATAAGTAAAACATTATTTCAATATTATTCAAAAAGGACTAAAATTGAAATATAAGTTCATCTTGAGCCTTAATTACTTTTCAAGAGATAAGAGCAAGTATATAATCAACTTTATTAAGCAAATCATATAGGGTTAGGCATAACCCAGGTCAGGGATGTTACACAAAGATAATGCAAAAAGAAAAGAAAAGATCAATTAAGTATTTCTTTATTAAGAAAGAAATTGAAAACAATGATAAAATGTGGAAAATAAGTGGAATGAGGTATATTGAGTTAACCTGGATGGATTTTCGTATCCAAAGGATTCCTAATGTTAAATGGAATGCTAATGAGGAAAATAAAAAGAAAGATAAAAATAAATCCTCAAAAAGAGATATTTTAATAAGAAATATATAATATAATGTGAAATAATGAATATAGATGCATCTAGAAGGATAATAAGTATCCTTAAAAAGGAATTTCAAAATCTTGGAGTTCCTTGGGGTCCAAGGATCCCCAATGGAGAAGAAAGAAAGAGAAAATACCAATAATGCAAAATAAGAGGATAATGTGATACATTATTAATGATTTTGGTGGCATTTCTAAAAAGGAAGTATTTTCTACTAAATGAAAATAGAATTTCATGCCAATGGGTTAAATTCAAGCAATAAAGAGAATAAGTGAGAGGAATTTCGAATTCCTAATATCTAAAGAACAAAGTATATGTAAAGGGATAATGAAGAGAGAGAAGTTGCTTCTTAACTAAGGAAAATATGTTTCTTTCTGGAAAAAGGACTTGAGTCCTCGTGGATGCACATCTTGGGGTGTGAATACCCTCCCCTATATAAGGGGTAGAGCCCCTACCTCGAGTTCAAGAGAAATCCCAAGTATCTCTCTTCCTCTTTTCTTTTGTCTTCTTCTTTCAACCCTAGTCATGTGGATCGTGCTTCCCCTGGGGCAGCGAGGAACCATGGAGCCATCACAGTGGAAGAGGGATGTTGTACATTGTCAGAGAGAAGCACAGCCATCTCCCTCATGCCTTAGCTTGAGCACGACGGTCGCAGCATGGCTGCAGTGCTGGTCGCGGGTTACAGACCGCCCATCCTAAGCCAACCTCCTTGGCCACGACCTGAGGGTCTGGTCATGCACGGAGAGGTGCAGCGGAGGGTGGCGGAGGCAGTAGGACCTTTGAGGGTGTCGAGGAGCCGAGGATGGAGGGAGGAAACCCTCCCCCGAGCCGTTGTAGGTGGCAGTCTGAGGGTTTCACGAGGTAGAAGGACAAGGGGTGGAGTTGGGTGGAACTACCCCTCCACGGGGTGAAGAAATCACCAAATTAAATGAGGGCAAAATTGTCATTTCGTTATGTTTCCAAAAACCAGCAACGTTGCATGCAATGAGTGACGTGGCGTGTTCTGATTGGCTCAAGTAAGTAAGTTCTTACAAAATTCATAACTAATTAATGGTAGCTCGGATGGATGCACATTATATATGAATTTTGATCAAGAAAACTCACGGAATGCAATAAAAATATAATTGAAGCCTTTTTCTGATTGCAATTCGAAAAGTAATGGAAGTTATCAACTTTAGTGCTTTAATGATTAAGAAACCCTAATTAGAGATGATTAATGAATTAATAGGGTTTAATGGATGATTAAAGTTGGTATTAACCTGTTAATTGTAAAAAGATACATTAAGATCAAAAAGGATGAACTTTGCACATAATTGGTTTAATTTAGAAATTCGTGTGCATAAATATGTTTTAATGGGCCTTGAAACCCTAATATTAGTAAATGTGACTCTTAATGGTTTTAATTATTCGAAATCATGAATAAAGCTAATATATGATGATTCTAAGCTATTTTGAGTATAAAGGTTCCTAATTGTGGATAAATAACCTTAATGTAGTAATGAGGGATTTCTAATGAACAACGGTAGAATTAATGACAAATAGAGTTCATATCTGAATTGGACCACAATGAATTATGAATTGATGATAAATGAGCATAATGAACTTGTCATGGATTAAAAGGATAAAGATGGTAGATTTAATGTAAAAGAGGCTTAATGTACTTAATTGATGGTTAATTGTGCTTTTTATGAAATTAGGGTTAAATGTTGTTAAAGGATAACCTTAATATCTTTTGTGAAGAATAGATGATATAATTAGGGTTTGTGATCATTTGTATAAAATCAGGGTTTAAAATAGTAAAAGATGAAGGGAAACCCTAATTGCAATGAAAACCCTAAAAGTGGACTAGAAACCCTAGGAAACGAGCTAGGTTTAGTAGATCTTTATGGTATGATTAATAATAGGAAATTGTATGTATATTTTAGGATCTAATAATGTGCTTGCTTGCCTATTTGGATTTCTTGATTGGATTATTCTATCTCAAATCAGCCTGACAGGTATTTGGTTACGCTTATGGATAATCGCTTTAGTTTCACGGCGATTCCCATATGTTTTTATCGGTTACCTGGAAATAACTGCTTGGATGACTTTGATTTCATGCAACTATAAAGTGACTATGATTATCACCATAAGTATGTATACATGACTGGCTCATATCCTGGTCCTCCTCTGTGGCTTTGTTAATGATGAAAAGGGTAACCTGGTAAAGGGTCTACTTGTTAAGTGGGACCATCAGGTTATTAAGAGTTAGGGATTAGGCTACCTATGGGTAGTGCCAGGTGACTCTTTAGCACGCCATGAGTTAGGGATTGGGCTACCTATGGATAGTGTCATGCAACTCAACCCTAGATATTGATCTACCTGTTAGGTAGGATCATGCGGGGTTTAATGGGGATCTACCATGACGAAGGTAGCATCCAGGTCCATTGCCGGGACAGCGCAGAGATTAGGGTATGTATGGATTGAGCAGTTATGTTGAAAATGTAAAGTTGGTTGTTAAATCATATTTGACTGCAATATGTTGTTACACGTTAATTGCACGATTATTGTTTCCCCCACATACCAACTTCGTGTTGACTGACATTTTGTTTGTTGGCGTTTTAGGTACAAGTGAAAAGAACAAACAGTAAAGTGGCATATGTGGAATTAAATGAGAACTAAAGTGCAAAGGAGGACTAGTTAGAATAGACTCCAGATGTGGATAGGAGTAAATGTCCAAGTTTTTGAAATAGGTATGCGAAGTTTAAATTTTTTTTTTACATCCTTTCAGTTTAGTTGGTAGAATTTGATAATTATTATTGATTATTTGTTGAACCTATGATCCGGAAATTGGGATAACGGCTCTGACCTCTTGATCTCCCTTAATTGGGGGTTACCGAGAGGCGGGGTCGTTACATTTGGTATCAGAGTGTAGGTTCCTTATTTAAACTTTAATAATTGTTAAATTTTACAAACTCTGTAGAACCCAAGGGAGTTATTAGAGGAATTTCTGAAAGATAGAGGTGTCTAGAAAAGGATCACGTCTGGGGGCTGGCAAGATTTTCCTCCGCACCACTAGTCAGAATATGAGGACTCTCGGATTAGTGTGACTGCCTGGCCAATGTCTCAGGATTGGACTCAAAATAAGATACCTTTAGGACTCTCTCATCTTTTTCATCCCTTCTCAACTCAAATGTTGTTAAGGATTATAAGTATTAGGGTTTTCTCTCTTTTCCTCACCCTCTTGAGGTATGGGTAAGGTTGATAAGGTTTAAGGAATCCTCCACCAAATTAATAAAAAGCATTTAAATAAGATGTCATGGACATAAGCTTAATAGATTAAGCGTAAAAGAATAGATACATTCTTAGGTCGTATGACATAAGTTGTTATGCCCTCAGGAGAGACCTGAGGCTAGACCTTCTTGTCAGGAGGATAAGTAAAGAGAGTTAGTCTTGGAGGTAGAGATCTCCAATACAAGTAGAGACTGGCACATCCTCTGAGGATGATGTTAACCCTAACCCTAAGTGAAGGTTAGAGAGAGAGATGTCATGATGAGTTAGATGTCATGGGAGACCAGGTGTTTGGATAGACATGCCTTGGATGCCATATGAGCCATGAGAAGTTGGATGACTGAGTACCTTTGGCGACCCAACCCTGGAAAGGGTCGTGCATGTTTGTAACATCCCTTACATGGGTTATGCTATAACCCTAGATGTTGTGTTTAAGAAATATAATTATATTATTTCTCTTATCTTTTGAAAATTAATTAAGGCTCAAGAGGAGCTTATTTTTCAATTTTAGTCCTTTTTGAATAATGTTGAAAACAATGTTTTGCCTGTTTTGGACTAAAGTGCAAATTACCCAAGTTGAGGGGTTAACTTGCAAATATTACATCATAAAATGTTCCTCAAGTGTTGAAGCATCATAAGAATGAAAATGATGCAGAGGTATGTCTTGTGGTAGCCTGAGTACAAAGAAAAAGCTTATTAAGCAATGTTTGTGCATTAAAACCTAGTTTTGGTGTAATGTGCAATTTACCCAAAATCTAGGGTTCAATATGCAAAATGCCACTTTTAGAGAGTCCCTAATGTTTCTTGGTATCAATTAGAGACAAGAAAATCATAGGGGAGTCTCATATGAATCTCTTTGGAGGAGAGAGAATCTTGATATTAAAATAATTAAGATTTAAGCATAATTAAAACCCTAATTCAATTTAATGCAAAAATAAATATATTAATGGAAGTGACCTTCAACCAAAAAGGTGATGGTGGAATTTATATAAGTATGGACGTCCTTGTGCCTTGCAATGGCACCGAAATATCTAAAGTGAGTGGAGAGCCCACTGACATTAGTTAAAGAAAAAGTAATATCCACTAATTTTTGGATATTATTGTTATATTGATTAAGGTGCTTAATTTGTTTTCTTTAAGTCATGGATAAAGAAGAGGATTCAGAAGGGGAGAATGATGGCTTCGTATCCAAGGAAGTGAGGGGATAAGTGGCACCAATTTTGGGAATGAAAGGATTATTATAACACTTTCTCTCTATTGAAATTCCCTTACATATATCCCATTTTCCACCCACATGAAAGACTCTTTTTCGAATCTACTTTCTTTATTTGTTTGGTTTGAAGACAAGGGAGCTTAGTAGCAAGAGGAGAACGTGCCCCAACCTATAGGTAAGCTCCATAGTCATCTTCAACCTTGAGTTCATGGTGGAAATCGAATTTCAACACTCATTCTCTTTTCTCCATTCAATGCTCAACCTTGATCATCCTTTGCATCCAAAGACTTGAGAACGGACCTTGGACAGTTGAGAAAGCTTCATTCACCATTGAGGACGTGAGGCTTGAAGATTGTAATAAACTTTGAAGGTGGGTTATATAACTTGAACCCTTAAATGTTATTATTGATTTCATTTCTTTATCAAATGTTGATTCTTTCTTCTTTCTCAAAATTCCAATTGATTACTTGATGAAATAACCATAAGAATCACAGGAAATTTCGAAGGTTTGAAGCATTAAGATGATGATGTCATCTTAGAACACACCTCAATAAAAATCATGTGCAAACGGTTTCAATTTGATGACCAAATGGTCTCAAGACCGTTTGGTGATCAAACGGTCTCAAGATCATTTGAGGTCAAACGGTCTCAAGACTGTTTGGGGTAAATTGCTGATGTGGATGAATGAAGATCCAATGGTTCAAATTGACCTAATTATAATGCATTCATGAATGGATGATCCATTAATTACAAACCCTAATCGGATTGATTGGTTGAAACCCTAAATTGATTGAGTCAATTTTTTATGTTGAATGGCCCAAACAGTCTCAAGACCGTTTGAGGTCAAGTGGAGTCATGGATGGATGGAGATCCAAGGGTTACATTTTGATCTACTTTCAATGGTCTCAATGTTGGATGGTTCAATGAGTGCAAACCCTAAATCGATTGATTGTGGAAACCCTAGATGATCCTTTTGGTTTCAAGGTAGTTTGGACCAAACAGTCTTGAGACCATTTGAGATCAAACGGTATTCAAACCATTTGAGACCAAACGGTCTCAAAACCATTTGAAATTCAATCAGTTTCAATGATGGGTTGTTCATTCGGTCTCAAGGTTAATTTTATCAAAATGGTTTCAAGGGTTGAAAGCATCAAACAGTCTTCAAACCATTTAAGACCAAACGGTCTCAACCCTAGATGCCCAAACGGTTTCAAAACCATTTTGAGGGCAAACGGTCTCAAAACTATTTGAAGGTCAAGGAGGTCAAAACTGTTTTAAAGTTCAAAAGTATCAGAACCGTTTGAAGACCTAATGTGATGAAAGATCAATTAACCCTGTGATTGTTAATGATGTATCTCAAAGTTAATTACAATGGTTGTACCTCTCAAGTACTTAGGTGATTAGTACCTTTTGAGTGGTTAACCTTTGATACTTATGAAAGTAGTAACTCAATACACTATGATAACCATAGATGTATGCACTTGAATGAGGGGTTGACCTAATCTAATCAAGTTTGAAGTAATCAACATCCTAGAGAGGATGAGAGAGAGAGGAATTCATACATGTATAATAATCATGTAACGGTTAAGCCTCAACACTCTCAACATGATTAAAATATGTATTTAGGTTATGATCCTTGATAAAGAGATCATGAAACCCTAATCAAGAAGGTTGATGAGCCCTAACCCTAATTTAGGGCAATGCTAGGTGAAACCCTAATCTAAGGTAATAGTGTAACCCTAATTTAGGTGATGATATGAGAAATCCCAATTCAGGGTAATATAATGAAAAACCCTAATTTAAGAGGATGTTTCATGAAACCCTAATTTGGGGAAAAGTTATAAGGAACCTTAATTCAAGACAATGATGTGATGTGAAACCCTAATCTAGGGTAATGCCATGTGAAACCCTAATGCAGTGATGAGATGTGTGAAACCCTAATCTAGGGTAATGCCATGTGAAGCCCTAATGCTGTGATGTGATGTGAAACCCTAATCTAGGGTGATGCCATCTGAAACCCTAATGCAATGATGAGATGTAGAACTCTAGTCTACAGTGATGATATGTAATGCTACATGAAACCCTAATATGAAACCCTAACTCTAATATAGGGTAAAGGTATGTCAAACCCTAATATTGGGTTATAGTGCATGAAACCCTAATCTTGGGAAATATGATGATAAACCATAACTCTAATTTTGGGTAATGGGATGAGTATTCCTAATTGACATGAATTGAGAAACCCTAACCCTAATGAGGGAATAGTGATGCTACTCTTACATTGCATAGTGTTGATATGTAATTGATATAATTGTTATCATGTGTACTAATCACGCAGGTAACATGAGATGTTGGGCATATCCAGGTATGAGCTATGATGTTTTACTATTGAAATTGTTTTATGGGCCTTGTGAGCCATAATATGATTTGTTGCCTAGTAAGAGGTAACAAGAGATTAAATGGGCCTTGAAAGCCATGTGAGATGCCTGTATTGCAAGTATCATGTTTGCCTTGGTCAGATGACCTGAAGGTATTAGTTACTTGATAAGTGGTAACAAGTGCTCTTTGATGAACTGAGGGTTTGAATACCCATATTCCATAATCATGATGATGAGATGTTAAGAGATGAGAATACCCATGATGTGATATTGAGATCCCAATGTTTTATAAAGCTTTGAAAAGTACTTGATAGAAATATTACACATTCTTTGTAGCATTTGTTATAATAATTTATGTTTGAAAACCTGAATGATGCTAAAAATAATATGGTAATGTACTTAATTAATCAAGTGAAATCTTATCATGTAGAGCCCTGACCATAGATCCATCGTCGTCAGTAGTTGGTGATGGTGAAATAGGTTTTCCTATGGGATCTCCTGGAGGGCATACTGTTGAGTATGTGGGGGTTATGGGCGCGAATATCCTTACACCCTAATGGAGGAATTGATGTGAGATAAACATTAAATCTCCCAATCCTTCGTTATATATGTCGGAATGGATGTATCATTAATCTCCCGATGCCGGGATGGATGTATCACGAATCTCCAGATAATGTTAATGCCGGATAGATGTGACATAAACATGAAATCTCTCGATTGCGAAGAGAGTACAGCTGCCACTGTAACTCTATACCGAAGTTGCCAGTATACCCTGGAAAGCTATTTAGCAGAGACACAAGATGTCCTACATTTTGTCCTCACACTAACTGAGGAGGATGAGGTCATGGGAATCCGGCTCTTCTTTGACCTATGTATGGTACCGATTTCTATTTCGCAATGGTCGGTTGGAGTATGAGCGGTATACCTCATCTCCTCAGGGCTTAATTATGATTGTAAAATGTAATCAGCCGTGTAATGTATTTGCTTAAGGTGGAAATATGAGAATCATTAGTTGATGTTACCTTGCTTAGCATATCCTAGATGGATAAATGTTATACATGTTCTTCAATTCCTTATTGGATAAGTGACATGCTGCTTTATCAAATTATAGTTGAAATGCTTGGAATAAGGATATTGCTCTAGTCTGTTTAGACATTGATTTATCTGCTATTATATATATATATATATATATATATATATATATATATATATATATATATATATATGATTCCTTCGCTCAGTTTTATTCTATGAAACTGCGATAATAATATTTCTGGCAGAGAGTTATATCTCTCGCTGGGACAATTTAAATTATCTCACCCCATGAGATCCAACTTTTTAGGTAGACGCAGAAGAAGAGGCAGAAACCCTATAGCAAGGGAAGAGTAGCAGCAACAGCAATAGGGATAGCAGTGACATTCCAGGTGGAGGCACTGCCTGTCATATTTTGTTTAGAAAGGCATGTGTGTCATCTCGGTACTCTCATGTCCTCGGAGTTAGTAGTTAGTACTTTTAATGAATCAATCTGAGATTTTGGCTTGATGCCTCGAGGTTTTTATGTTGTCTGTGTATAGTTTTAACAGGACAGTTGATGCTTGTAATCCTCGATAAGGGATGGTACAGGACATGTACTTATGAACCAAGATGTAAATGCAATACATTAGTCCTTGATAAAAGAGTTTTCTTGTGTTTGGATCTCTTCGTAAATGGTTTTAATTTTTAGTGATTTTCAGTAATCTAATGTTAATGAGTGCTTCTGTTTAGTTAATGATGTTTTGTTTGAACGGTGCATCACAATTTAGTGATATCATAGCTCTAGGATCGCTGAGTCTACATAGACATAGGATTAAGGTTGTTGAGTCTATTCTAGTGTCTTCTAGTTATCTGATAGTGTCTTCTACTCACATAGGAGGAGGAGGAGAACTTAAAGATGTCTGGATCACATGAAGAACATGCTGCTGAGAGCAGCATTGCTGCACCAAGAAGAGGTGTAAGGGATCAGGATAGGAAGGAACTAGTACTTGAACATCCCCAGCTTAACCAAGCTGCACTAGAAAACCCAGCTTTCCATGATCTGTTTGGGCAGTTCATGGCAACTATGACGCATACGGCGGACAAGATGCCACCACCTACACCGAGGGCACCAGCTCACCATGAAGGATGGGAGCCGGTAAGACTTTCGAACGACTTTGTCGGGTAGGAGCCACAGATTATGCTGGTACAGCTAACCCAGCAGATGCAGATATGTGGCTGACTGAGCTGGAGAAGACTTTTAGAATCCTCAATATCTCTGAAGTAGAGAAGGTGAGGCATGCAGTGTACCTTCTAAAAGGGAGTGCTGGTCACTGGTGGATAATAGAAGAGGGCAAGAGGTCAGGTGTTGAAATCAGATGGGGAGAATTCTGACGAGAATTTGTCAATAGATACTTTCCCAAGACGTATCTAGATGAGAAGATCTCTCAGTTTGAGAGGTTAAGGCAAGGACCAATGAACATTAGCGAGTATGAAGCTAAGTTCATGGAGCTTTTGCGGTTCTGTCTGCATATGGAAGCTACTGATGAAGAGAGAATTCAGCATTTTGAGAAGAGGCTAAACGTTGATCTGACCACTCATGTGTCTTCCTTAGAGAATAGGGAGAGGTTCGCCACCTTTGTGGATTCCGTGAGATGAATAGAAAGGTCAGTGATTGAGAAGCGTTAGACTAAGAGTAAGAAGGTGTATACTCAGTTTCAAGGATAGAGGTCCAAAAGTTTCAAGAAACCGAGATTTTCTGCACCAATAGCACCGCCAAGGTTCAATACCCAGACGCAATGGACGTTGAGTAGGGGTAGAGGTTGTAGTTTACCACCAGAGGGAGCCCACAGCTCAGCCTCAATGTTAGTAACAGGACCACCCAGGCCATAGAGGGAGAGAAGAGGCTGTTTTATATGCGGAAAGATGGGGCATTTGATGAAAGATTGTCGAGCTAGTGATGTAAGTGTGACTCAACCTCTGAGTCAGAGTCAGCAAGGCTTTCAGAAGTGATAGTTTTTGAGTGGCGCTAGAGGACGTGAACAAGCGTCCCAAGCTAGTTCGTCAGCACCCAACAACCGAGCGTAGGGTCAACAACAAGTAACGGAGAGATTCTATGCGATGAATCAACCCGAAGTAGTAGTCAACTCTCGAGTTGTGACAGGTCAGATGGATGTTTCTTATCTGTTTTGATTGATTTGGGTGCTACGCATTCCTTCGTCACTAGAGAAGTGATCCTTGACTGCAATATGACTATCAGTCATAGAGCAAATAATCTATTGTTAGAAACCCCTTTGCTGGGATCTACAGTGCTGCAGGAGGTGTGTTCTTCTTGCATTCTTTCCTTTTCTGAACATCACATTCAGGTGGATCTTATACCACTTGAGATGCACGGGTTCGATATAATTCTTTAGATGGACACCCCAGAAAAGTATAAGGTTGTCTTGGATTGTGATTCCAAGCAAGCTGTGTTCACATATGACGGTGACACATGGATCTTTCAGGGAGATAGAAAGATTCTTCCAACCTATCTTGTATCAACTATGGTAGCTGAGAATTTGATGAGACAAGGATGCTTTGCATTCTTAGCACATGTGGTAGACACCACAAAGGAGAGCCCTAATCTTTCTGAAGTTCCGATAGTTAGGGAGTTTGAAGATGTGTTCCCTGAGGAACTTCCAGGTGTTCCTCTACCCCGAGAGATTGATTTTGAGATTAATCTAATCTCGGGCACGCAACCAATAGCACAAACACCGTATAGAATGGCACCTGCTGAGATGGCAGAGCTCAAGAAACAGCTGCAGAAGTTGCTTGAGAAAGGTTTTGTCCGACCGAGTACTTCACCATGGGGTGCTCTGGTTCTCTTTGTTAAGAAGAAGGACGGATCGATGTGATTATGCATTGATTACAGACAGTTGAATAAAGTAACCATACAGAACAAGTATCCTCTGCCAAGGGTCGATGACCTATTTGATAAGTTGTGTAGTGCAACTATCTTCTCTAAGATAGATCTGAGGTTGGGATATCATCAGTTGTGTATCAAGGAGAGTGACATACCTAAGTCTGCCTTTAGGACAAGGTATGGTCACTATGAGTTCATAGTTATGTCGTTTGGACTCATTAATGCACCAGTTGCATTCATGGAACTCATGAATAGAATATTTTGACCTTTTCTTGATCAGTTTTTAGTAGTCTTCATAGATGACATCTTGATATACAGTAGAGATACTCAACAGCATGAGCAGCACCTCTTTCAGGCTTTAACTTTGCTAAGAGAGCATAAGTTGTATGCTAAGTTTAGTAAACGTGAGTTCTGGTTACCAGAAGTTTCTTTTCTAGGGCATGTAATATCTGCCTCAGGTATCCGTGTCGATCCTAAGAATGTAGAATCTATCCTGCAATGGGAACAGCCAAAGAGACCGACGGAGATACATAGTTTCCTAGGACTGGCAGGCTATTACAGGAGGTTCATTAAGAACATCAGTTCTATAGCTTTACCCCTAACCAAGTTGACTAGGAAGGAGGTTCCTTTTTTCTAGAATGACAAGTGTCAACATTCTTTCCAGTTGTTGAAAGAAAGGTTAACAAGTGCAACTGTGCTGGTGTTACCTGAGAAAGGGAAGGGGTACATAGCTTTCTGTGATGCATCTAAGAATGGTCTAGGATGTGTGTGGATTCAGGATAATTAAGTGATTTCTTTTGCCTCTCGACAGCTTAACAAACACGAGGAGAATTATCTGAGACTTGATCTAGAGCTAGCTATTATAGTCCATGCTTTGAAGATCTAGATACATTATCTTTATGGAGAAACATTCTAGATTTTCACAGACCATAAGAATCTAAAATATATCTTCTCACAGCATGAGTTGAACATGAGACAACACTGCTGGATGGAGTTAATCAAGGACTACAATTGTACAATCGATTATCATCCAGGGAAGGCTAATGTAGTGGCTGATGCGCTAAGTAGGAAATCATCATCACCATCCTTAGATAAAGCACAGTTGAACTCCTTAGTGTGCTTTAAAAGAGATATGCTTATCTCCTTAAGGCAAAACAATATACAGCGTAAGGTATCTTTGTTAGTCGGGCTGTTAGCTGAGATGCAAGTGAAACCTACTCTGAGATAGCAGATTAAAGAAGCACAGCAAGCTGATACTGTGGTTCAGTAGATCAGGTCAGAGTATGGTAGTGAGAAACTGTATGGCTTTCATGAGTCAGAGGATCATATAGTCTGTTACCATGATAGGATGGTAGTACCTGATGTCAATGACTTAAGGAAGTTAGTCTTGGAGGAAGCTCATTCTTCAATGTATGCAATGCATCCAGGGAGCACTAAAATGTATCGTAACTTGAAGGATATGTATTGGTGGATAGGATTGAAGAAGGATGTAGCTGAGTTTGTTATGCGGTGTCCTATGTGTCAGTAGGTTAAAGTTGAACATCAAAAGCCCACAGGAACAATGCAACCTTTGCCTATATCGCAGTGAAAATGGGATCATGTGACCATGGACTTTGTGGTTGGTTTGCCTAGAACAACCAAAGGTCAAGATTCCATATGGGTGATAGTTGATAGGTTGACTAAGATAGCACATTTCCTTCCTATCAAAACAACCTACACTGCTGAGAAGCTTGCACAGATATATATAGATGAGATAGTGCAGTTGCACGGGATTCCAGCTACTATTGTTTCTGATAGAGATCCCCAGTTCATGAGTCATTTTTGGGAACGACTACATAAAGCTTTGGGTACACAGTTAAGGTTTAGTACTGCCTTTCACCCACAGACAGATGGAAAATATGAGAGGACCATACAAACCTTAGAGGATTTGCTTAGGGCATGTGTCCTTCAGTTTGTAGGAAGTTGGGATCTACACTTGAGCTTAATAGAATTTGCTTACAATAATAACTATCAGCACAGTATTGATATGGCACCATATGAAGCATTATATGGTAGATGTTGTAGATCTCCTTTATGTTGGTATGAAATAGGAGAATATCAACTTTTGGGTCCTAAGCTAGTGCAACAGACAACTGAGAAGATTAAAGTAATACAACAACAATTAAAGATTGCACAAGATAGACAGAAGTCGTACGCCAACAAACGGCGAAGACCCTTAGAATTCCAAGTTGGAGACAGAGTATATCTCAAGGTCTCACCTTGGAAAGGTGTCTTTATGTTTGGAAAGAAGGGAAAGTTAGCTCCTTGATTTATGGGGCCTTATCCAATCATTGAACGGATTGCAAAGGTAGCCTATAAGCTGGAGTTGCCACCTGAGCTACATAAGTTGCATCCAGTATTCCATATCTCCATGCTGAGAAAGTTTCATCCTGACATAGAGTTGGTTTTGCAACCTGTAGAGGTAGAATTAAATGATGATATATCATATGTTGAAGGACATGTGATGATCCTTGATAAAAGAATTAAAAAGTTGAAAAAGAAAGACATATCTCTAGTGAAAGTTCTCTGGCATCACCGTGGCATTGAAGAGCTACGTGGGAGCTAGAGGAAGAGATGAGGAGGAAGTACCCTTCTCTTTTCTCTTGATGATTTCGGGGACGAAATCCCTATTAGGGGAGGATAATTTGTAACATCCCTGACCTGGGTTATGCTCTAACCCTAGATGTTGTGTTTAAGAAAGATAATTATATTCTTTCTCTTATATTTTGAAAAGTAATTAAGGCTCAATAGGAGCTTATGTTTCAATTTTAGTCCTTTTTGAATAATATTGAAAACAATGTTTTGCCCATTTTGGACTAAAGTGCAAATTACCCAAGTTGAGGGGTTAACTTGCAAATATTACATGATAAAATGTTCCTTAAGTGTTGAAGCATCATAAGAATGAAAATGATGCAGAGGTATGTCTTGTGGTAGCCTGAGTACAAAGAAAGAGCTTATTAAGCAATGTTTGTGCATTAAAACCTAGTTTTGGTGTAATGTGCAATTTACCCAAAATCTAGAGTTCGATATGCAAAATACCACTTTAGAGAGTCCCCAATGTTTCTTGGTATCAATTAGAGACAAGAAAATCATAGGGGTGTCTCATTTGAATCTCTTCGGAGGAGAGAGAATCTTGATATTAAAATAATCAAGATTTAAGCATAATTGAAACCCTAATTCAATTTAATGCAAAAATAAATATATTAATGGAAGTGCCCTTCAAAAAAAAATGTGATGGTGGAATTTATATAAGTATGGACGTCCTTGTGCCTTGCAATGGCACTGAAATATCTAAAGTGAGTGGAGAGTCCACTCACATTAGTTAAAGAAAAAGTAATATCCACTAATTTTTTGATATTATTATTATATTGATTAAGGTGCTTAATTTATTTTTTTTAATTCATGGATAAAGAAGAGGATTTCTAAGGGGAGGATTATGGCTTCGTATGCAAGGAATTTAGGGGGATAAGTGGCACCAGTTTTGGGAATTAAAGGATTATTATAACACGTTCTCTCTCTTGAAATTCCCTTACATATACCCCATTTTCCACCCACATGAAAGACTCTTTTTCGAATCTACTTTCTTTCTTTGCTTGGTTCGAAGACAAGGGAGCTTAGGAGCAAGAGGAGAACGTGCCCCAACCTGTAGGTAAGCTCCATAGTCATCTTCAACCTTGAGTTCATGGTGGAAATCGAATTTCAACACTCATTCTCTTCTTTTCTCCATTCAATGCTCAACCTTGATCATCCTTTGCATCCAAAGACTTGAGAACGGACCTTGGACAGTTGAGAAAGCTTCATTCACCATTTAGGACGTGATGCTTTAAGCTTGGAATCAACTTTTAAGGTGGGTTATATAACTTGAACCCTTAAATGTTATTATTGATTTCATTTCTTTATCAAATGTTGATTCTTTCTTCTTTCTCGAAATTCCAATTGATAAGTTGATGAAATCATCATAAGAATCACAGAAAATTTCGAAGGTTTGAACCTTGAAGATGATGATGTCATCTTAGAACACACCTCAATAAAAATCATGTGCAAACGGTTTCAATTTTATGACCAAACGGTCTGAAGACCATTTGGTGATCAAACGGTCTCAAGACCGTTTGGGGTCAATTGCTGATGTGGATGAATGAAGATCCAATGGTTCAAATTGACCTAATTATAATGGATTCAAGAATGGATGATCCATTGATTACAAATCCTAATCGTATTGATTGGTTGAAACCCTAAATTGATTGAGTCAATTTTTTATGTTGAATGGCCCAAACAATCTCAAGTCCATTTGAGGGCAAACGGACTCAAGACCGTTTGAGGTCAAGTGGAGTCATGGATGGATGGAGATCCAAGGGTTACATTTTGATCTACTTTCAATGGTCTCAATGTTGGATGGTTCAATGAGTGCAAACCCTAAATCGATTGATTGTGGAAACCCTAGATGATCCTTTCGGTTTCAAGGTAGTTTGGACCAAACGGTCTTGAGACCGTTTGAGTCCAAACGGTCTTGAAACCGCTTGAGATCAAATGGTCTTCAAACCATTTCAAATCAAATGGTCTCAAAACCATTTGAAGTTCAATCGGTTTCAATGATGGGTTGTTCATTCGGTCTCAAGGTTAATTTGATCAAAATGGTTTCAAGGGTTGAAAGCATCAAATGGTCTTCAACCCGTTTAAGGGTCTCAACCCTAGATTCCCAAACGGTTTCAAAACCGTTTGGTGGGCAAATGGTCTCAAAACCGTTTGAAGGTCAAGGAGGTCAAAACCGTTTTAAAGTTCAGAAGTATCAAACCGTTTGAAGACCTAATGTGATGAAAGATCAATTAACCCTATGATTGTTAATGATGTATCTCAAAGTTAATTACAATGGTTGTACCTCTCAAGTACTTAGGTGATTAGTACTTTTTGAGTGGTTAACCTTTGATACTTATGAAAGTAGTAACTCAATACACTATGATAACCATAGATGTATGCTTTTGAATGAGGGGTTGACCTAATCTAATCAAGTTTGAAGTAATCAACAACCTAGAGAGGATGAGAGAGAGAGGAATTCATACATGTATAATAATCATGTAATGGTTAAGCCTCAACACTCTCAATGTGATTAAAATATGTATTTAGGTTATGATCCTTGATAAAGAGATCATGAAACCCTAATCAAAAAAGGTTGATGAGCCCTAACCGTAAATTAGGGCAATGCTAGGTGAAACCCTAATCTAAGGTAATAGTGTAACCCTAATTTAGGGTGATGATATGAGAAATCCCAATTCAGGGTAATATAATGAAAAACCCTATTTTAAGAGGATGTTTCATGAAACCCTAATTTGGGGAAAAGTTATAAGGAACCTTAATTCAAGACAATGATGTGATGTGAAACCCTAATCTAGGGTAATGCCATTTGAAACCCTAATGCAGTGATGAGATGTGTGAAACCCTAATCTAGGGTAATGCCATGTGAAGCCCTAGTGCAGTGATGTGATGTGAAACCCTAATCTAGGGTGATTTCATGTGAAACCCTAATCTAGGGTTATGCCATGTGAAACCCTAATGCAATGATGAGATGTGAAACTCTAATCCACAGTGATGTTATGTAATGCTACATGAAACCCTAATATGAAACCCTAACCCTAATATAGGGTAAAGGTATGTCAAATCCTAATATTGGGTTATAGTGCATGAAACCCTAATCTTGGGCAATATGATGATAAACCATAACTCTAATTTTGGGTAATGGGATGAGTATTCCTAATTGACATGAATTGAGAAACCCTAACCCTAATGAGGGAATAGTGATGCTACTCTTACATTGTATAGTGCTGATATGTAATTGATATAACTGTTATCATGTGTACTAATCACGCAGGTAACATGAGATGTTGGGCATAGCTAGGTATGAGCTATGATGTTTTATTATTGAAATTGTTTTATGGGCCTTGTGAGCCATAATATGCTTTGTTGCCTAGTAAGAGGTAACAAGAGATTAAATGGGCCTTGAAAGCCACGTGAGATGCTTGTATTACAAGTATCATGTTTGCCTAGGTCAGATAACCTGAAGGTATTAGTTACTTGATAAGTGGTAACAAGTGCTCTTTGATGAACGGAGGGTTTGAATAGCCATATTCCATAATCATGATGATGAGATGTTAAGAGATGAGAATACCCATGATGTGACAAGGGATTGAGATCCCAATGTTTTATAAAGCTTCAAAAAGTACTTGATAGAAATATTACACATTCTTTGTAGCATTTGTTATAATAATTTATGTTTGAAAACCTGACTGATGCTAAAATAATATGGTAATGTACTTAACTAATCAAGTGAAATCTTATCATGTAGAGCCCTGACCATAGATCCATCATCATCAGTAGTTGGTGATGGTGAAATAGGTTTTCCTATGGGATCTTCTGGAGGGCATATTGCTGAGTATGTGGGGGTTATGGGCGTGAATATCCTTGCACCCTAATTGAGGAATTGATGTGAGATAAACATTAAATCTCCCAATCCTTCATTATATATATTGGGATGGATGTATCACTAATCTCCCGATGCCAAGATGGTTGTATCACAAATCTCCCGATAATGTTAATGCCGGATCGATGTGAGATAAACATGAAATATCTTGATTGCAAAGAGAGTAAAGTTGCCACAGTAACTCTATACTGAAGTTGCCAGTATACCCTGGAAAGCTATTTAGCAGAGACACAAGATGTCCTGCATTTTGTCATCACACTAACTAAGGAGGATGAGGTCATGGGAATCCGGCTCTTCTTTGACCTATGTATGGTACCGATTTCAATTTCGCAATGGTCGGTTGGAGTATGAGTGGTATACCTCATCTCGTCAGGGCTTAATTATGATTGTAAAATGTAATCAGATGTGTAGTGTATTTTCTTAAGGTGGAAATACGAGAATCATTAGTTGATGTTACCTTTCTTAGCATATCCTAGATGGATAAATGTTATACATGTTCTTCAATTCCTTATTGGATAAGTGGCATGCTGCTTTATCAAGTTATAGCTGAAATGCTTGGAATAAGAATATTGCTCTAATCTGTTTAAACATTGATTTATCTGCTGTTAGATATATATATATATATGATTCCTCTGCTCAGTTTTATTCTATTAAACTGCGATAATAATATTTCTGGCAGAGAGTTATATCTCTCTTTGGGACAATTTCAATTGTCTCACACCCATGGGATCCAACTTTTTAGGTAGACGCGGAAGAAGAGGCAGAAACCCTATAGTAAGGGAAGAGCAGCAGGAACAGAAATAGGGACAATAGTGACATTCTAGGTGGAGGCACTGGCTGTCATATTTTGTTTAGAAAGTCATATGTGTCGTCTCTGCACTCTCATGTCCTCGGAGTTAGTAGTTAGTACTTTTAATGAACCGATCTGAGATTTTGGCTTGATGCCTTGAGGTTTTTATGTTGCCTGTGTATAGTTTTAACAAGACAGTTGATGCTTGTAATACTTGATAAGGGATGGTATACGACATGTACTTATGAACCAGGATGTAAATAGAATACATTAGTTCTTGATAAAATAGTTTTCCTGTGTTTGGATCTCTTCGTAAATGGTTTTAAATTTTAGTGATTTTCAGTAATCCGCTGTTAATGATTGCTTCCGCTTAGTTAATGACGTTTTGTTCGAACGGTGTGTCACAATGTTAGAGTGAAGGATAGTTCCTTCATTGATGAGGTCAGAGAAGGACCTATAGAAACCCCATGAGCTTGTATGAGAATGGCATAGTAGGCACCCAGAATACATCAGTAGTGCGAGCAGTAGGTTGAAACCCTGGCCAAGGGAGTATGTTGGATAGCTGATGAGATAAGCATAAAAGGATAGGGATAACCTTGAGCAAACATAGGCTTCACCCATGTAGAGGTATGCTTGTGAGCTTTATCCATCTTCATGGAGAGAGGACCTTTAGTATAAGGTTGGTTGTGGAGTTAACTCTAGAGAGAGAGAGCAGGACCCATGCAAGAAGGTCGAAAGCCTAGACTCTGAGATATGAGGAAAAGTGGGGAGTTGAGGATGATGTGACCTAAGTGGATGTTTGTTGTTGCCTCATGCTTGATCCCTGATAATGTCTTGGTTGCCACGAGAGGAACCAAACCCTAGAGAGAGGATGAGTCTGCTGGTACCTCTGTACCTACATCATAGATGAGAAGAAGAGTTTCTTAAACCATGAAGAGGTTTAGTAAGAGGTTGTGAGGCCTTATACCTTGTTGGTTTCCCTTGAGGAGGACTCCACTCTGAAGTGTTGCTTGAGTAGAGGGATGACAGGAAGTGCATGTCATGCCTTATACATGCTTGATTCGTGGTTAAGAGGTTGAGCATGCACTTTTTCACCCAAAAGTGAACCTAGGCCTAAGAGGGGAAGTGGTGTACCTAATGCTCATGATGAGATTTGAGTTTCTATAGATGCAAGCATGGTACTTCTCATGGATAGACAAAAGGGAAACCCCTTAAATTTTAAGGTATGTTTGATGAACACCTCACAGCTAAGTTGATAACATGAGAAGGTGTGATCTTGATCCAACATTGAGGAAAGAGAACAAGTATGACCTAGCATGGTTTAGTAGGTGGTCTGCTTGTGCCTTAGTAGCTACTGGGTTAAGCATGCTCATGTGTATGTAAACCCTAAGGACGATTGTGACCTTGTTTTCAAGAGTTGTAGCTTCCTCCCATCCTGGGAGAGGGACCCTTTGGTAGGGTGTATACCTCTTTTATTGGTTTGAGGTAACCTAAAGAGGTCTCATAGGATCTTGAGAAGCTAAGTGAAGAGTACATGGTGTGAGAATGAAACTGTAGACCCATAGATAACCATCTCTAAGTGCATGTGGATGTGTTACCATGGAGGTAACCGGTATGGGGCCTGACCAAGGTAGGCAGGTTGTCATGACCCCTATGAAAGGATGAAAGTCATCCCATAAATGTAGAGAGAGAGATGATAAAGGCTTAGGTAAGGTTCTAAGCTGGACATGTACTATAATAGAATCCTAAGTCTATCCTAGGGTTAGGTAGGGATAAGGCTGATGGAAGTAGGAGTTGCCTAATTCCCTAGTTGCAAATGACCATAGGGTCGGGAGGTAATAGCTATCATTGTTTGAGGGTCATGGGTTAGGAGATTGATCACCTCCATGAACTCATGCGACCCAAAGGGAAAATGAGTAGGGCACTCTTTGGATGCATAAGGGAAGAGGGATGACCCCAAAAGTGTTGGCACCCTATAGACCTAGAGGAGATGACCAAGGAATGTGTGTGGACCCAAGTAAGTTCGAGACCAGTTTTCCATGAAAGTAACTTTGATATCAAGATGATTGTGATGTAGAGGCATAAGTTGCATGTTTCAACTTAGATTTAAAGGTGTACTGACAAGGTGGGATGTACCATCTCTACTCTTGGAATAGGAAGAACTATGTATTTGGACTGTAGCCAAATTTATTTCCTCTTGTTATGGGAGTGAGAGATAGGACAATATGCATGCCATACACCAAGGATAAAAGATGATGTGAGTTGGAACGTTGCTATGAGGTATGAGGACAGAGATGATAACATGCCCTTGTGGAGTGATTGATACATGGATGGTTTACAAACACCAAGAGTATTAAGGTAGTCATCTTATGAGGATGTTTTTGTCATGAGCTATGAAGGTCGAGTTCGAAAAACCAAGAGAATAAGCTCAGAGTTTTCTTGATGAAGATAGACTTAGAGTTGAGATGAGGTAATAAGTGAAATACATGGAGGTGTATGTCTTCAATGTTACCTAACACCTAAGGATGTGAAGTGGTAATGGATGTTCTGGATGAGATACAGCTACCTAGTTTAGATGGAGGCTAGAAGAGGTTGATAGGATAACCCCCAGTTGGAAAAAGAGATAAGTTTGGCTAACACTCAGACGTAACAATATTGGTTGATCAAGTTAATGGTTGTTTGGTGAGCCAGTCTAGGGCTTACCATGATGAAAGGATAGTTGTAGAACCTCAGATGCACTTCTCTGAAAAGGAAGGTGATGAAACCCCCATTAGAGTGGTTTAGGGTTTCCGAGGAATTGATCTTAAGGAATCATGACAATATAGGAAATCATGATTTAAGATCACCATATACCGTGGTACTACCAAGATAATAAGTGACAGTAGTACTTTGGATGCCTAAGATGAAGTTGCAGGTGGTATGTTGCCATGCAAGCCAGGAAGTGAAGGACAAACACCAGTAACCCAGTGTATCAATATAGAGGATAAAAGATTCCCTGAGATGGAATGGGAGTTCATCACTAGGGATGTTGTAAGTCTCCCCTAGACCAAGGAAGGTCGAGATGCAATATGGGTTATGGTAGATTCACTACACAAAAATAATGATTTAGCTACGATTTCTTCATTTACAATTAATTTATATGTAGCGAGAACCATTTTTACTTATAAAATATTTTTGTATAACTAAAATGATTGTAGCCACCTAAGTAAATAAGGTATAGCTACAATTTTTCACTTCATTTTAATTGTATGCAAAATGACTGTAAAGAGGCAAAACCCCAACTCTCTCCCCCATTACGTATGTAGCATAGCGGACAGTTACCCCAGCCCGCTTCTCCGTCCCCGATCCCCCGACCCCAGGCACTCCGTCCACAGTCCACCGTCCGTGCGTCATCCAGTGGTGGGCTCCTGAAGCCCGACGCCTAAAGATGACTTGCCTCCTCCGACTATGAAGCCGTCTGCCTGATCCCTGCGCCCCCATCCCACTTCTCCGTCCTCGATCCCCCGACCCCAGTACACAACGGCGCCCTCCGCGCTCCGTCCGCTCGACGTCCAATGGTGGGCTCCTGAAGCCCGACACCTGAAGCCACCTTGCCTCCTCTGACTCCGAAGTCGTTTGCCTGATCCCTACGCCCCCATCTCTCTGCGCCCCCTGCCGTCCGATTGGTGAGGTTTCCCCCCAGCAGCAAAACTTTTCTGGAGGCACCCCTCTCCGACGGTGCACCTTCCAGTCTTCTCTCTGGAGGCGTTCCTTTCTGGCTTCTCTCCAGCGGTGCTCCTGTTGATTTTCTCTCAAGCAGCGGTCCCCTGCTTTGTGCGCTCTTTGGCAGCGTCTTCCAACTGGTCTTCTCTCCGACGTTGCTCCCTACGTTCTCCGACGTACGACGGTGCCTACTCTCTGCTCTTCTCTCTATATATATCATATGTATTTTATATCCAGTTCTCATTCTTGCTCTCTCTATCAATTCTACAACTATAACAAGAAGAACATTTGATATTTATGTCAGCCCCTTCCTCTATGAAATAGGAGAAAGACTATTGCTTGATGCTTGTTGTGGATACACAATACCTGTAAAAGTAGGCATTAGGAATACCATTAAATACTCATAGGTTTATCCCATATTAGAAGTGGCACACAGACCTTAGGCTCCGTTGAATACCATCCCTCTGTAAGGGCCCTCCATTTTTGCCTACACTTCTGAGAGCAACTGTTCTCTTTATTCCCCTATATATCATTCGTACGTATGCAACAAGAGGAACGTTTGACATTTCTGTCAGCACATTCTTCTATTAAATAGGAGAAAGATTTTTGCTTGATTATCGTAATGGATACACCATACCTCGTAAATAGGCATTGGGAAGAATAACAATTGCCTAAATATACAATGTATGACTAATATATATATTAAGTAATGATAATCATGTTACGCCTAATAGGCCCACTAATACTATGTAACCTCCTTTTTACTTTAAGGTTCCCCCTCATGCTAGACAATATACATTAATCATGACTGTCTTGCCCATGAATATGACTACTATTTGCCTATTTGGATCAGACTGGATATTAATATAGATAGTTTGCTTTGAGTCATATGGCTTGTTGAGGCTTTCATGAACTATTGTACATAGTTTTTTTGTGTGTTTCTTTATAGTATTTCTTTATATTGCTCAAGCCAATGCATTGTAAAAACTCACTTTTTGATATATACAAAAAGAGGAACATGGGATAAAAAAGGAGTGTACTCATTATGGAAGAAAAGGGCACTCCACAAGAAAACTATGCTATAAGCTGCATGGTTCTCCTTCCACAACATACATGCAACTCTCATTTTTTTAACATTGAGACTAAGTTATGGATTGTATTTTAATTATACTATATTCTCCCTACAATGATAAACAAGTGGGATAGCTTTGGAAAGTGAGTAGTTGATGCTTTCTTCATTGGTAGAAACTGAACTGGTCTCTGTGCCACTATCTCTCATCAGGCTTTGAAAAGTCCAATTTCTTATTAGTCTGGGAAAACTCTGCCCATGATCTGAGAAAGAGCTCTTAAATCTTATTGAAACTAAGTTATGTAATGATTTTTAATACTTTGTATTCTTATATTTTTTTTCTTAATTGTTATAGGTAGTCATGGTAGATAAAAGTTGGATCCATGAGGAACATAGAACAAGCACGACATATTTACTTAGGGTGGTTAAATTTATAGAGCATGCATTTTTAAAATCCAACAGAGATGGGACTATCTTATGTCCTTGTAAGTAGTGCTTAAATGTGTATAGGTAGAATCGGCAGTCGCAACTGAACACTTGTTATGGAATGGATTCTTGACCACCTACACAAATTGGATTTTTCACGGTGAGGGTTCATTTGATAGCTCTGAGGATTCACAAACACAAAATGACACATTCAAAGATGATATGAGAGACATGTTGCATGATGCGTATGGAGTATCACAGGATGGAGAGAATATGGAAGGTGATGACCATCGATTTGTATTTGTTGATGATGCAGAAGTTGAGCATTTTTACAAACTGTTAGAGATTGTTGCACATGAATTGTACCCTAGAAGTAAGAAGTATTCTAAATTGTACACTATTGTGAGGCTGTTTCACATAAAATGTGTCAATAATTGGAGTAATAAGTCATTTTCTGAGCTGCTTGAGCTTTTGAAGGAATTGCTTCCAGAGGGTGAGACATTGCCCAGCTCTTATTATGAATTCAGAAAAATAATCAGGGACCTTGGACTTGACTATGATAAAATCGATGCTTGCAAATATAACTGCATTTTGTATCGAAAGAATTTTGCAGATAAGACTTCATGCCCGAAATGTGGTGCTTCTAGATATAAAGAAATCAAATTGACGAAGCTGGTGCAGAAAACATTCGTACAAACAAGAAAAGAGTTCCTTGTAAAGTCCTTCGCTACTTTCCCTTGACTCCTAGGTTGAAGAGAATGTTCATGTCTTCGAAACTATCACCCCTAATGCGGTGGCACGATGAAAGTCGTACCAAAGACGGGATTCTTCAACATACAGCAGATTCTCCAGCATGGAAGACGTTTGATAATATGCATGCTGAGTTTGCTTCTGATTCTCGCAATGTTCGCCTTGGTTTAACTTCCGATGGATTTAATCCCTTTGGCCTCATGAGTCTATCATATAGCATTTGGCCCATTGTCTTGATTCTGTACAACTTGCCACCATGGTTGTGCATGAAGTCTCCCAATTTTATCCTGTCGATGATCATTCCTGGTCCAACTCAACCAGGAATGGACATAGATGTCTACCTACAATCGTTGCTTGAGGAGTTAAAAGAACTGTGGGAAGTTGGTGATGATACTTATGATGTTGATCGTAAAGAGATATTCAAGTTGCATGTTGCCTTACTATGGACGATAAGTGACTTTCCTGCATATGGTTATCTATCTGGTTGGCAAACTAGTGGGTATCTTGCATGTCCTTTCTTCAACAAAGACGTGTGCTCATGGAGACTATCATATAGTAAGAAAGCATGTGTCATGGGTCACAGGAGGTTCCTCCTAATGGATCATAAATTTCGTAAAGATGCTTCATCATTTGACGGAAAAGAGGAATTTAGAAGTGCTCCTAAGATGTTTTCTGGAAGTCAAGTTCTAGATCAAACTAGAGATGTAGATAATTTACCGTACAACTGGAGAAAGTGAAGTATATCTTTTGAGCTGCCATACTGGAAGTATAACCTTATATGTCATAATCTTGACGTGATGCACATAGAAAAGAATGTTTGTGAGAGTTTGATTCACACACTGCTAGGAATGGAGAAGTCAAAGGACACTGAAAATTCTCGATATGACCTTGAAGAGATGGGCATAAGGCATAGACCTCACATTATCAAGGATGGAAATAAAAATATCATCCCACCTTCATGTTTTACTTTGAAGAAGGAGGAAAAAGAATTATTTTGTAAGTTGTTGAAGTCTGCTCGAGTTCTTAATGGGTATTCTTCTAATATAGCTAGAAATGTGCGTGTCAAAGAAAAAAGGCTGATGGCATTGAAGAGTCATGATTATCATGTATTGATGCAACAGTTTCTCCCATTAGCTTTACAAGTAGTGTTGCCCAACAAAAATGTTAGATCTGTTGTAATTGAGTTGTCCAATTTTTTAAAGACTTATGCTCTAAAGTCATAAATCTAAATACTTTTGAGAAGTTGGAATCCATAACGCAGTGACTCTTTGTAACCTAGAGAAGATTCTCTCACCATCATTCTTTGATGTGATGGAGCATGTGGTCATTCATCTTCCACGAGAAGCGAAGATAGTCAGACCGATATTCTATCGTTGGATGTACCCCGTGGAGAGGTAATCTTTCTAACAATTAAATTTGTTCAGACTTTGCATCCGATCGTATGTGATGTTCTTACAGAGTTTTTTCTTCTTATTAATGTAGACACTTGCAAACTTTAAATAGATATGTGCGAAATAAAGCTGCTGCAGAAGCTTCTATAGCAGAAGGTTACTTGGCAGATGAATGCTTAACATTCTGTTCGAGATATCTCTCAGGAGTTGAGACAAGTTTCACTAAATTGTCTAGAAATGATGTGGAAGATGAAGATATGGATAACGATGAAGAGTGTTCTATATTCTTTCATAAAGGGCGTCGTCTAGGAAAGAAGACTCCTATTATGCTTGATAACACAATGCTCAAAGTTGCACATCAATATATTTTAGCAAACTGTGATGCAGTTGATCCATACGTGAAGTAAGATCGTTGTTTACTTTTCACTATGTACTTTCATATTTACGTCTAGGTGTGTCACACGTGTATTTTAGCAGGGAGCACATCTGATACTTGAAGAAAATCAATCCACGTGCACGACAATGGGAAATCAGTAATCTTCATATGAACAGTTTCAATGAATGGTTTAAAAAACATGTAAGTTTAAATAAGTTATTTCCATCAGCAAAATAACAAAAATATATAAATAATAAAATTCATAATATTTTCAGATTGAGGAGAAGGCAAAGTCGACAATTGTGTTACCAAACCTTTTAGTGTTGGCTCGAGGACCGCAACAAATGACGATGCAATATGCAGGATATGTAACAAATGGTTATAGATTTCGCACCAAGGATCGAGAATGCGGAAGGAAAACACAAAATAGTGGAATTATGGTGAACGCTCAGACCGAAAGTTTTTCCAGCTCCAAGGACAAAACTCCTCTAACGGGTCAGGTTACGTACTACGGGGTGTTAAGGGACGTTTTCGAGATCAGTTATTACGAGCAACTCAAAGTTGTATTGTTCAAATGTGACTGGGTCAATGCAAACATAGGCATCAAAAAATCTAAAAATGACTTCACAATGGTCAATTTAGAACGTATTGATGTAACTGATCATCCATTTGCATTGGCCTCCCAAGTACAACAAGTGTTTTATGTGAAAGACATAAGTCAAAAAAAATTGGAGCTTTGTTGTGCACACTATACCTCGTGATACTTATGACATGGAGGAGAAGCTTCATAATAATTTCATGGATGGAACCTTCTTGTCAGAAGATAAATCTTTAAGTGATTTGGAAAATATCTTAAGTGACGTTTGTGATGACGTTAATTTAGTCAGAGAAGACATGGAGGGTGTGACCTTTTATGAAGAGGGTCATGATCCCCATCATTGATCTTGTGTAACTTTTTTATTTTATTAGTTGGGTCAATTACTGGAAACACTCATGTTATCCTTTTATTTATAAAATGATCATTTATTCTTTTACATAATTATATATTTGGGTTAATCTTCTTAATGAGTTTTCCTGTTGGATGTTGGCTTCATCAGCAAAATTAAAATATTATTGAAATTTTTAATTTTATTTGAGGAACACAATTAGAGAATGTATGCCATGATTTCAGTTTGTAATTGAATATTTTTGATATCAATTGTCTATTTAGGAGAATGAAAAGATGCAGTCAGCTATTGTCTCCACTTACTGATGATGTCTGCAATGAAGGATTAACTCATGGGAGTGTGACAGGTAAAATAAAAAATTACATCATTGAATATCTTTCTTAGAATCGCTCATATCATCATTTTAGTTGCAGGTACTTCCAAAAGACCAAAGGGAGGGTATCTTGGTTCGATAAATGTTGATTGGGGGTGTTCAAATGCAAAAGAAGGACTTAGAAATAGTAAAACTATGGCGGGATCAGCTGCAAATAACAACAAAAGTTCTTCTTTGAACCTTGCAAAAGAAAAAGAAATCCTCTGTGTCAAATGATGGAGTTGGTGTCGTTGGTAAAAGTCATGTGGTGGCAAACTCAAATAATGCTAGAGAAGAAAGTCATTCTAAAAGACACTTACAAAAAAAAAGTCATCAAGGAGTGCTTGTAAAAGCAAGTATGCGACGTTTGGTAAATGATGTCAGTAATAATCAAGAGGTTGAAATTGATAAATTAGATAATGATCAACATTCTATTGTTGAGTCTCCTACTTTTGATCTTGGGCAGAGTGAAGGTAAGAAAATTTAGATACGAAGATGCATTACATTTTTCACAAACTATTATTTAATTATATGTGTATAATATGTATATCCTTGTAAATACTTGCATCATATTCATGATTTTATAGGGGGAGCTACAAATAAAAAAACAAGGGGCTATTCTAAGTGTATCTTATTATGGGGTAAGAGAGGGGATAAAAAGCTGCCAATTACTTTGGATGAGAATGGAGATCCAATAGGACCACATCAGAATGACCTATCTTCCTTTTTGGGAACTGTTGCTAGAAATTCTGATCTTGCACCATTAAACTATCTTGATTGGCGACAAGTACCTGTGGAAAACAAAATCGCTATATGGAATTATGTGGAGGTAATTCTAGTCTTAGAGATATAATACAATGCTGTAAATTTTTTATTTAAAAATTATTCTTTTGTTACAGACCAAGTTTGTTATCGACATAAAGGGGAAGAATTCAGTTTTGCGAACAGTGAGGGATTGTTGGAGAAACTTCAAAGCGGATATTAAAAAAAACCACTACATGCGACACAAAGAAAAATCTGACCGACTTAATGATTTCCCCTCCCGTGTTGATCCTGATCAATGGAAATTTCTTGTGAATTTTTGGGATTCTGATGATGGAAAGGTAAAACAATTTATTCCTCAATTTTGTAGAATTTAATAGTGTATATTGTATATAATTATATTATAATGCATTGTATGTAGTTAAGGAGTGCTAAAAACATTATAAGTAGAAAGTTTGTAACGATAAGACATACATCGGGATCAATGTTGTATGCTTGTGTGAAGGCTAATGTGAGTTATCTTCTTGTTGAAATGTGCATTACACTTTCTTACTACTATTCTCATATATGCTGCTACTGTTACAAACAATTACAAGAAAAGAAAAATGGTGGCAATGTTAGCAGATTAGAATTGTTTAAGGCCACCCATTTGAAGAAGGATGGTACTGTTGTGGATGCAAAATCTGCAGAATTGATTGTAAGCAATCATTTAACAAATTTATTTTTTGTTTAATGAAAATATTCTCATTTATATTGTATGTAGGACAAGATGAATGTGGCACTTGCAAGTAATGATGAAAATCTCTATGAAGACGAGATATTTGATCATATGTTGGGCCCAAAGAAGATTCCTGTGAAACATGCGATTCATGTGTCTTGTAATGTATATGAAAACAAAATCACAGACTTAGAACTGGTTGTTGATGCTCATACCCAGATATACGAGGCTCAACAAAAGGAGTTGTTAGAAATGAAGAAAAAAATTGAAAATCTTGAAGCTATGATGCTGAGAAATTCTAACCTGAGTGCTTCATTTCAGCCAAACGAGGTAAATTTTCAAATTCTTATAATGTGATTACATAATAAAAATGATTTTCTTATAGTAAACTAATTATTTTGTAGAATATCACAAGGACCACCAATGAAAGACTACCCAGACCAAATCAATCGAGTAGTAAAACACCCATTACCGAAGGACAGGTTATTATATCCAAACATTTATTGATTGATTTTTTCAATCTGATTTTTAGGTATAAACAATGTTTGACACGATCTTTATAAATTTAAAGGTCGTTTCCTTGTTAAGTTTTGAGGATGGGAATTCAACTGTAGCACAAGGACACATTACTTCTACAAGTACAACTTATGTCGTAGGAGGAGCACTGTTGGGGTCCTCATTTGCTGATGTGTCCATTACTGTACCAATCCAACCTCAAGAGCAGTTGATTAGGCCTTTTAGTCAACACCAAGTCATTGAGGATGTAATTGGGACAGTGATAGCTTGGCCAAAGAAATTACTCATTGTCAGATAACATTTTATAAATTAATCTCAATACTAGAAGTGCACTTCTTAACTATTTATGCATCATTGTAGGTGAACCATTTGGAGATGTGGAAACCAAGAGTAGCAGTCATTTGATCAACATAGAGATTCACATATCATATGAATTCATAGGATTTAGTAAAAATAGAAGTCAGCTATTATTTATTATATTTAGTTGGTTTTCAATAAATGTGGATGTCACACATATTGTAGTACCATTCATTATTTCATTGTCTTGATTTTAAATTCAAAGGAAAAATTCTTATAGATCATTCGCTATCTATTTCCCATGCATCAAATGATTACCCTGTTATTATAGTTACTGAACAAGTGGCATGTATGGTTCTAGTTGAAGAACAATTTGTTGAGGCCAAATCGATAGTAAACTTGTTTATCTGTTTGATGCCTATGATTTAGCAGTCCTACTAATCTCTGATTACATTTTTTCTTTATGGTGGCTTTGATGCTACATTTTCAAATGATTTATGTCTGATATGTTTATACCACTGATGGGACTATACAGCTGTATTTGCTGGTTTCTCCCTGTTCTCAGATTCCCAAGTGTCTAATATAACCAATCCTTTTGATATGTCATCTTCTGGAGCTTTTCTTTGATGATATGAAATCACCTGCAAAGGGCACCTACAAAGGGATGTTGTCTATTGTTGGTTAAAGCCTTACCACTGTATGTTCTAGGGACTAATTGAGAATCATGTGATTTAATGAGCATATAATTAACTTTTAGGTGATTGCATAGGTTTTAGGATGATTTATGACTTCATGAATGTCAAAGTGACATGTTTGGTATCTGTTGGATGGAACCTTAATTTCATGTGAGACTGAGGTTTTGACTTTCTGTTATATGAAGCTTTGTATTCTGAAGTATTTGGGATTAGTCTGAGTAAGTTGACACGACACTGACACATATAATTTTTTGCTTTCTCATATCTGGGATTTCTACTGTGTATAATAATTTAGATGCCTATCTTTGTACTTGCAAGTGTTTTGTGTATATCAACCCTGATCCTCATGACCATGTTCCCAGGCTTATTTTGGATTGGCTGCTTCTTGTGATCAAATTTTTCATCACTGATTTTCCTTGGAAAGTTTTTCTAAGTCCTCATTTTTCTTTTGCATGATTCTATTATCATTTACTATCAGTTTCCTCAATGCCCAATTACCTTTATTCTTGTGAACTTGAATATGATGTGATTTGTTTTTTCCTCTACTAGTAATGCATCTACGTGACAAAAGGGGTTTAGTGTGTAAGTGAAACAGAACATGGTACGGTGTTTCATGTTCAAAACTGCATGAGCAGCAAGAAGGATATGTTGTGTGCTTGGTGTAGGATTAAGGGTTTGTTCTTTGTGGGTATGTGACTAGCACATAGTCTCTATAGAAATGTTGATGCTTAGGTGGCAGGGGAGGTATCCAAACATCTGAAGATAAGTTTGAACGTTGCAAGAGAAGCTCCAAATAATTAGGTACTAAACTATTTTTGCCTAAGTAAAATAGGTTGAACGCCCACAGCATATCATTGTGTCTTGTTGATGTCTCTTGTTTGGATTATATCTTTGTGTTCGCCGTTCAACTTTCATGACCCTTATAATATGTAAAGGTTGACACTAATATCCTCACTACTTGAAACTAAGATGTTATATAATATTAACTCCATAAGAATTTAGAATTTCCTTCACAATGATGTGTACAATTTTGGATTGCTTCATGAATTTCAGCATAGATAGAAGATGTCATAGAAGATATCTCTCTGTCTGCAACTCATCTTCATCAAAACCAGCTGCCGCAGCAAGTGGAATAGATTTGTTTCATGTTCTCAGTCTGTTCTTTAATTTCATCTATTGTCTATCTACATAATCAGTATTGGCGGCTTTACTGAGTATGATATCTATCCCAGTTGAATGTTTCACAAGTACCCTAACATTTATTAAAGTGCTCATTTTGATCCCAAATTTTGCATACTTGTATCTGTCCAGTTGTTTTATTGCTAGCACAATACGTTGGTTGGCATCATAGTTAGTTAGTAGCTGATATATAATATATTCATCTATAGTGTGCCTTGTTTCTTGTGAAACCCTCATTATTTAAATGAAAAAGTCAATCATACTTTTAGAAAGCAACCACTGTCTTTGAAAATTATACAAATAATATCACATTCTACATTACTCTGCATTTGTATATATACACACCAGCAAAGTGAACCTCCATATGGAATCATGTTCACATGTACACCAAGGTGTGCATAAAGCTATTGTTTATATTCATGCAAACACATGTGACCAAAAATTATGCATCCAAATTTCTACATCCTTTCATGTAGATGCTCAAAAACCCCTTTCATAACTACTATTTATAAATATTTATTGTGATGTTAAGCTAAGCTAATCTATTGATTATGTGCCCATGTTGGAATTGTTATTAGGATGTTCTCCTATGGATCTACATGAGTATTTTCTTATTATGGAGCAGTGGTGGTGTCCATCTTTGTACTCAAAATAAGAGGTAAAAGAAATTATGCTTCCAGACAACATATCTATTTCGTTGCTTCTACAAACTTATTCATGGATCTTCAAATGTCAGGTTCATGACCACACTACTTCTTCCACCTGATGATGCCCATCGTCACTTTGTCAATATTCAGCTAGGGATTCATCTTTGGGTTGCTAGGATGGGCCAGTTGAGTATGCTGCCTTGTCACTACTGTGGTTGTCACCTCCTATTGATAGAACCTTCCATCCATTGTCATATAGCAGTAGATACCAGTGTAGAGATCAAATTGGATTCTCCAAGGTCATGGCATACTATCTTAAATCAATTTTGTTTATCCTATTAAAAACTTATAAATGTATATTTAATTCATATCTTTCAGATTGCTAATACTACTTTTGTAGCTATGTATATACTCTGAAAAATGATGGTGGGACAATTGAAATACTCATCTCTAGAGATGATGATCTTCTGCTGTTATGTAGGAAATCATCAGCTGTATTGTCAGGAACCAGATATCATCACTTACAATACTTTGATTGCAGGCTATTGTCACAGTGGGAGGGTCAGAGGAGCTGGCAACCTCTTGAAGAAATTTATGCAGATGGGCCTAAATCCAAATAAGTTCAGCTACACTCCTCTCGTTCATAGGTATTGTTAGGAAGGCAATATTCTTACCGCTTTTAATCTCCTAATTGAGATGGCAGAACGAGGGATTCAGCCTGATCTAGTTACTTATGGAGTCGTTGTTCATGGTCTTGTCACTGTAGGTGAGGTGAAGGAAGCATTAATGGTGAAAGAGAAAATGGCAGAGAGAGGTTTGTTTCCAGACACTGCTATATACAATGTCTTGCTTAATGGGTTATGCAAGAAGCAAATGCTTCCTACTGCCAAGATGCTTCTTTTTGAAATGCTGGACAGAAACATACAGCCTGATGAGTTTGTTTATGTGACATTTGTTGATGGCTTCATTAGCTATAATTATACTGTTGATGCTCTTCTCAACTACATAAGTTGCTAACTTCACTTATTGCAGGTGTAATTATAATGCCTCAAACAAAGTACTGCAAATAATCTATTTAGATTTTGGAATTATGATAATACAATTTCAGTATATTATGCTAGTACTATCCTTTTTTTATTAACAGTTCTATCCTTTATTAAATGAATGTGACTCATCTACATTTGTTTACATTTAGCTTCCTTGATCTCAGTTGAATTATTTGATGTACTTGGCAATAGAGCAGAATGTAGGGATTCTCACCATACTGGATGTTTTCTCAAACCTCTTTGTGAACGTATTAATTCGTCTGCTTTGGGTTGACACTGGCTTTTTTGCTTTTCTTATGAACTGATCACATGGCCCTTTTTTCTGAGTTTTTTCGTCATGAAGCGCTTGCATTTTGATACAACATTTTCTTTGTTACGTATATGATATTTGTCTTTTCACCATCATTTGTATTTTTTGAAATTGAAATTTCTTTTGACTTTCAACATGTGGACTAATAATTTGTTGTTCATCTTCTTGAATCTCTATTTCTGCATTTTATAGACTATACCTTAACAAGTTAGAAATCTCTTGTTTTATAATCTCCTTTGTTTCTCTTTATTCATCAGTTTATTGGTAGTTTTCATGTACTAGTTTTTAAAGTTTTTTCTCATCTACAATTTAGTACAAAAAGAAACCAGGACCCATAGCTTTTGAGATGCATGTGGGATCCACAGGAAGTCAATTTTAACCTTATTTCACAAAGTGAACTGTTGATGATTAGATCATAATCTTCCTACTAGGGTTTATATCTGCTGTCCTATTCTTATCTTGGATCACGAGATATATACATTCATTTTTCATCTTGCCTGCAACTTTGTGGTTTTCGGGCTTCATGAAGTGCAATTTGGTATTTTGGTCATCCTGTGGCAGCGTATCCTTCCTATATATAATGAGCATATTCAACTTTGTTTTGGAGCTTTGTTCTGGTATTTTGGTTGTTCAGGTGCAGCAGGAAGAAGTGATTTCCTATAACTTCCCACTATTTGGTGTTTATTGTTGTAAGATCCCTGATTTTACACCTATTCTTTATAAGGTAAGCTATGCTGTATAGTTGGACTACTTTAGTGTTTGCATGGTGCCTAAGGGGACTTCACTAGAAGCTGATAGATCAACCATCTGCTTGCCTACTATTCTAAATATTATTCTAGTAACCTAACTACAGGGACTTCACTACAATTGTTGGTCATTAGCCAATTAATTTTTAAATATTGTTGGAGGTGTTGCCACACCATCTTATCCCTCGAGTGACACTCTCATTAGGGTAGTTACATCTTGGACATATTTCACTACACTAATGTGCCTCCAGACTCTCTCAACATTAGTGAACAAACTTCCATATTGCATTATCCACATGAAGCATTTATCTATTGCATGATTTTTGAGGTTCCATATTTTTTTAATCCCTTAGTCATGCTCTATAGGATCTCTTGACGGTGAGGTGGTTTGTAGATAAGACAGTAAATTTTTGCATCCTTTGAAGGGCCCCATCTCCATTCATCCTTCCCCATACGTAAGTCTGGAGGGCATATGGTAATGATATGTTTGACAATGTGAATAGGTAGCCATGCATACATGAAGTCCCCATCCCAATTGCCCTCACATCTAAGCATACTACTAATCTAGAGGTCTTCTAGCTCATATGGGATTTCCTGGATGGTGTGATTAGTAAGAATATATTCTCCAGGAACCCAACTACTCCTCCAAATATTAACTGATTCACCATCCATTTGCAATTTCTTTAAGAAATATGTTAGATTGTTTGACATGTCTATTTTCAAACTTGTGATTGAGACGTTATCTTATGCATATACTAACCTAGTGTATTAAGATGTGAGTATATGATAATGCAACATGATAGAATTACGTATATCTATAAATGATTCTAATCTCATATTATTTAATATATTATATAGCAATATTAATAGTATATTGTACCAGGAAATACATTCATCTTATATATTTATATACCTACAGTGATTCATATGCATAAATATGTAGAGATGATCCCAAATAATGACTCTAAATGTGGATTTACCATAGTTCATTGATGGTGGAAAGGTCAAGGTAGAAAAAAAGGTCCTTGTCATGTGATGTTTTGGTGGTTTTAGATTTTGTTTTTTGATTGGTTAGTTCTTGAGATTTGATAGGGTTGTTATCAAGCAAGATATATAATAATATGTAGAGCTACTACACTGGTGTTTTTTTTGTCAGATCTGTGTTGACAACTATTTTTTTATTTTAGATCTTTCATAGCTAACACATGTACTACCAAGTCTTATTGATTGAGTGTAGGTTGGTAGATAATATAACTGGAAAATACCAGCCACTTCCATGTTTGCTTTCAACTTTCAACAGTCGTTTTAGTAGTGGAGACCATGGGCATTTTCTATTATAGTTCATGTTAGTCAAGACTCCAATCCAGTTGGCCTTAATCACCCTTTATATTTCTTCCCATCTCATTAATCTAGTTGTTGTTGTTTTAGTTTGATGTATCGAGGCACTAATAATTGATCATTTCTGTTCTTCTAAAACACAATGAATAGATCATGAATATAGTCATCTCCGATCTATCCATCTTGGAGAATAGCAATTTCAGAAGGTCATCACCGGGCATATCTTGCAAGGTGTAAGCCAAATAGTAAAAACGGCATTCAAACCACATGGATGGGTATAGCTGCCATATAAATGGTGACACGACAATGTCCACCAAGCATTCTGAATTTGTTTTCATTTACTTGTCCACTCTGAGGCACCCTGGTTGATTGCTAGATAGTAGGTGGAATTAAAACTAAACATTAAATTTGCAACAGGAAACAGTACAGGTCAGGAACAGACTTTGGGCATATTAGTATGTTGGTAATTTTGGAACTGTCATCTGCAAATTGAAAAGATCTGTGAACCCGCACATATGTTATGTTCATTGCTTATTATAAATAATCTCTTGAGCAAAGAGATCCAACAATGGAACAGGTTACATGTTTTATTACACCCCTATTTGACATTCGCCTGAGTGACCCATGTTTTCTACTTCTAAAATATTATCCTTATGATTTGAACCGTTTCGTTCATGTGGCCATACACAATTTATGAATGCATTATAAAAATGTAACTCTGTAAGTATTCTTCCAAAAAACTATTCTGAGCTATGTGATGGTGTGAAAAGGTAAGTGAACCCTGAAAAGTAGTGTGTAGGGAGTAGTAAATGTTTGACTAATAGAAAGCAGGAGATCAAGTATTGCTACGAATTTGTTGTTAATCTTATTGGGCCTTTTCTTAATGTGCAGTCATGTACTTGAAGCGGTTCATACACATATTTTATAAACTCAGATGTACAATTATGCAATTAGGATGGTGTGATCTGATCAGTTTTGAAGAATTTATTCAAGTAAGTTTATTGTAGATAGAGAGAGTGTGGGTTGTCATTCTTGGATGCTTGTTATAGATCATACACTGATCATCTTCCTTGATGTGCATACTCCAGCCATGCTTTGTTTTCTAGGCTTCCATTACAAGATCTCCACATGAATTCAGAGAGCTTTGACGGTCAGGCTTGCTTCCAGAACTTGGTATTTTGAAGTAGAGAAAACAATACGCTACCTTCATTGTGAAGTAGCCACTTTTGTCAAGCTTCCATGTCATTGTGTCTCTTGGGTGTCATTTTTTATCATAATGCACAAAATTTTGCTAGCTTAGGCATTTGTGAAACATGTGTTTATTATATCGTGGTTCCATTCCCAAGGACCCCTATTTTTCAGTTCACAAACTTTCAGCGGTTCATGCCATGTGCTTCATTGTACTCTGGTGGTAAGAGTTTGGTTCCTTCTATCTACTGATCTTAATTATGAATTAGTTAAGACATACAAATCCTTATTAGTAATACTTGGCATAATGTTCTCATTCCTTAATTTTGTTTGATTTTGCATATAGAGACAACGAAGTGTCCAATAGGTTATGGGAAATCATTTTGATAGTATTGCAATAGGAAAAGGACCATTTGAAACCAAACATTTGCAAGCTTCACCTAGTAAGTATTTCTAATTTATGTACATTATTTTTTAATACGATAAATTATTTCTCATGTGTATGATATGTCATTGAAATTTTTATTTGCATTAAATGTAGCTATTTTGTATCTTTCAGTGTGCTTTGCTCAAAAGACGATATGATACCTTGTATGCTTTGAAGTTGTTGTTGATTCTTTGTGAATATCAAAGGCTTATAGAGAAACTTCTACAACAAAGGGAGGCGGTCAGAAAAGGATAATACAAGTGGTGGAATAAATATAAAAGAAAAATCAAGATACAAGAAGATGTGCATGATCATGTGGCATATAGAGTTTGCACTGCATAGATGTAGTCAGAAGAACATATTGTATACATGTGTCTTTTTCCCATGCATATTGTAAAATAGGGGCCAGGTTAATGTCCTCCCCATGTGTACTCATTGTTCAAATATAAATAAAAGTATCATTGCTGACATTGTAAGCACAACTCGATCTTGATTAACATTCATCTATTTTCTTATCGAAAACCCATCTATATTGGCAAGCGACTGACTGGATACATAATGTCTCTCACTACATATGTATGTATAGTACATGGTGTCTTTCACTACACACTAGCTATAATTACATGTGTAGCAAGTGCTAATTTTTACTATACATGAACTACAAATACAAATTGTAACCAATATCATCTCTCCCTACATATCATCGGTATAAATTGAATTGTAGTCATACATTTGGCTACAATGGAAACTACATATTTATGTGTAAGGACATTTTTACCTACAATTAGGGTTACATATGAACTTGTAGCCAGAGGTATAACTAACTACAACTTTCAAAAATGTAGCCTAAACAATTAGCTACGCGGGTATTAGCTATATATTATAAATGTAAGGATAAATGTAGCCAAATCTTTTAGCTACAAATTTTGGGGCTTTCGCTACAATTTTTTTTGTAGTTAAAGACCATATTTTTCGTAGTGATTGCCTCACCTAGATGACATGAGAGAGAAAGAATACTCAAGGGAAGGATCTGGTTGAACTACATATGAGAGAGAGATGGTTCAACTATATCGTGATGTGAGTTCAAAAGTTCTTGAGTATAACCTAAAGGTTCACTTCCATAAGGTGGAAGTAGATGCATGAAGAACTTGATGCTAGTATAGTTTATCACCTTAACTAATGGTTAGTATGATCCAGACTAGAGGGTCTGATGAGAGCATGTGTGGTCGTTCAAGGTCATACATAGAGACAATTCTTGTCCTTCGTAAGATGTGATGATAACCACCATATCCAGTATCGGGATGTAAAGAAGCTCTCCAAGGGAGATTGTGTCAGTCACCACTTCAGTACGATGATGTTGGTGAAGGGACCTCACGAAGGTCAAGAAAGGACCACAGTGTGTGCAGATGAAGTTGCTTTGATCATGAAATGGCTGAAAGGAGCCCAGAGACGACATGAGTTGTAAGCTGATGCAAAGTAGACTGACATGCAGTTCACTGTGGGGGAATATGTGACATGAAAATCTGACCCCTTTAAGTTATAGCTAAGAGAGATGAGTCCCCGATGCATGGGTTCTTTTGACATGGTTTGGTGTTGAAGGTTAAGTTTGGCCTTACCCCTCAGGATAAAAGTAATGTGTGATGAGTTCCATGTGTCCAATTTAGAGCACTATGTGAGGTACCCGGACCATGTGCGGAGCAATGAACCTATTGAGCCCAAGGGAGGTTGAAATGACCTGAGTCACCTGTGAGATTTATAGATGCCAAGGTGAAAGATCTTAGAGAAAAGAATATGTGATGATAAAGGTTCTTTGGAAGCGCCATGGATAAGGTAAAGACACATAGGGGCCAATGATGGACATTGAAAAGTCTTATCCTGAATTGTTTGTTTGCTTGATGGAATTTCGAGGGCAAAATTCCTATAAGAGGGGAAGGATGTTACAACCCCAACTTTTGGGTTCATTTGGTGAGAAATGTAATTTCTCATATTAGAGATATTGGAACAAATAATAATATAATTTGTTTTGAATAAATGAGTGTCATTTACAATAGCTTTGTTGGTTGTTTTGTGGGCTTTATTGTCTATTGGGCCCAATAACAAGGAAAAGACAAAAGGAACTCCATTATTAATAAGAAATGGAGAAAAGAAAAATGTAGAAACCTCTAGAAGGCAAAAGAATTCAATCCAAAGGTGGATTTCGTACCTCTTGGGTTCCTTGCGTCCCAAGGAGTCCAAAGTTGCAAAGATAATGCAAAAAGAAAAGAAAAGATCAATTAAGTACTTCTTTATTAAGAAAGAAATTGAAAATAATGATAAAATGTGGAAAATAAGTGGAAAGAGGTATAATTGAGTTACCCTTGATGGATTTTCGTATCCAAAGGATTCCTAATGTTAAATGGAATGCTAATGAGGAAAATAAAAAGAAAGATAAAAAAATCCTCAAAAGGAGATATTTTAATAAGAAATAAACAAGATAATGTGAAATAATGAATAGAGATGCATCCAGAAGGATAATAACTATCCTTAAAAAGGAATTTCGAAATCTTGGAGTTCCTTAGGGTCCAAGGAGCCCCAATGGAGAAGAAAGAAAGAGAAAATACCAATAATGCAAAATAAGAGGATAATGTGATACATTATTAATGATTTTGGTGGCATTGCAAAAAAGGAAGTATTTTCTACTAAATGAAAATAGAATTTCATACCAATGGGTTAAAAGTCAAGCAATAAAGAGAATAAGTGAGAGGAATTTCAAATTCCTAATATCTAAAGAACAAAGTATATTTAAAGGGATAATGAAGAGAGAGAAGTTGCTTCTTAACTAAGGAAAATGTGTTTCCTTTCGAGAAAAGGACTTGAGTCCTTGTGGATGCACATCATGGGGTGTGAATACCCTCCCCTATATAAGGGGTAGATCCCCTGGCTCGAGTTCAAGAGAAATCCCAAGTATCTATGTTCCTCATCTCCTTTGTCTTCTTCTTTCAACCCTAGTCATGTGGATCGTGCTTCCCCTGGGGCAGCGAGGAACCATGGAGCCATCACGGTGGAAGAGGGATGTCACACGTTGTCAGAGAGAAGCGCAGCCATCTCCCTCATACCTCAGCTCGAGCAAGACGGTTGCAGTGCTGGCTGCGGGTTACAGACCGCCCAGCCTGAGTCGACCACCCTAGACACGACCTGAGGGTCTGGCCGTGCACGAAGAGGTGCAGCGGAGGGTGGCGGAGGCAGTAGGACCTTCGAGGGTGCCGAGGAGCCGACGATGGAGGGAGGAAACCCTCCCCCGAGCCGCTGCAGGCGGCATCCTGAGGGTTTCGCGAGGTAGAAGGAGAAGGGGTGGAGTTGGATGGAAATACCCCTCTGTGGGGTGAAGAAATGGCTGACTTAAACGAGGGCAAAATCGTCATTTTTTTATGTTTCCAAAAACCAGCAACATTGCATGCACTGAGTGACGTGGCGTATTCTGATTGGCTCAAGTAAGTAAGTTCTTACAAAATTCATAACTAATTAACGGTAGCTCGGATGGGTGTGCATTATATATGAATTTTGATCAGGAGAACACAAGGAATGCAATAAAAATATAATTGAATCCTTTTTCTGATTGCAATTCGAAAAGTAATGGAAGTTATCAATTTTAGTGCTTTAATGATTAAGAAATCCTAATTAGAGATGATTAATGAATTAATAGGGTTTAATGGATGATTAAAGTTGGTATTAATATGTTAATCGTAAAAAGATACATTAAGATCAAAAAGGATGAACTTTGCACATAATTGGTTTAATTTAGAAATTCATGTGCATAAATATGCTTTAATGGGCCTTGAGACCCTAATATTAGTAAATGTGACTCTTAATGGTTTTAATTATTCAAAATTGTGAATAAAGCTAAGATATGATGATTCTAAGCTATTTTGAGTATAAAGGTTCCTAATTGTGGATAAATAACCTTAATGTAGTAATTAGAGTTTTCTAATGAACAAAGGTAGAATTAATGACAAATAGAGTTCATATGTGAATTGGACCACAATGAACTATGAATTGATGATAAATGAGCATAATGAACTTGTCATGGATTAAAAGAATAAAGATGGTAGATTTAATGTAAAAGAGGCTTAATGGACTTAATTGATGGTTAATTGTTCTTTTTATGAAATTAGGATTAAATGTTGTTAAAGGATAACCTTAATATCTTTTGTGAAGAATAGATGAGATAATTAGGGTTTGTGATCATTTGTATAAAATCAGGGTTTAAAATAGTAAAAGATGAAGGGAAACCCTAATTGCAATGAAAACCCTAAAAGTGGACTAGAAACCCTAGAAAGTGAGCTAGGTTTAGTAGATCTTGATGGTATGATTACTAATAGGAAATTGTATGTATATTTCAGGATCTCATAATGTGCTTTCTTGTCTATTTGGATTTCCTGATTGGATTATTCTATCTCAAATCAGCCTGATAGGTATGTGGTTACGCTTATGGATAATCGCTTTAGTTTCACGGCGATTCCCGTATGTTTTTATCAGTTGTCTAAAAATAATTGCTTGGATGACTTTTATTTCATGCAACTATAAAGTGACTGTGATTATCACCATAAGTATGTATACATGACTGGCTCAGATCCTGGTCCTCCTCTATTGCTTTGCTAATGATGAAAAGGGTAACCTAGTAAAGGGTCTACTTGTTAAGTGGGACCATTAGGTTATTAAGAGTTAGGGATTGGGCTATCTATGGGTAGTGCCATGCGACTCTTTAGCACACCATGAGTTAGGGATTGGGCTACCTATGGGTAGTGCCATGCGACTCAACCCTATATATTGATTTACCTGTTAGGTAGGATCATGTGGGGTTTAATGGGGATCTACCATGAGGAAGGTAGCATCTAGGTCCACTTCAAGGACAGCGCAGAGATTAGGGTATGTATGGATTGAGCAGTTAGGTTGAAAATGTAAAATTGGTTGTTAAATCATATTTGACTGCAATATGTTGTTTCAAGTTAATTGCACGATTATTGTTTCCCCCACATACCAGCTTCGTGCTGACTGGCGTTTTGTTTGTCGGCGTTTTAGGTACAAGTGAAAAGAACAAACAGTAAAGTGGCATATGTGGAATTAAATGAGAACTAAAGTGCAAAGGAGGATTAGTTGGAATGGACTCCGAATGTGGATAGGAGTAGATGTCCAAGTTTTTGAAAAAGGTATGTGAAGTTTAAATTTTTTTTACAGCCTTTTAGTTTAGTTGGTAGAATTTGATAATTATTATTGATTATTTGTTGAAACTTTGATCCAAAAATTGGGATAACAGCTATGACCTCTTGGTCTACCTTAATTGGGGGGTTACCGGGAGGCGGGGTCGTTACATTTGGTATCAGAGCGTAGGTTCCTCATTTAATCTTTAATAATTATTAAATTCTACAAACTATATAGAACCCAAGGGAGTTATTAGAGGAATTTCTGAAAGACAGAGGTGTCTAGAAAAGGATCACGTCTGGGGGCTGGCAAGATTTTCCTCCGCGTCGCAAGTCAGAATATGAGGACTCTCGGATTAGTGTGACTGTCTGGCCAATGTCTCAGGATTGGACTCAAAATAAGATACCTTTAGGACTCTCTCATCTTGTTCATCCCTTCTCAACTCAAATGATGTTAAGGATAATAAGGATTAGGGTTTTCTCTCTTTTCCTCACCCTCTTGAGGTATGGGTAAGGTTGATAAGGTTTAAGGAATCCTCCACCAAATTAATAAAAAGCATGTAAATAAGATTTCATGGACATTAGCTTAGTAGATTAAGTGTAAAAGAATAGATACATGGTTAGGTCGTATGACATAAGTTGTCATGCCCTCAGGAGAGACCTGAGGCTAGACCTTCTCGTCAGGAGGATAAGTAAAGTGAGTTAGTCTTAGAGGTAGAGATCTCCAATTCAAGTAGAGACCTGGCACATCCTATGAGGATGATGTTAACCCTAACCCTAAGTGAAGGTTAGAGAGAGAGATGTCATGATGAGTTACATGTCATGGGAGACCAAGTGTTTGGATAGACATGCCTTGGATGTCATATGAGCCATGAGAATTTGGATGACCGAGTACCTTTGGTGACCCAACCCTGGAAAGGGTCATGCATGTTAGAGTGAAGGATAGTTCCTTCATTGATGAGGTCAGAGAAGGACCTATAGAAACCCCATGAGCTTGTATGAGCATGGCATAGTAGGCACCCAGAATACGTCAGTAGTGCGAGTAGTAGGTTGAAACCCTGGCCAAGGGAGTATGTTGGATAGCTGATGAGATAAGCATAAAAGGCTAGGGATAACCTTGAGAAAACATAAGTTTGAACATAGTCTTGACCCACGTAGAGGTATGCTTGTGAGCTTAATCCATCTTCATGGAGAGAGGACCTTTAGTATAAGGTTGGTTGTGGAGTTAACTTTAGAGAGAGAGTAGGACCCATGCAAGAAGGTCGAAAGCCTAGACTTTGAGATATGAGGAAAAGTGGGGAGTTGAGGATGATGTGACCTAAGTGGATGTTTGTGGTTGCCTCATGCTTGATCCCTGATAATGTCTTGGTTGCCACGAGAGGAACCAAACCCTAGAGAGAGGATGAGTCTGCTGGTACCTCTGTACCTACATCATAGATGAGAAGAAGAGTTCCTTAAACCATGAAGAGGTTTAGTAAGAGGTTGTGAGGCCTTATACCTTGTTGGTTTCCCTTGAGGAGGACTCCACTCTGAAGTGTTGCTTGAGTAGAGGGATGACAGGAAGTGCATGTCATGCCTTATACATGCTTGATTCGTGGTTAAGAGGTTGAGCATGCACTTTTTCACCCAAAAGTGAACCTAGGCCTAAGAGGGGAAGTGGTGTACCTAATGCTCATGATGTGATTTGAGTTTCTATATATGCAAGCATGGTACTTCTCATGGATAGAGGAAAGGGAAAACCCTTAAGTTTAAGGTATGTTTGATGAACCCCTCATAGCTATGTTGATAACATGGGAAGGTATGATCTTGATCCAACATTGAGGAAAGAGAACAAGTATGACCTAGCATGGTTTAGTAGGTGGTCTGCTTGTGCCTTAGTAGATGTTGGGTTAAGCATGCTCATGTGTATGTAAACTCTAAGGACATTTGTGACTTTGTTGTCAATAGTTATAGCTTCCTCCCATCCTGGGAGAGGGACCCTTTGGTAGGGTGTATACCTATTTTGTTGGTTTTAGGTAACCTAAAGAGGTCTCATAGGATCTTGAGAAGCTAAGTGAAGAGTACATGGTATGAGAATGAAACTGTAGACCCATAGATAACCATCTCTAAGTGCATGTGGATGTGTTACCATGGAGGTAACCGGTATGGGGCCTGACCAAGGTAGGCAGGTTTCCATGACCCCTATGAAAGGATGAAAGTCAGCCCATGAATGCAGAGAGAGAGAGAGAGAGAGAGATGATAAAGGCTTGGGTAAGGTTCAAATCTGGACATGTACTATAATAGAATCCTAAGTCTATCCTAAGGTCAGGTAGGGATAATACCGATGGAAGTAGGAGTTGCCTAATTCCCTAGTTGCACATGAAAGTAGGGTCGGGAGGTAACAACTATCATTGTCTGAGGGCCATGGGTTAGGAGATTGATCACCTCCATGAACTCATGGGACCCAAAGGGAAGATGAGTAGGGAACTCTCTGGATGCATAAGAGAAGAGGGATGACCCCAAAAGTGTCAGCACCCTATAGACCTAGAGGAGATGACCAAGGAATGTGTATGGACCCAAGTAAGTTCAAGACCAGTTTTCCATGAAAGCAACTTTGATATCAAGATGATTGTGGTGTAGAGGCATAAGCTCCATGTTTCAACTTATATTTAAAGGTGTACTGGCAAGGTGGGATGTACCATCTCTACTCTTGGAACAGGAAGAACTTTGTATTTGGACTGCAGCCAAATGCTTATTTCCTCTTATTATGGGAGTGAGAGATAGGACAATATGCATGCCATACACCAAGGATAAAAGATGATGTGAGTTGGAACGTTGCTATGAGGTATGAGGATAGAGATGATAACATGCCCTTGTGGAGTGAATGATACATGGATGGTTTACAAACACCAAGAGTATTAAGGCAGTCATCTTATGAGGATGTTTTTGTCATGAGCTATGAAGGTTGAGTTCGAAAAACCTAGAGAATAAGCTCAGAGTTTTCTTGATGAAGATAGACTTAGAGCTTAGATGAGGTAATAAGTGAAATACATGGAGGTGTATGTCTTCAACGTTACCTAACACCTAAGGATGTGAAGTGGTAATGGATGCTCTGGATGAGATACATCTGCCTAGTTTAGATGGAGGCTAGAAGAGGTTGATAGGATAACCCCCAGTTGGAAAAAAAGATAAGTTTGGCTAACACTCAGATGTAACAATATTGGTTGATCAAGTTAATGGTTGTTTGGTGAACTAGCCTAGGGCTTACCATGATGAAAGGATGGTTGTAGAACCTCAGATGCACTTCTCTGAAAAGGAAGGTGATGAAACCCCGATTAGAGTGGTTTAGGGTTTCCGAGGAATCGATCTTAAGTAATCATGACAATACGGGAAATCATGATTTAAGATCACCATATATCGTGGTACTACCAAGATAATAAGTGACAGTAGTACTTTGGATGCCTAAGATGAAGTTGCAGGTGGTATGTTTCCATGCAAGCCAGGAAGTGAAGGACGAACACCAGTAACCCAGTGTATCGATATAGAGGATAAAAGAGTCCCTGAGAGGTAATGGGAGTTCATCACTAGGGATGTTGTAAGTCTCCCCTAGACTATGGAAGGTCGAGATGCAATATGGGTTATGGTAGATCGCCTCACCTAGATGACATGAGAGAGAAAGAATACTTAATGGAAGGATCCGGTTGAACTACATATGAGATAGAGATGGTTCAACTACATCATGATGTGAGTTCAAAAGTTCTTGAGTATAACCTAAAGGTTCACTTCCATAAGGTGGAAGTAGATGCATGAAAAACTTGATGCTAGTACAGTTTATCACCTTAACTAATGGTTAGTATGATCCAGACTAGAGGGTCTGATGAGAGCATGTGTGCTCGTTCAGGGTGATACATAGAGACAGTTCTTGTCCTTCGTAAGATGTGATGATAACCACCATAGCCAGTATCGGGATGTAAAGAAGCTCTGCAAGGGAGGTTGTGTCATTCACCACTTCATTAAGATGATGTTGGTGAAGGGACCTCATGAAGGTCAAGAAAGGACCACAGTGTGTGCAGATGAAGTCGCTTTGGTCGCGCAATGGCTGAAAGGAGCCCAGATATGACATGAGTTGTAAGCTGATGCAAAGTAGACTGACATGCGGTTCACTGTGGGGGGATTTGTGACATGAAAATCCGACCCCTCTAAGTTATAGCTAAGAGAGTTGAGTCCTCGATGCATGGGTTCTTTTGACATGGTTTGGTGGAGAAGGTTAAGTTTGACCTTACCCCTCAGGATAAAAGTAATGTGTGATGAGTTCCATGTGTCCAATTTAGAGCACTATGTGAGGTACCCGGACCATGTGCGGAGCAATGAACCTAGTGAGCCCAAGGGAGGCTGAAATGACCTGAGTCACCTGTGAGATTTATAGATGCCAAGGTGAAAGAACTTAGAGAAAAGAATATGTGATGATAAAGGTTGTTTAGAAGCGCCATGGATAAGGTAAAGACACATAGGGGCCAATGACGGACATGGAAAAGTCTTATCCTGGTTTTTGTTTGCTTGATGGGATTTTGAGGGAAAAATTCATATAAGAGGGGAAGGATGTTACAACCCCAACTTTTGGGTTCATTTGGTGAGATTTGTAATTTCTCATATTATAGATATTGGAACAAATATTAATATAATTTGTTTTGAATAAATGAGTTTCGTTTACAATAGCTTTGTTGGTTGTTTCTGGGCTTTATTGGCTATTGGGCCCAATAACAAGGAAAAGACAAAAGGAACTCCATTATTAATAAGAAATGGAGAAAAGAAAAATGTAGAAACCTCTAGAAGGCAAAAGAATATAATACAAAGATGGATTTCGTGCCTCTTGGGTTCCTTGGGTCCCAAGGAGTCCAAAGTTGCAAAGATAATGCAAAAAGAAAAGAAAAGATCAATTAAGTATTTTTTATTAAGAAAGAAATTGAAAACAATGATAAAATGTGGAAAATAAGTGGAAAGAGGTATAATTGAGTTACCCTTGATGGATTTTCGTATCCAAAGGATCGCTAATGTTAAATGGAATGCAAATGAGGAAAAGAAAAAGAAAGATAAAAAGAAATCCTCAAAAAGAGATATTTTAATAAGAAATAAATAAGATAAAGTGAAATAATGAATATAGATGCATCTAGAAGGATAATAAGTATCCTTAAAAAGGAATTTCGAAATCTTGGAGTTCATGGGGGTGCAAGGAGCCCCAATGGAGAAGAAAGAAGGAGAAAATACCAATAATGCAAAATAAGAGGATAATGTGATACATTATTAATGATTTTGGTGGCATGGCTAAAAAGGAAGTATTTTCTACTAAATGAAAATAGAATTTTGTGCCAATGGGTTAAAAGTCAAGCAATAAATAGAATAAGTGAGAGGAATTTCGAATTCCTAATATCTAATGAACAAAGTATATTTAAAGGAATAATGAAGAGAGAGAAATTGCTTCTTGACTAAGGAAAATATGTTTCCTTTTGGGAAAAGGACTTGAGTCCTTGTGGATGCACATCTTAGGGTGTGAATACCCTCCCCTATATAAGGGGTAGAGCCCCTGGCTCGAGTTCAAGAGAAATCTCAAGTATCTCTCTTCCGCTTCTCCTTTATCTTCTTCTTTCAACCCTAGTCATGTGGATTGTGCTTCCCCTGGGGCAGTGAGGAAACATGGAGCCATCACAGTGGGAGAGGGATGTCGCACGTTGTCAGAGAGAAATGAAGCCATCTCCCTCATGCCTCAGCTCGAGCACGACGACCGCAGTGCTGGCTGCGGGTTGCAGACTGCCCAGCCTGAGCTGACTGCCCTGGCCATGACCTGAGGGTCTGGCCATGCACAGAGAGGTGCAGTGGAGGGTGGCGGAGGCAGTAGGACCTTTGAGGGTGTCGAGGAGCTGAGGATGGAGGGAGGAAACCCTCCCCCGAGCCGCTGCAGGCAGCAGCCTAAGGGTTTCGCGAGGTAGAAGGAGAAGGTATGGAGTTGGATGGAAATACCCCTCCGCGGGGTGAAGAAATCGCCGACTTAAACGAGGGCGAAATCATCATTTTGTTATGTTTCTAAAAACCTGCAATGTTGCATGCAATGAGTGACTTGGCGCGTTCTAATTGGCTCAAGTAAGTAAGTTCTTACAAAGTTCATAACTAATTAATGGTCACTCAGATGGATGCACATTATATATGAATTTTGATCAGGAGAACTCAAGGAATGCAATAAAAATATAATTGAAGCCTTTTTCTGATTGCAATTCGAAAAGTAATTGGAAGTTATCAACTTTAGTGCTTTAATGATTAAGAAACCCTAATTAGAGATGATTAATGAATTAATAGGGTTTAATGGATGATTAAAGTTGGTATTAACCTGTTAATCATAAAAAGATACATTAAGATCAAAAAGGGTGAACTTTGCACATAATTGGTTTAATTTAGAAATTCATGTGCATAAATATGCTTTAATGGGCCTTGAAACCCTAATATTAGTAAATGTGACTCTTAATGGTTTTAATTATTCAAAATCGTGAATAAAGCTAAGATATGATGATTCTAAGCTATTTTGAGTATAAAAGTTCCTAATTGTGGATAAATAACCTTAATGTAGCAATTAGGGTTTTCTAATGAACAAAGGTAGAATTAATGACAAATAGAGTTCATATGTGAATTGGACCGACAATGAACTATGAATTGATGATAAATGAGCATAATGAACTTGTCATGGATTAAAAGGATAAAGATGGTAGATTTAATGTAAAAAAGGCTTAATGGACTGAATTGATGGTTAATTGTGTTTTTTATGAAATTAGGGTTAAATGTTGTTAAAGGATAACCTTAATATCTTTTGTGAAGAATAGATGAGATAATTAGGGTTTGTGATCATTTGTATAAAATCAGGGTTTAAAATAGTAAAAGATGAAGGGAAACCCTAATTGCAATGAAAACCCTAAAAGTGGACTAGAAACCCTAGGAAGCGAGTTAGGTTTAGTAGATCTTGATGGTATGATTAATAATAGGAAATTGTATGTATATTTCATGATCTCATAATGTGCTTGCTTGCCTATTTGGATTTCTTGATTGGATTATTCTATCCCAAATCATCTTGATAGGTATGTGGTTATGCTTATGGATAATCGCTTTAGTTTCAAGATGATTCCCGTATGTTTTTCTCGGTTGCCTAAAAATAACTGCTTGGATGACTTTTATTTCATGCAACTATAAAGTGACTATGATTATCACCATAAGTATGTATGCATGACTGGCTCAGATCCTGGTCCTCCTCTGTGGCTTTGCTAATGATGAAAAGGGTAACCTCGTAAAGGGTCTACTTGTTAAGTGGGACCATCAGGTTATTAAGAGTTAGGGATTGGGCTACCTATGGGTAGTGCCATGCGACTCAACCCTAGATATTGATCTACCTATTGGGTAGGATCATGTGGGATTTAATGGGGATCTATCATTAGGAAGGTAGCATCCATGTCCACTGCAGGGACAGTGCAGAGGTTAGGGTATGTATGGATTGAGCAGTTATGTTGAAAATGTAAAGTTGGTTGTTACATCATATTTGACTGCAATATGTTGTTACAAGTTAATTGCATGATTATTGTTTCCCCCACAGACCAACTTTGTGTTGACCGATGTTTTGTTTGTCGACGTTTTAGGTACAAGTGAAAAGAACAAACAGCAAAGTGGCATATGTGGAATTAAATGAGAACTAAAGTGCAAAGAAGGATTAGTTAGAATAGATTCCAGATGTGGATAGGAGTAGATGTCCAAGTTTTTGAAAAAGGTATGCGAAGTTTAAATTTTTTTTACAACCTTTCAGTTTAGTTGGTAGAATTTGATAATTATTATTGATTATTTGTTGAACCTTTGATCCAAAAATTGGGATAACGGCTTTGACCTCTTGGTCTCCCTTAATTGGGGGTTACCGGGAGGCGGGGTCGTTACAGTAGACTTCTCTAGAGGTGAGGTGTCCTTTGCCCGTCTCTAAGGATGACAACATCGGCTAGTAGTCCATGGCAAGAGGAGTTTCTGTAGACAATGACGTTCGAATTTGTTGTCCATAGAGGATCTACATATGAGTCACAGTGCAACTAGAAGACACTTACACATCTACAATGACGAGAAGTATTTTACTGGACTTGCTCCAAGACTAGGTATATCCACAAAACTATTCTTTCCATTATATAGTTGTTGACGCCATCTGCTTGTTTATGGGGAATATGGCAATTTTTTTTCTCCTATTTTGTCGCCCTATTTCTATACAATCTTTCCTTCATGTGGACTCTTATCCTTGGCACTAGAAAAATACAATGAAGATGCGTGAAGGTGACCCCACTATTTTGGATGACACTTTTATCATCTTGACATCTTGTATAGGATTAAAATCCATTTATGTCAAATCTTTTGTAAGATGTAACATGGGTCTTTGTCTTATGTGTGAGCCATTTAATAGTTTATGTTACATTATTTGGTGTTTTAGATAGTTTATTGAATACTTTCTTTTCAAACCATCTGATAATGTCTGACTATGATCTCTAGAAAGCCACATTGAACTGGATTGGGGATATCTTCTCATGAGATCGTTCATGTGTTTAGTGATATAAATACCAACAACGTTAATGTTGTGTAAAATAAACAAGTGTGCTTGTTCCCACTACTCATTACTAATATTTATCTATTGTTCTCATAAAATACCTATGTTAGAATAAACATCAGGGTTCATGTCATTAGTAGTAGTTTCGTTGCAACTCAAAAAGTCATCGCAAATGTCCATAACCTCCATAGCAATATAACCCTCAATGATACTCCCTTTGGGGAGACAACATTACTGAATATCACAAATAAAAACACTCATGTACCTCTCAAAAAGATACATCCAATGCAAGAAAATTAGACCCAACATTTTCACTTCCCTAGTCAAATGGAAAACTAGATGTATCATGATATCAAAGAATGAAGATATTGCTCAAGTTGACATAGGGAAATGACCGCTTCTCTTTGCAACTTATTTGGAATATCAAAATCAATCACTTTTCAGCATAGAGTGTTGAAGAAGAAGCAAATCCTAGTGATTGCAAATCATACACACTTAGGAAGGATAGATCGAATATCCATAGACAATATAAGTTGCATTAGAGTGTGACAATTGTGAGATTTAAGGCCTATGAACTTCAAATCCTTCATTGATACCAATCTACAAATATTGGTTGGGTATCCCTATGGTGCCTTAACATTATGTCAACACCCGCAAAAAGTTATCTTCTCATTTGTAGACATGGAGAAACAAGCAGGAGGTAGATATGTACGGATACATGTGGTAATTTCTTTTGTTGATTCTTTCCTTATACCCAATTCATGTAGGTCCATTCCAGATTTGATGTCATCTTTATTCTTACTGGATTTATTCAACAGAGTGTCAACAATGCTATCACAAACTTTTAGGTTGTTGCTACAATTTCTACTGGGGAAAGAGAACCTATCTCCATGTTGTTTTATATGTTCCTCTATAAATTTTACAAAACCGTCAAGACCATTAATAAACACCGGAGTGCAACGATTTGCTGTAGAAATCCATGATCAATCCATTTCTATATGATCAGATGGGAGATGAGTAGCTCATCAGGTTCTAGCTAGTAAGTTGATTTTATGGAAAAATATATTTGAATGGTTGAGCCCTAACCATCTAGTAGCATTCACATTCATGAATGCGTACAACCTATCCCTTTCTTGAGCATTAAATCTCACTAGTAAGTGTATAATGCATGTTTAATTTCAATAAATTTTGGCAGCATTTCCTCACAGTTCTCCAAGTACACCGATGTAGATGGGAAAATACCCACCTACATATGTAACTAGAGTTCAAAGGGGAAATGTTGTAAAAATTTATTGAAATTAAATACACATTATGCACTTACATCCTAAGTGAGATGAAGTGATCAAAAATAGTCACAAATCGGGGACTATCCAAGGTTTACTGCTAATGAGTAAATTCCAGATGAGTTTTTAGGCCAAAAGAGAATAGGGGTTAGGGTTTACAGGTTAGAGTTTACTTTTAGATTTTTATAGTTTAGTGTTAATAAAGTAAATTTATATTGATTTCAATGTAAACAATGTTAACTTAGAGCAATTAATATCAATTATAGTGTATTAATTCCTATATGTGATTATTGATCCATACTAACATTCAAATTGCTAACAATAAACAATTCACTTAGCATCTAGTAGAATTCACAATCATAAATGTGTACCACCAATCCAATTATTGATCACTTCATCTCACTAGTAAGTGTATAATGCAAGTTTGATTTCAATTAATTTCATCATTTCCCATCAGTTCTCCCAGTACAACTATGTACACGAGAAAATATCCACCTACATATGTACCTAGAAAATAAGAGTGGGAAATATTCTCATAATTTATCAAAATTGAACATGCATTATATACTTATATCAGAAGTGAGGTGAAGTTCTCAAGAACATTCCCAATTTGGGGACTATACAATGTTTACTCTGAAATTAGAGTTTATAGATAATCATCTACATATTAGGGTTTAGAAATTAGGATTACATATTAGAATTCAGAAATTAGGGTCTATATATTAGGGCTTACATATCATTCAAACTTAATATTCGAACCAACCAAATAACCAATTCAAAACTCATATTGGATAAGAACACCCAAATTATTTCTTAGGGCTTACATATTATTCAAACAATGACTATGGAGCCAACAAAATGAAATTTTATCAAACAATCATGCATTATAACAATTTTATACAATCATCACATTCATGTATCATAACAGTTATTGTAGAACATTATTCAACCATTCTTATCAAACATAATTCAAGAAATTGGGAAGTGGAATTAGAAGGAACAAAGCACACGAATCAATAGGGAATAATGACTATGGATCCAATAAAACAAGACAATGCTTAAAGTAATAATACCAATATCCAAAATAGGGCACACACACATGGTACATTCACTAAAAAAGGGATTAGTCCATACCCCACACTAGTGAGGAGTCGGTGTGGATTTGGAGCAGTAGAAGGAGTACTAGAAGGCCAGCCGGTGGAGAAGGGTAGGACAGCTAACGGAGGAGAAGGGATGTGGCGGTCGGCAGAGGAGAAGGGAGTACCAATAGCAATGACGACTGGAGGAGGAGTTGGAGGCATCAGAAGGGGAGAAGGGAATAGTACGGAGGAAGCAAGGCAGAGGAGCACCATAGATCACATGAGAATCGTTGGAGTGCCTAAATCCAGAGAATGCGGGCAGGGGAAAGAGGGGGAAAGGGTTTCTCGAGGGGTTAAGTAAGAGCTTGTCACGGAACCGTTTGTTACCCAAATTCTAACTCTAAATGACTATAAAGTCAATGGCGATAGGACCTAGGCATCCATCCCTAGCATGGTATTGCCAAAGCACAAATGCAAAAGCATGAAGGCTTAGCACACATGAACAAGTAATAAGATAAAGGCACCAACGTAGTCTCAACACTCAATAAGTATAAATTATACAAGATGCATTATATTTATAAATTCAATTACATATTTCAAGAGTCAAAGGTACAAGTCATTCTTGTACACTAAACATGGATCTTACAACAAGAACACCTAATATAGATCACCAAGCCCATCAACTTCTAGCCATCTTTGAACCTATAAATATGTGAAACAATGCGGGTCAAGCATACGAGGTGCAGAGTACAGGGCTAAAAGATACATATACCTAAGCTTTGCATAATTTGAAAAGATTTGCAGAAATAACGAATAAGAAATAAACAAGTTAAATATTTGGCAAAATGAGAGCTTGTGTTTTATATCATTTTACTCCAATTATACCATCATTTCGCGCATTCATCAATATCATGCATTCATAAGGCCTTTTATGGACAACTTCTCACTGGAAGAGTCTATGAGGGTGCCCAAGAATAGCTAACCCTTTCATCAACAATTTGCCCGATCTTGATAACTCAAGTATGATGCACATCCTCATGTCCTTACCCCAAAACTTCAGGCAGGTGTATGAGGTTTGTATAATGGAGTTTCTATATTATGTTTGCAAGTTATAAAGCAACGATACGAGATAAACACCGAGTACAATACTGAAATATTACATGACTATATTTGAGCAAGTAAACAAGTATACATATGTATCACACTCAAGCAAGAAATCCATAGTCATATAATTATTAAAGCCCGTACCTAATTTAGAGATTCACAACTTAACTTATCCTTGATCATCTAGCCATAAGTAACACCTGATTAAGCACTAGATTACATACATGTATTAGATTCTCATCATTAAACCTCCTAAATTCATTTTAGGGTTTTCGGCCAAATTAGCTTCAAGTTGCTTATTCGTGCACTTGATGATCTCTTAGGGATTTAGGGTCCATTATAAGGGTGTGGTTCAAGTTTCATGTCATTTCGAGGTTCCATGCATTTGATACGATCATATCAAGATTTAGGTCACTCATGCACATTATAGGGCCCAAGACTCATAATAGGGCATACAAGGTCATGATCCAAACAAGAAAAGGGACCCAAGCATAAATCATGATTCAGATCAGGAAAGTGTGGACATAGGAATCACATTCTAATATCGGTGGATGTCCCCTAGGGTTTAGACATCATATTCACAACATTGGATAACAACGTTTCAATCATGCATGTAATCACCAATATAGTTCATATGACATTACGGGTGAACATAAGACTTAGGTGGACATCCACATCAAGGGAAAACATTATTAATATAGTCAACTCAAATTATGGAAGGGAGTTTATAAAAAATAAAGTCTGCGTGAGATTAGGACACAAGAATCCCAATTCAAGGCACAAAGGTCACATTAGGAAACCTAGGGTTACAGACACCATCAAAGACCGATAGGGTGGGTCATAGGTACCAAAGTAACTACATGATGCAACACTACTAATATAAAATATCTGAAAAGGCTTTCATGCACAAAAGGGGTCATATTCATCATTTTGAAACAAGTATCCTCCGGTATAGACATATATGGGAAGATACATGCATTGAGTGCCATTTAGAACAAACATAGACAAAAGAGAGTTAGGGGGTGATGCTTGTGTTTAGTAGATGTACATTAAACTGAATTCAATATTAATAGGGTATACATGCATCAAAGTTTCAACATATAGCATGGTCAAGCATTTAACATGGTCAATCAAGGTCAAAGTTCGTATATTCAATAAAATATGAGAACAAGAAGTAAATTCAGGGTCTGCAAGTTAGTCCATGTTGTAGGTCTCGTCGAGAGGATGAATGTCAATATATTTTTGCTATATTTGGCCTTAGGAGTTGGGAGATGTCGTTCTTGGAAGTTTGGGCAAGAACTTTAGAGAAAAGATAGGGTGTTACCATTTATTATGCGAGAAATCTCTCCTGCTTGCCTAAGATCCAGCGGCTCTGGAGCTCCGCGCCCTCTCCCCCTTTTGCGAACCGCACAAGATCCTCCCTTGGACACTTGGCGTCATCTGATACGTCGTCGCCCCATGGACCCGTGATGGTTCCATCTCTTTCGATCGTCACCGCGCGATGAAGCGTAGGCATGCATTGCTCTTGGACGCTCCCCCAATGTGAGTTCCTCTGCGCCCAGCCAGCAGCGCCGCTGCGCCTGCAGCTTGCCGGAGCATGCAAAAAGGGGGCGCCGCCTCTCATGGCCTGGTTTGCCGAGGAGCCGCCCTGCTCCGACGGTCCACAACGGAGCTGTCCCTGGTCATAGACGGAGGCGAGGCAAGCTAGGGCGGAAGAACCCAATCCTGACGGCCATGGCGGCGCTAGAACAAGGGGGGAGAAGAAGAAAAAGGGCAGAGCCCTAGGGCGAGAGAGGGGAAAAACATAGGGAAAACAGAGTGGTTGTCGAGACGGATTCCAAACGAGTTTCAATTTGCTCAAAGATAATCTAGATTCATGCCTATTGGTCACCGGAAAAGGGAGTCCAGCTATAGAGGACTATAAACTAAAATAGCACCGTTTAATAAAAATATTTACATTGATAGCATGATTACAAACTTATTTCCGGTAGTAGTCCAATTTGGCACAAAAATGAGTGTCAAAAATTGGGCGTTTAGACTGAAAACACCAAAAATTAGACGTTTTAGGCCGAAAAGCGCCAATAAGCCAGCTTTTTAAAGTGAACACGTCAGAAATATGGCGTTTTCTCCAAACACGCCAACCTCTCTGGCGTTTTCATCAAATACATCACTGCCTTCTCTGCGACCTCCCATGTCATAGTCTGTGCCTCGTCAAGCTTCATCCAGACGCGTTCCTCCCTCCACGCCTGAGCCACCTTCATGGCCTTGCGCTCCTCCTCTGCCTCCCTTCGTGCCCGCTGCGCTTCCACCTTGCTGCGTGCCACCGCCTCCCCTAATTCTGTGCAACGCTACTCCAGCGCCGCCCTTGCAGCGCGTTCCTCCATCAGCTCCCGTGCCAGGGCACGGCTCAGTGACTCGGCCTTCCGGTGGATCAGGTGCTCTTTCTCAATGCGCACTCGAAGAAGATCCTCCCACCTGGCTTCGTCCTCATGCTCCAACGTAAACTCATGTATTTTGCTAGTGAGCTCAGCGAGAATTTCCAAGTTAGCACCGTTTCTTGATACGAGGCCAAGAAAGAGACACAGCACGTTGCAAAATCATAGCGGACAGTTCATATTTAGAAAATGCAGACGTGAAACGCCATGTTTTTGGCTTACAGTAAAAACGTCATGTTTTTGGTCTCGGAAGTAGTATCACGCCAATATTTTTGGCGTTTTTGGTGTGGAAAATAGTAAAACGCTAAATATTTTGGCGCTTTTGGTCCCGGAAACAATAAAACATCAAAAGTGTTGGCGCTTTCCCCCAGAAAGTGGGCTATTTCGGAAATTAAGATAACTTTGGTGCTATTTCAATACATATTTTTATTAAAGTGTGCTATTTTGGTTTTTTGTCCAGCTATAGAACTACCACAGTACGGACCAAAGGTAGAAGAAAGTCGGATCGAAAGGGTTGATATGAGGGGCGAGATCTGACGGTCACCATTCATTGAAACAACATGAAGGTGTGGATAGGTGACATGGCAAGGATGGAGGGGCGCCACCCTTGCTGGGCCTCATACCCATGATTGGGCCCAGTAAGGCTTAAACGAGTTAAATCCTAATAAATCACATTTAATTTGATGAATCTTTAAAAGATCATAACTTGGGCTAGAAACGTCCAATCAAGGTGATTTTTGCGGCGATGGATTTGAAATTGAAAGCTCTTCATCGTGGTATATAGCATGAAGTAAGAATATTACATATAAGAGATATAATTTGATCACAAGAGGGGGATTCATAAAGCATGAAACTTAGATAAGTTGATCTAATTATGCCACCCATTATAAAATCAGTCATGAATTTGGTCAAATTAGAGCATCACCAATCTTCCAATGTAAACTTTGATATTAGATTGAGTAACACACCACTTGATGAGAGACAAAGAGTACAACAAAGGAGAGGGAAAAAAGCCACGTTATCACATAACTATACCATCGGTTATTTAAAAAAGTAGACAGTCTATGATTTAGGTTGTCAAATATCCATAAAAAACTGTCTACCAAACCAAAACTTTGTCGTCATTTGTTCTTGACAAACTGACACCTAAACTCACAACCCAACAATATGCATGCAATCGATTATAGTAAAAAACGACACTAAATATCAAGTAGGGGTGAAAAAATTTCGAGGGACACATGGCGTAGACATATTTCTCATCAGTCTCTATAGAAAGAACCGATGAGAAACACCAATTGATTCATGTGAGGCAAATGGCAGTGTATCTATTTATCCCATCGGTTTTATAGACAAAAGTCGGTGATGTAGGTTTTTTGGATGCAAATGAAATGCTCCCAATTTTTTTTGTGAAATTTTATTTTGGCAAATGATATATAGCGTTGGTTACTTTGAGAAGTGATCGATGGAAAAAAGAATGTTTAGTCTGTGTTTTCTCAATTGATCAATCCACGGAGGTTGTCTACATGGAACCGACACTATAGATAATACCACTGGTTTTCCTTGAAAAAATACCTGATAAAATATGTCATATGTGTAGTGAGGATTAAAAAAATCTAACAAAAAATCATCATATTATGAAATATATATATAAAATATTGGCCATTTTTGTGATTGATTATGTTGGGATACAGCACAACACAATCCATCGATTTGTGAGTCAGCCAAACAATCAATTTGTGAGACTTTCAAACCATCAATTTTTGAGTCTGTCAAAGAATCAATTTGTGTGTCTACGGAACTAATAGTTTGTGAGTCTACTAAATCATTAGTTTATAAGTTTGTTGAAATATTTGTTTGTTATACTACTGAACCATTAGTTTGTGAGTCAGCCAAACCATCAGTTAGTGAACAAAAGGTATTTCAATGTGAAAACTAAAAGTGACACAACCCTCTCATTTTAACTCCGATCCGGTTCATTCTTTTTACACTGTATTTATAATTGAATTATCTATAATTCTAAAAAAATTGTTTTGCAAAATTTGCAATTAATAATTTTAATAATAATTCCTCAAATTTTCTTAAATCATTTTCTATCAACATGTGTGTGTTATTATTATATTGATTAAGGTTCATACCTTGTTTCACTCACAACACATATTTTAAAGGTGAAATTAACAGTCATGTGCTTTTGGCTAGCTTTTCCATTTTATGGTGATTGACTGGGAAGAAAATGAAGGACAAAGGAAAAAATACTATACTATAGATAGTACTTTTGATGCATATCTGGAAGGTAGGGATGTGTTGTAAATAGTAGGATGGGGAAGAAGCAAATAGTACACATACATAATTATTTTGATTTGTTCTCTAGGAAATAAAGGTAATAAATAAATAATGCATTAGTGATTCAGTCATCTCTACTCAAGCTTTCCACTTATTCATTTACCCTCCTTTTCTTATTTTGATATCCTCTTTTTTCATTAATAGGAGCACAAATAATATGAATGGTGCTTCTGCAATACTGAACACTTGAATTGAGCCTGAGATGGGAGGAGTTACTTAACTAATCAAATAAAAAGTCATAATCTGCAGGATAGACACACTACAATTTTTTTCCGCTACATATAAATAGAACTACAATCTAATAATTCAACTATATTTATGACTAAACGAAGGTAACAAATTGAGATAAACCCCTAATTATTACATTTCTCTGAGTCCAAAGGTTCATCATTTACACCCTTATGGGTGGAATCAAGAATGACATTTTTCATATAACAACAAATACCAGTTAAAGTGGGCATACTAGCCATTTCAATCCTATCTCCAAGGGAATCAAACTATAGTGTGTTGGGTTTTACGGGAGGCAGAGAAGCAGCGGAAACAAAAATTTTCTCCCCAAAACCCAGAACAAAAGGAATCGCGTCAACGTCTATACAATAGGAAAGATGGTTTGTGGATGCATACCTTGTCCTGAGGCTTGCTTGGCGACAGTACCTTGCGCCTTGCGCAGTCTTCACCTCCGGTCTTGGACGGTGTCTGTGCAGCTCCTGGTCGCACCGGGACTGAAGACTCCTGGTCTCACTGGGACTGTCGGGATTGACAGTTGTCCTCCGAGCGACAGAGGTCTCCCGCCTCTGCAGTCGTCCACACGGACTGCCTAAAACTCTGATCTCCTTATCCCATAAGGAATCAGAAGGAGTCGCACCCTCCTGTCGGCGTACTAGTCACCGACACACTCTCCTGCCACCAGTCGCTTTCTGTAGTTGTCTTTCCCTTGATGTGCCTCCCTTATTGGGTAGCACTTGCTCGGGCTCTCTCAGTTACCAAAACCAGAGAGAACGACAACTTTACAGAGCAACTGGTTGCACTGGGTTGTACTTTGAGAAGCCCCCAATACCCCTATATATATAGGAGGGTCATGGGACAGGGTTCTCTATCCCAGGCAATGCGGGACTAAAGCAGGAGTAGAAGGGTTTGAGATTTTCCACAAAAACAACCAACTGCGTAACCTGAACCGATCGTTTCATAACTGAAACGGTCGGTTGGGGATCTGAGCCGGTTGGTTGACACCTCAACCGATCGGTTGGGACCCATGAAACGGTCGGTTCACTTCTGAACCGGGCGGTTCGTGGTCCTGATCAGTTCCCAATTGACTTTTCTCCTTTTGTTTCAAATTGGTATCAAATATCAATCCTTGTTCCAATCAAATTGGGCAAGTGAAACGAAAGGAAATTTCTCACAATCTTACTTTACCAACTTGCTCGGTTGGACTTGAACCAATCATTTCAACACTTGAACGGATCGTTTCACCCTGTCCATGAGCTGATCGACTCACCAGTTGAGTCGATCGGTTCACCAAGTTCAGCCGATCGGTTCATCACATGAGCCGATCGGTTGGGAGTGCAGATTGTGTAGAATCAGTCAATCGTAGTTTCAATCAATCTGATACTCTAATCAATCAGTCCAACACCTTGAACACTATGGTACTGAGCTATCAATTGATTGAGTGTTTAATTGAACTACTAAACTCTTTTAGTAATCAATCTAAACATTGTTTGTAGACAAACTCCTATTCTAGGTTAAATCCTATATGTGTGACCCTACAGGTCCATTTCACGTTGGCAGTGAAAGTCCATAACACTTATGACTTCACAAGCAAAGAGTGGTTCTAGTCACACATCAGTGCTACCCAAGTAAAATAGAAAGTTGGAGAGAAACTTTCAATCCTACAATTCGTGAATGGTGTTACAGTGAATGTATAATTCCTTTGTCACTGATATCCTGAATGAACTCGAGGCATGGAACAGTCATCCTGTCAACGTTCATTCATTTCCTTGATCTCAGAGCAGACTGGGTGAGATGTGTGTGACATCAATATCACATATTGATTCACACATGCATGCGCATGCCTTTCTCAATCCTACTCATCAAGTGGCTAAGGACATCAAACTCCCTAAGGAGGGACAAATCCCATATCTATCACTCACCCCTCAACAGCCCCATGTGTCAAAGCCACCCAATCATCACCTTTATAACAACCCATGTTTCAGGACTGCGTTTGATGATGTCAAAGTGTACCCAACGACATGTGTTGAGTGTAGTGATTTCAGGTCTAAGAATCACACTCACCACCATCACTGTGAGAGCTGACTGTGACTACTAAGTCATGGTTCCATGTGTCACTCTCACGGTGGGTCTGTCTGGTACCTTGTTCTCTAACAAGTACCTATGTGCTTGGTTTGATATCACTATATCATGACTAATGAGATTCTGTCATCAACCAACACACAATCTAGTCTTTAGTGTTATTGATGTCTATGGTTATTTCCACAATAACAACCGACTAGGGACCAAACAAGAATGTATACTCTTAACATCTGTATGATCTCATCGTTTAGGTTCTCAACCCAAAAGCATACGTCATTGAGTAAAACAATTCTTTAAACATCTATCATGTTATACTATCATCTCAGAAATAGTTTAAACATATAGATCGGAAATTGTCTTTATTATTATTCAAATCATTTATAAAGTATCCCATTACAATCATCATATGACTTGCTCTATGGGCATACATACCAACAGACTCCCACTTGCACTTAGAGCCAGTCACCAAGGAACCTCAGTCCTTGTGACCTAGCATGACCATCATGCTTCTGCTGAGAAAGGGCCTTAGTCAGTGGATCATCTATGTTGTCTTCAGTTGGTACTTTGCAAATCTTCACATCTCCTTGATGTATGATCTCTCATATGAGATGGAAGCGTCACAGTATGTACTTGGACCGCTGATGTGATCTGGGTTCCTTAGCTTATGCAATAGCTCCATTATTGTCATAATAAAGCTCAATTGCATCACAACTACTGGGAACTACACCAAGTTCAGAAATGAACTTCCTGATCCACACAGCCTCCTTTTTTGCATGTGAAGCAGCAATATACTCGGCCTCTGTAGTAGAATCGGCAACTGTTTCTTGCTTGGAACTCTTCCAGCTCGCAGCTCCATTATTAATGCAAAATACAAATCCTGACTGCGATCTGTAATCATCTTTATCGGTTTGGAATCTTGCATCGGTGTAACCCTTTACAACCAGCTCTTCCTCGCTGCCGTAAACAAGAAACTGATCCTTAGTCCTTCGCAAGTACTTGAGGATGTTCTTTACGGCTATCCAGTGATCATCCCCGGGATCTGACTGGTACCTTCTCGTCATGTTGAGAGCATACGAGACATCTGGGAATGTGCACAACATAGTGTACATGATGGATCCGATGGCTGATGCATATGGGATCCCATTCATACGCTCCCTTTCTTCACAAGATTGGGGACATTGAGATCTAGAGATGGTGACTCCATGTAGCATGGGGATGTTGCCTCTCTTTGAGTTCTCCATGCTGAACCGCTTCAGCACTTTGTCGATGTACGTGCTCTGACTTAGTCCGAGAAGCCTTCTAGATCTATCTCTATAGATATTAATTCCTAGAATATAGGATGCTTCTCCTAAGTCCTTCATTGAGAAAGTATTCCCAAGCCAAGTCTTTACCTTCTCTAAGGCTAAGACATCATTCCCCATCAAAAGTATGTCATCCACATACAATATGAGGAATGTGGTCGAGCTCCCACTAACCTTCTTGTACACACAAGGTTCATCTTCATTTTGAGTAAAGCCAAACACTTTGACTTCCTCATCAAATCTAAGATTCCAACTCCGAGATGCTTGCTTCAATCCATAGATTGACCTTTGTAGCTTACAGACTTTATTGGCATTCTTTGGATCTACAAAACCTTCAGGCTGTGTCATGTACACATCCTCATTTATATTCCCGTTAAAGAATGTGGTTTTAACATTCATCTTCCAAACCTCATAGTCATAATAAGCTGCAATAGCAAGCATGATCCTGATGGACTTAATCATGGCAACTGGAGAAAAGGTTTCGTCATAGTCAACACCTTGAACTTGTCGAAATCCCTTCACAACCAATCTGCCTTTATAAGTTTGCACATTGCCATCCATGTCGGTCTTTTTTTTGAAGACCCACTTGCACCCTATGGGTTTTACCCCTTTGGGTGGTTCCACCAAAGTCCATACTTTGTTGGAGTACATGGATTCCATCTCGGATCTCATGGCTTCAAGCCATTTCTCAGAATCTGGTCCCTCCATAGCCTCTACGTAGGTAGTTGGATCATCATCTATGATCAACTCACCACCTTCCTGAGTCACAAGGTATCCAAACCTCTTAGTTCAAGGCGGGTCCTACTAGATCTACGAGGTCCTTGTGTTACCTGAGGAGACTGAGATTCCACAACACCTTGTGAATCTCCATTTTCCTCTTGTACATATACCGATTCTATGTTTTCTTGTTGGGCTTGAACATCTTCAAGCTCTATCTTCCTCCCACTGTTTCCTTTGGAAATAAATTCCTTCTCTAGGAACACGGCTGTCTTGGCAACAAACACTTTGTTGTCAGTAGGGTGGTATAGATAATATCCCCTCATTTCCTTGGGATATCTAACAAAATAACATTTATCAGACTTGGGTCCAAGCTTATCAGGAAACATTTTCCTAACATAAGTCTCACAACCCCAAATCTTTAGGAAAGACAAATCAGGACGCTTCCCAGTCCATATCTCATATGGTGTCTTTTGAACTGATTTAGATGGTACACGGTTAAGTGTAAACGCGGCAGTTTCAAGAGCATAACCCCAGAAAGAAAGTGGAAGATTAGCAAAACTCATCATTGATTGCACCATATCCAACAATGTGCGATTCCTTCTTTCAGACACACCGTTATGTTGTGGTGTTCCAGGCGGAGTCCATTGTGATACAATACCACGGGCTCGCAGAAGGTCCTCAAACTCCTGGATTAAGTATTCTCCACATCGATTGGATCGAAGTGCCTTAATACTTTTACCAAGTTGGTTTTGTACTTCATTCATGAAATCCTTGAACCTTTCAAGGGTTTCTGACTTATGTTTCATCAAGTACACATAGACATACCTACTGAAGTCATCAGTAAAGGTAATGAAGTACTGATACCCACCACTGGCATTAGTTCTAAAAGGTCCACATACATCAATATGTATGAGTCCTAATAGATCACTAGCTCTCTCACCTTTACCTGAAAAGGGAGTCTTGGTCATCTTGCCCAATAAACAAGATTCACATGTCTTTATTGATTCATAATCAAAAGAGTATAGATAACCATCTTTATGGAGTCTATAAATGTGCTTCTCATTTATGTGCCCTAGACGACAATGCCAAAGATCTGTTCCATTTGAGTTATTGAGTTTTTGCTATTTGGTGTTTATGTTGTATACACTTGTCTCCAAATCTATCAAGTATAGACCATAAGACATTGGGGCACTGCCATAAAAGATCCCATCTTTAGAAATGGAAAAATTTCCATTCTTAATAAGAAATTCAAATCCATCCTTGTCCAAACAAGAGACGGAAATGATATTCCTATTTATGGCAAGTACATAATAACAGTTCTTTAACTCTATTATTAGCCCACTTGATAGAGTTAACTCATAGGTTCCTACGGCACTGGCGGCAACTCTTGCCCCATTGGCAACACGTAGTTCAACCTCGTCTTTCCCCAAAGGCCTACTTCTCTTAAGATCCTTCACATTTGAACAAATGTGAGATCTACATCCGGTATCAAGTACCCATGACGAAGAAGTAGTAAAGTTAATCTCTATCACGTATACACCAGAAGTAGAGATCTCTATCTCTGACTTCTTCTTCCATCGTTCCTTCCATCCTCTCAATGTAGAATAAATTGGTTTGGCGAGAGAACCCTTCTCTCCCTTACCTATCGTTCCATTGATCTCTATCAATGAACTTTCTTTCTTCTTCACCAACACTTTAAGCGTACATAGAGTGGATTCAAAGGCTCCTGGTATATCTGGATTGTGCAGAACACTTCTCACAGTCCTCAACCAGTTATGGAATTTGTTCTCAATTAATTTTCCCATTGTAAAAGATGATTCTTTTTCCATTCTACAAGAGAAAATTGCATTTGTCAAAACTCCTTTTGATTTGATTTGAATAAAATTTGACGATAGTTAATTAGGCCTTTAATTAATTACCGCTCCCACTATTTTGACTCAAATTGACAGCCCTCACCATCAATTCGGAAGATTGCAGCGCACAATCTTCTAGTGGGTCAAGATCCCGAAATCCTCTGAGCCATGGACCAGCTTGGGTTGTCACCCACAACTCAGATCTTCCAGGTAGGCAACTCTTGCCAATTGCATCATATGCAACTCTTGAAAGATTTCATATGCAACTCCTTGCCATGATCATCTCCATGCCTCAAGGTGCTAGATCCTATCTAAGTCACCTTGTTAAGTCTGACCCAAAGCCAACACGATGAACATGTACCCTGCTTGGGCAGACCCACACATTCATCCTTCACGCTTCCACGAGATAGACGATGCACCACGCTTGGGCGTGCCCACACTTGGTCGATCAAGCTTCTCACGTGTGTCACATTTGGAAGGCATCTAAAACTTTAATATTTAATGAGGGATTTGGTTTTTATATACATATACATATCCAATCACCACAATATATAGTATGTATCATATACATGCTATATCCCCCAGAAAAACATGCAAAACGATAAAAGCAATCATTATGGCCATCCTATTGTGATTCCTCGAGCCAAGAGGAATCACGGTAATCTAGGTCTACATCACATGCAACATGTAGAAGATGAAATCTGTGCCTGCCTTTCTGGGTTTGATCAACTCATCTCCATGACTGATTGACTTGCCATCAAGTTGGTTGTTCGGGTGCCACCAGCCGATCGACTGGCGCCTCCAGCCGATCGGTTCACCGGTCATCGTGCATCTCCTCAGATCGCCACCCGCTCGTCTCTCTCCTCGAACCGGTCGTCTGGAACACCAAACGATCGGTTCACTCCTTGAACTGATCGTCTCAGGTCGTCTACCATTTTTTGACATAACAGGAAATAAAATCTATCCTATTTACAATTGAATTGTGAAACCCCGAGTTACATTTGGGGGGAGCAAAGGTAGGAAAGAAGTCTCGAATTATTTCGAGTTACATCAGGATTAGGAGAAAAGGGAATCGGTGCGCAGACCGAGATGTAAGCAACCACACACAGATATAGGGTATATAGGTCATAACCAGTCCACCACAAAACTCGTTTAAGGGCGACGCGTATCGAGTACATTAATATTACATATCATATATGTATATTTGGGATTTGTGGATTGGACATGCATAAAGCCAATTTTATTCGCATCGTATGCAATAAATAAAGGCGACAAACCAAAATTGATCATATCGATAATCCTAAAATATAGAGCAGTTGATATGGCTCTGATACCACTGTTGGGTTTTACAAGAGGCAGAGAAGCAGCGGAAATAAAAATTTTCTCCCCAAAACCCTAAACAAAAGGAATCGCGTCAACGTCTATACAATAGGAAAGATGGTTTGTGGATGCATATCTTGTCCCGAGGCTTGCTTGGCGACAGTACCTCGCGCCTTGCGCGGTCTTCACCTCCGGTCTTGGACGGTGTCTGTGCAGCTCCTGGTCACACCGAGACTGAAGACTCCTAGTCTCACCGGGACTGTCGGGATTGACAGTTGTCCTCCGAGCAACAGAGGTCTCCCGCCTATGTAGTCGTCCACACGGACTGCCTGAAACTCTGATCTCCTTTTCCCATAAGTAATTAGAAGGAGTCACACCCTCTGGTCGGCGTACTAGTCACCGACACACTCTCCTGCCACCAGTCACTTTCTGCAGTTGTCTTTCCCTTATTGTGCCTCCCTTATCGGGTAGCACTTGCTCGGGCTCTCTCGGTTACCAAAACCAGAGAGAACGACAACTTTACAGAGCAACTGGTTGCACTTAGTTGTACTTTGAGAAGCCCCCAATACCCCTATATATAGGAGGGTCATGGGACAGGGTTCTCTATCTCGGGCAATGCGGGACTAAAGCAGGAGTAGAAGGGTTCGAGATTTTCCACAAAAACAACCAACTGCATAACCTGAACTGATCTTTTCATAACTGAAATGGGCGGTTGGGGATCTGAGCCGGTCGGTTGACACCTCAACCGATCGGTTGGGACCCATGAAACGGTCGGTTCACTTCTGAACCAGTCGGTTCGTGGTCCTGATCAGTTCCCAATTGACTTTCCTCCTTTTGTTTCGAATTGGTATCAAATACCAATCCTTGTTCCAATCAAATTGGGCAAGTGAAACGAAAGGAAACTTCTCACCAATCTTACTTTCCCAACTTGCTCGGTTGGACTTGAACCAATCGTTTCAACACTTGAATGGATCGTTTCACCCTGTCCATGAGCCGATCGACTCACCAGTTGAGCCGATCGGTTCACCAAGTTCAGCCGATCGGTTCATCACATGAGCCGATCGGTTGGGAGTGCAAATTGTGCAGAATCAGTCAATCGCAATTTCAATCAATCTGATACTCTAATCAATCAGTCCAACACCTTGAATACTATGATACTGAGCTATCAATTGATTGAGTGTTTAATTGAACTACTAAACTCTTTTAGTAATCAATCTAAACATTGTTTGTGGATAAACTCCTATTCCAGGTTAAATCCTATGTGTGTGACCCTGCAAGTCCATTTCACGTTGGCAGTGAAAGTCCATAACACTTATGACTTCATAAGCAAAGAGCGGTGCCTAGTCACACATCAGTGCTACCCAAGTGAAATAGAAAGTTGGAGAACAACTTTCGATCCTACAATCCGTGAATGGTGTTACAGTGAATGTATAATTCCTTTGTCACTAATATCCTGAATGAACTCAAGGCATGGAACAGTCATCCTGTCAACGTTCATTCATTTCCTTGATCTCAGAGCAGACTGGGTGAGATGTGTGTGACATCAATATCACATATTGATTCACACGTGAATGTGCATGCCTTTCTCAATCCTACTCATCAAGTGGCCAAGGACATCAAACTCCCTCAGGAGGGACAAATCCCATATCTATCACTCACCCCTCAAAAGCCCCATGTGTCAAAGCCACCCAATCATCACCTTTATAACAACCCATGTTTCAGGATTGTGTTTGATGATGTGAAAGTGTACCCAACGACATGTGTTGAGTGTAGTAATTTCAAGTCTAAGAATCACACTCACCACCATCACTGTGAGAGTTGACTGTGACTACCAAGTCATGGTTCCATGTGTCACTCTCACGGTGGGTCTGTCTGGTACCTTGTTCTCTAACAAGTACCTACGTGCTTGGTTTGATATCACTATATCATGACTAATGAGATTCTGTCATCAACCAACACACAATCTAGTCTTTAGTGTTATTGATGTCTATGGTTATTTCCACAATAACAAATGACTAGGGACCAAACAAGAATGTATACTCTTAACATCTGTATGATCTCATCGTTTAGGTCCTCAACCCAAAAGCATACGTCATTGAGTAAAAAAATTCTTTAGACATCTTTCATGTTACACTATCATCTCAGAAACAGTTTAAACATATAGATCGGAAATTGCCTTTATTATTATTCAAATCATTTACAAAGTATCCCATTACAATCATCATATGACTTGCTCTATGGGCATACATACCAACATAGTGCTACATGGCATGCAATCATAAGTTAAACAACTCAGACTATTCTTTCACCTAGGGGAGTTTGAAGAAAGAAGAATAGTAAAAGGATAACAATTATGTTAATGATGAATCAATCAATAATGAAGGATGAATAATGTGACCAATTAACTAAATCAAGAGGATTAATATTCCAAAATATCTAATTGATTACTATATGTGTTGTGAGGTATATCAATCAACTGTGAGATAATAATTTTCCAATATATTTTTTAAGAAACATGTCATTTTTATATATAAGAAGTAAGACATAAAAGCCTATACTACAAAATTAGGACAAAGAACTAGTTAATAAATAATCAGAGAATGCAATGATAATCATATTATTATATCAATATAAAAAAAAATGGAGGTCAATTAATTTCACAGAACTATTTTTTATCCAAATTTTAACTCCAATTGACTAGAAAGTCAATGAGGATAGAACCTTCGAGCATGGTATTATCAAAGTGGAAGCGTACATTCTTAGAATACATGGACATATGAGAAGATAAAAGCTCCAACATAATCTCAACATTCAAGAAGTATATTAATAACATTTTTCTCTATTACAAGACTACAATTACAAATTGTGAGTACATTTATAGAACTATGCTCATGTACACTGATAGGATCTTACAACAAGTAAACCTGAATATATCTCACCAAACCATCAACATACTTGTAGTTTTTGAATTAAAAACATACATCAAACAAGAGGGTCAACACACTAGGTGTTTAGTATAGGGAAGAAAAATACACATATATAAGCTACATAATTTAGAAAAATTGCACAAAGAAACAAATGAGAATAAAGAAATTAAGTAGAGAAAAAAATTGACGAACTTCATATTGGAAGAGTCTGTGAGGGTGTTAAAGATTAGCTAACCCTATTTCAATGTGATAGACCTCAATGACCAAAGTCATTGAGCAAAATTCTGCTTCAAAATTGCATAATATAGCTCTATATATATGATCAAGTTATAAAAGCAATGAGACAAAACATCTATGTGCAGTACTACGATACTACATGGCAATATTTTAGCATATAAACAAGCATACATATGTATCATAATTTAGGAAAGAAATAGTCATACTATTCTAAAAGTAAGTACCTAATTCAAATATTCATAACTTACGACTCTTCATCTCCACAATCATCAATTTTTCTCCAATAGAATTGGCATGAATTATTCTCCATCACAAGGTAGTTTGCTTACCAACTAGATAATCATGAATTGGAAAACAATGTTAAATAGTACCATATCTCATCCCATAATCAATAGGAAATGAAGAGAAAATCAGATTCATTATTTTCTAATGAGAAACAAACGGATAAACTTATTAGGAGAGAAAATCGTCCATAAATATCATTATCTTCCCATATATTTAGATGGAGATGGAGAAACTCATGCATAATAGTCTTCATCCTCTTGTATTTACAACCTCATTGACTCTTGTCCTTCAGTTATGCACATGACACATTATCATGCTCTTCTCATCAACATATCCTTCCCATTCAATCTTTCCCTTATGTTAATAAATTATATCATTACTATAGGTCCCTGACCTAAGTGAGTGCTTCAATGTATTTGGTTTGCTTAATAATATGCATGAACCTTAATCTAATCTCTCGAGATTCTTTTATGACTTGTGACAATCTTATGTTTTTAGTTTGGTCTTGTTTGGGTGTTGTTTGAGCTATGTTTTCTTACGTTGGACCAAGTTGCAATTTACCCAAGTTGAGGGGCTGAATTGAAATTTGTCACATGTAGAGTGTTTTTATTGTACCTTAGCATCATGAGAGAGGATATGATGTTGAAGGGCGCCTTGTTTGGACCATGGATGATGGTGTGGCATCATGTGATGATGTTAGGGTTTCTAGGGTTTTGCTTGGTGGAGCATGGTGTCTAACCATGGTGATCTTGGTTGAGTGTTAATTTTGACTATGTTGGTGTGCCTTGAGTGTGTTTTGATAGATACACCTTCTTTGGGTGATGTTTGTTTTGACCCTTGGTGTGTCTCAACCACAACAAGGGTGGTGGTGGCTCATGTGGTCGATACCGCACCTAGGTTGTATCACCATGTGTTGCATGCATGCATTTAGTGGTTGCATGTTTGTTTCCTTGGTGGAAAAGTGTCCTTTTGGTCCTCTTTTGGGTTGACACCTCATAGCCTTCCACCTCCCTCCTACCCAAATGTATATGAGCTCTCTCTTTTAAATGCTATGTGACGCCCTGACCTCCATGCCATCTCTTATGACCCCGAAGACCGGGGAGTCACCCTCATTAAATCACTACTAACTTTTTCTTTTCTTGATCACTTAGATCAAGTTAAATGAAAACCATAAAACTTGAATAGAATTTAATTATAATAAAACTGCGGAAGCGACTTTCCATTAACCTTACTAAGAATAAAAACAAGTTTACATGACATATTACATTTCTCATGCAGACTATAAAACACAGCAGATAATTGAAAACTAACTACATATTTCACCACATTCTCTCTAACCCACCCCATGCCCAAGGACCGAGGGGAAAGGACTAAGAGACCTCCAACTAACTACTAACTACCTTCTATGTACTCAGGTGATATGATCCTTCAGCCTCCTCGTGCTAACGTTGACCTGAAAAATATTTCAGTAGGTTGGTGAGCTACTGGCTCAGTGAATGGAATTTCACCAACCATCACAGATAACTCACTTATGTTTATTATTTGGAATAATATACAAGAAATACTACACTGAGCAAGTCTAAGCAATTTAATTTAAACAACAGCAGATGTCAACATTTCATTATGATAGCAATCGATGCAAAGTTGTAGATACAATTAATTAACAGAAAATACTTAAAGAACTACTGTTGTGAAGCTAACTCATATCTTTCTTAACTCTTAAACTTATAAAAACATTGTGAACCTATATGAACATATTTTATCTTATGCCCTGATCATATGCAGTGTACTCTACATATGAAGACTCGTAGCGAACTACGATCCCACCGTACAAGACTTAGCCAACACCCCGGGATAGCTAAGTCTGACTGCTGTCCTGGTCTGCTGCAGGAACTCAGGCTCTCTGGCCTCGGCATCCTATGGTGCCATAAACTGGACTCCTCCTCTAGCTGAGTACACAGGAAGAGAGTCAAGTTGTGCCACCAGGACGTCTAATTAGTGTTATACACGCTTTTCTGTACTCCAGTGCCACCAGGACGTCTGGTTAGTGTTGGACACTGTAAACTGCTCTCTAGTGCCACCAGGACGTCTGGTTAGTGTTGGACACTACAAACTGTACCATCGTGCCACCAGGACGTCTTGTTTGTGTTCGACACGAGTCTCTGACCTTACTGGACGCACCGCCAGGGTTAGGTCATTTCACCCCTAAGGCACAGACCTCTCAAAGGGGTTCTACGGTGTCAGGGCCCTTATTCTAATATTTTATTAAATCTAGAAACCTCTTACTACACTGTATCTCTTTCTCATTTATACTTGATTTTGGTATCTCTATGGTACCGAGTCTATTTGATTACAGTTCAAATCACAATACGAAATCTTTCTAGAACTGACAGGGCAGTATACTCAAAACCATTGTAAATATTGAGTACTCCTTATATCATGCATGCAGACAGATTTAAAATTCATAAATAATCCAAACCCATATCAATTTGGCACATACATACTAAATTCATGCAATTTAACATCTTATTGCCCTGATAAGAGTAATTTACTTCACATATGAGAAATCATCCGTAACATTTCATAATTATCTAAAATTTCTCGAAGAACGTGCACATTAGCCCTAATCCTGGTTTGTGCATCACATAACTCAATTAAGAGTTACTTACGTATCATAACACCAATTATTAACAATCGCAAAGAAATTTGCCAATTCATGTAAATGTTAATTCACACACATTAACATAAGAGGAAGCATGCAACTAGGTTTTTATTGCATATTTTTATTTTATCGTACTTTCCTTGAAATCATGCATCTGAAAATTTACAAATTCTATATTGCCTGAGTTTATACCCAAACTGTACCATTATCGGTCGTGTATTACTAATTTCAACATTCACACTAAGCAATTTAGGTTCCGATGAACCATGTAAATTCACTGGTCCAATCCACACTGATCAGATGCTAAACTAGATCATATAAAAGCGTAAAGAAGCGATTTATGAAATAAAAATTCGGGCGACGCCAAATACTGCCCAACAGCTGATACTACTATCATTTAAAAAAGTGCTATTTACCAAAAATTTCTGATTTACATAGTTAAATATTAGATAGTGACATTGTTTGAAACATCCAGATTCTACTGGAATTGCGTCTAGAGACCAGTTCCCGGGCACACACAGGTCATCATCAACCTCGGTTCACTTCTGGCATGAACATGCTTCACACACACATTGGAAACGAGCTCAATTTAGTGCCTAATCAAGGCTATTAGCTGCGTATTCCTATTCTACCTTCATGGCCGAGCTCGAGGGCATCATCCCCTTGACGTTTCCCATGCCAATCGGCCCTGGTTCAGACCAGCTGCTTGCAGATGCTTCTACCCTCACGGACAGGTTGAAGAAGAGGGTTGTGCTTGGTGCTAGACGCAGCTATAGCTGTGGATTTGAGTCCATAGCCATCGGTCGAAGTTGGGTGTACCTTTGCGAAGAGCTAGCTGGGCCAAATGGCCCTTCCTTGGCCGTGCGCCGCGCAACTATTGCTGCAGGTCGGCTGGCCAGCGCCCTGGCTAGGGCTGCGGATAGGGGTGAGGTTGGAGGAGGGAAAACGGTAGAGGAAAGAGAGTGGACGGAGGTCAGCTGCTGGAAACGGAGCCAAGGCCAAAGATCGCCCCTCAATCGCCCTGATTTCTCCTCTGCTCCATAGTCAATTGAGTGCAGCTGTGCGCCTATTTCAGTCGGTTCTATTTGATCGGGGAAAAGGAGGAGATAAGGGAGGGGAAAGGAAAAAAAAGGTTTTAACCGATTAATTGTAAAAATTGCATATTTAACCCCAAAACTTGAAACCCTAATAGCTTTTGCCTCGAATGTCCGATTCAACTAATTCCTTTTGCAAAACTTCAAGCACGGAATCCACTACCTTCTCAAGGCAAGAAATCAAGCTAATTAGACTGTAACACTGGATCAAAGCACTAATTGCATATGTGAGTACTTAACTTAACTTAATTAACATAATTAACTTATTAATGTTGTGATTATCATACTTACTAGTTAATTTTAGTGTGGGTCATAACAATCTCCCTCCCTTATAAGAATTTCATCCCGAAATTCCTAAAAGAGAAAAGGAAACTTGTTACGCATCTCGGACTCAAGCTCCCACATGGCTTCCTCTAGGTTATGGTTCCTCCACAAAACTTTCACTAACGGTATCTCTCGATTCTTGAGTTTCTTGATCCTCCGATCAATCATCTGAATAGGTCCTTCAACATAGAATACATCTGGTTTGAACTGAGCAGGTTCTGGGTCTACTATCTTCTATGTACTAGGGTAACACTTCTTCAACATTGATACATGAAATACATCATGTAGATTGGCCAACTCGGATGGAAAATCCAACTTATAGGTTACAGGTCCAATCCTCTCGATGATAGGATATGGGCCCATAAACCTAGGAGTCAGTTTGCCTCTCTTGCCAAACCTCAACACTCCTTTCCATGGTGAAACTTTCATATACACTTCATCACCAACGTCAAACTCAAGAGGTCTACATCTCTTCTCAGTGTAACTCTTCTGTCTATCCTGTGTAGCTTTCAACTGTTTTCTGATCACTAAAATCTTTTCAGTAGTCAAATCCACTATCTCTGGTCCAAGAATCTACTTTTCACCCACCTCATACCAACATATGGGTGATCTACACTTTCTGACATACAAAGCTTCATACGGTGCCATAACGAGACTGAAATGGTGACTGTGGTTGTATGCAAGCTCTATAAGGCTCAAGTGTTCTTCCCAACTTCCACTAAAATGCAAGATACATGCTCTCAACATATCCTTAATAGTTTGAATGATCCTCTCTGACTGACCATCCATCCGTGGGTGACAAGTTGTACTAAACCTCAACTTTGTGTCCAAAGCACGATGCATCTGATACCAAAACCTAGATGTGGATTTAGGATCTCTATCAGATATAATTGAAACTAGGATACCATGCAACCTGACTATCTCATCCACACATATCTTATCCAACTTCGTGACATCAAAGGTTGACTTAACATGAAGAAAGTGAGTAGACTTAGTCAGTCTATCCACAATCACCCATATCGAGTCACAACCTCTAGGTGTCCTGGACAACCCTATCACAAAATCCATTGTGATATGTTCCCACTTCCACTCTGGCATAGGAAGAGATTGCAAGGTACCTGCAGGTTTCTGATGCTCAGCCTTAACCTGCTGGCACACACTACATCTAGCCGCGTACTCAGCTACATCCCTCTTCATACCAAGCCACCGATACAACTCCTTGAGATTCCTATACATCTTAGTGTTGCCTGGATGCATAGCGTACATCGATGCATGTGCTTCCTCAAGAATCTTCTCATTCAAATCACTATCTCGAGGTACACGCAACCTGTCATGCTGATACAACACACCATCATCTGAAAACCTGAACTCTGGTCTATTTCCCTTTGTCATATCCTGCATGATCTTCTATAACTCACTATCATTCTGTTGAAGTTCTTTAATCTGATCATAAAAAGGTAGGCTTGACTTGCATCTATGCAATCAAACCACTCTGCTCTGTCACCCCTAAGTCTAAGTTCAACTTCCGCATTTCTACTAGCAGGTCTCTCTTGAAACATGCCATAGAGAATGCATCAGTTGTTGAACTTGACTTCCTACTGAGGGCATCAACCACCAAATTCGCCTTACCAGGATGATAATCTATTGTCACATCATAATCTTTGATCAATTCTAACCATCTTCGTTGTCTAAGATTCAGATCTTCTGGGTGAAGATATATGTCAAGCTCTTATGATCTGTAAACACTTGGCATGCCTCACCATAAAGATAGTGATGCCATGTCTTAAGAGCATGAACTATAACAGCTAACTCCAAATCATGTGTCGGATAATACTCCTCATTCCATGCTACTTCTTGTTACTTATCCTTCTCATTTAGGTCATATAGAATAAACATCTTTAAAATTGAAACATACAAGGTAAGAATAGATTATCCATCATTCTTGTTATTACTGCAAGAATTTATTTCATATCACACTTCAGTTATATTGTATTTCTCTTTTTGTTCAAAACTCACTTGTTACATTTCAAATTTATATCTTACTCCTTTCTCTGAATCATTTTCAAATTGTTTATCTACCTTTCAGATTAGCTACCTTTAAACCCTCGATTTTATTAGTGCTAGCTTACCTTTCATAGTGCAAATCTCATGATTTTTTTATAGAGATGCTAGTATTCAAGTTCAAATTGCTAGTGACATCCCTTGAACTATTTCAACTCTAAACATTTTAGGGTTTGGTCCTTATCAGTAACATAGCATTATTGTGATGTGACTTGCTCCCTTATTTTGAAATTCAAACTTTGGATCTCATAAGTTTTGCTAAAGTCTTCCTTATCTTATTAGTGGAATTTCCTTTCTCTTACTTGGACATTCAGATAAATTACATTCTCAATTTACCTTGCTAGGGTTTCATCATCATATTGTGTGTCATTATTTCATTCACTTAGACATCTCTACCATGGTAGTTATGCCTCATATATGATTCATTTTCTTATCACTTCATCCCACATTGCTCTCATTAAGATATGAAAGAGAAGATGATTCTAAGACTTAGAATTCTTATCTTCAAACATTCCCTTATTACATTTCTCATATGTAGGTTTAATTAATTATCAACAAGGATACTTGACTAGTTATCACTTACTTAAGTGTCGCAATCTCTTTCTTTTATAATCGATATTACCCCTATATTTCCGTAATCCTCTTACCATATCCTACTCTTCCGATCATGTTACTTATTCATGTGTATGTTCACGTATACCATGTTGCATATATTTTTATTTATCCTTCTACTAATGTGAAGTTGAAATTTATATCAATATTCTATTTACTAGTTTCACCTTATGTTTAATGCATTACATACCCTTTATTTTAAATCAAACAGCTCATGCATGGGTCAAACTTAGTTCCTTTTGAATCAAGTTTTTTCTTCTTGAATATAGTCTACCTTTGTATGACTCATTCATTTTCTAAGCTACAGTTTTGTTCTTGTTTTAGAAACTAATTTGTTAGTATATAGAGACTTAGAAACCAAAGATAGTAGGTATGAATGTATTAAACTCCATAATAAAGGTATACATTCCATGCTCTCAATTATGTCATGTAATCCTCATTCCTTAATCTCTCTTTGATTCAACTAAGTTTCTTGTTCTGGTTTTATGATTTAGATATTCATCTAATTCTTTTTTTTAACTCTTTCGAAGGCTCTTTATTTCTATGTACTTATGGTATACTTAACTCTTTTCTTCTATTTTCCTTTTGCTTTGAAGTACATAAAAGTATTTTATTCTATTACATGATCCATTCCATAGTTGATTCTTACTATCTTATCCCTTACATACTTTTCTCATATCTTTTCCATATTCTCATATTTAGAGTTCATATAATACTAATCATTAAATTTAATCTGAACCTTATATCAAGTTCCTTTATTTCCAATTAAGGATTGCTCATATGAGGCCCCAACGTTGGGTCTCCGATATCAGTTCCAACAAACTCTCAACTGTTCTAATCTTTCCCTTATATCTCAACATCTTAGTGTATGTACATTCTTACTATGATGCGAGTCTAAATTATCCAAAGTCTACTTGATACAAAGAATATAAATAATAAATAAATCACTTCGTGATACACAACAATATAAAAGAATCATATTTATTCTACAAACTAAAAATATAAATTCATACATATAAGAGCATTTATAGTGATCTCCGATCAAATAAGCAATATAAAGCAAGAGTTGTATCACATCCTATGTTTAATCTCTTACTCTTACATTAATTTTCAGTTTCTTAACCCTAAGATTTCTAGGGTTTCTCTCTATCCCATCCTTCCTCTGCATACCTGGCCAGGGTATCCAGGGAAGAATAGATATAGTAGCTTGATACTAGTCAATCTAAGTACTCAGATACCTGGCTAGGGTATCTAAATACTCAGACCTCCCAGAGCTAAAGATACATCACTTCCTATCTACCTTACTTATAACTCTATCTTTCTACCCTAATGACCTCTGACAACTCAGCCTAAACTCTCATCTTGGTTCTCATGACCATGTCCTCTTCTTGCCATCTGTAATAGTATAAAAGAACACTTCCTGTTAGAAAATTGTAGTTAGAAATAAGACACCTAAGTCCTAATCCTATTGGTCTCTTGTCGTCCCCTGACCTTGACTTAGAGTAACTATGTACTCAACCTATGCTCTGATACCAAAGCTGTTGTGACGCCCCGACCTCCGTGCCATCTCTAATGACCCGGAAGACTGGGGAGTCACCCTCATTAAACCACTCTTAACTTTTTCTTTTCTTGATCACTTAGATAAATTTAAATGAAAACCTTAAAACTTGAATAGCATTTAATTATAATAAAACTACAGAAGCGACTTTCCATTAACCTTACTAAGAATAAAAACAAGTTTACATGACATATTACATTTCTCATGCAGACTATAAAACACAGCAGATAATTGAAAACTAACTACATATTACATCACATTCTCTCTCTAACCAACCACATGCCCAAGGACCAAGGGGAAAGGACTAAGAGACCTATAACTAACTACTAACTACCTTCTATGTACTTAGGTGATACGATCCTTCAGCCTCCTCGTGCTGACGTTGACCTGAAAAATATTTCAGTAGGTTGGTGAGCTACTGGCTCAGTGAATAGAATTTCACCAACCATCATAGATAACTCATTTGTGTTTATTATTTGGAATAATATACAAGAAATAAAAATACTACACTGAGCAGGTCTAAGCAATTTAATTTAAACAACAACAGATGTCAACATTTCATTATGATAACAATTGATGCAAAGTTGTAGATACAATTGATTAACAGAAAATACTTAAAGAACTACTGTTGTGAAGCTAACTCATATCTTTCTTAACTCTTAAACTTATAAAAACTCTGTGAACCTATATGAACATATTTTATCTTATGCCCTGATCATATGCAGTGTACTCTACATATGAAGACTCGTAGTGAATTACGATCCCACCGTACAAGACTTAGCTGACACCCCGAGATAGCTAAGTCTGACTACTGTCCTGGTCTGCTGCAGGAACTCAGGCTCTCTGGCCTCGACATCCTATGGTGTCGTAAACTGGACTCCTCCTCTAGCTGAGTACACAGGAGAAGAGTCAAGTCGTGCCGCCAAGACATCTGGTTAGTGTTGGACACACTTTTCTGTACTCCAGTGCCAACAGGACGTCTGGTTAGTGTTGGAGATTGTGAACTGCTCTCTAGTGCCACCAGGATGTCTGGTTAGTGTTGGACACTACAAACTGTACCCTCGTGCCACCAGGACGTCTTGTTTGTGTTCGACACGAGTCTCCGACCTTACTGGACGCACCGCCAGGGTTAGGTCGTTTCACCCCTAAGGCACAGACCTCTCAAAGGGGTTCTACCACTGCTACAGAACATGCCTTTGGCGTTGGTAGTTTATGACCTTTTAGCGACGGTTCTATAGCGACGCCTATGTGGGCGTTGCTAAAGGTCGAACTCTTCGGCGTCGGTTTTATAACCGAGGCCAAAAGGCTTCGCGCCACCGAAAACGCGCCAGCAGGGCATTTATAGGCGTCGGTTATTTATAGTAAGCCGACGCCAAAAGGCTTCGCGCCACAAAAAGGGCGCCATCTAGGACACTATCTGCGTCGATTTGAAACTAAAAAACTGACGCCATATTCCCAGACGCCACGGCCGTGCTTCCCTGCATGGCCATGTTTAGAACTATAGGCGTCGGTTTTGTACTAATGAGCGATGCTATTTCCCGCCACGGCCGTGCTTTCCTGCACGGTCGGGTTGTTTGTCACATTAGGCGGGGGTTTTATCCATTAACCGACGCTGTAAGCCTTTGATGAAGGTGTTATATAAATAACTGACGCCTATGTTTTAATTTTTTTTCTTATCAGTTTGCAGGCCTGCTGTGGCTGGTCAGCAGGATGAGAACCTGTAGTTCAGTTTTCTGAACTGTAGGTTTACGACATCCATTGATATCAACCAATAAACAGGCCACAAACCTACAAAATCAACAAATATACTTTTCACACAAGTAGATACATTCAGACATCAATTCAATTCTCACATTCACACATGTAGAAACATTCAAATACATGTAGAAACATTCAGACATGTATAAACATTCAGAAATATTCATTTACAAAATATCATTCAACATCGCTATCAACATCCCAATTATATCTTATAGTCCCCACTGTTTGTATGGCTCTTGCCCATTCTTCTCTTACTTCATTTAATACTTCCATCGTATATGAAGCATGTACATCTCTTAAGCGTTTACCTATCGTGTGGTTAGTTTTAAACACATGCAAAGAGAATGATGTATATATATAAGTAATAATATAAAAATAAGATTGATATATTTCATACTAACAAATGAGACTGTATATAATACCTCATGTATGATATCGATGTCCAATGCGGCATATTGGATAATCATCTACATAAATCACATCACATAGTATGCGCATGCCCAGTCGTTGTCTTGTGTAGCGCACTATAAATTGAAACATACAAAATATTAAAAAAATACAACTATGCACAGTTCACATAAATAATATATACATTGGAGTCGGGAACTTACTTTTACATTCTCGCAAATTATTGGCCGGTTCTTTTTTGTGGGGACCTTTCCTCCAGCCTTTTTGAATGCATCTAAACCCCTACATGTTAATGTAACACAGTAAATTGCATAATTAAATAGTAATGTAATAACATATGTTAACAGATATAAAAATGAAATATTTCTCACCAGAATAATGGCAATCTCATTACGTGTCCAATTTTAGTATTCAATGTACTCCCCGCAGGATCTAGATAATAAACAGTGAACGTCCCAGGGAGAATAACTAGTAACTCCCAATGCCTACCGCTAGAGGTAAAAAAGTTAAAAATTAATAACTCAAAATCCACAATAAAAATGTAATTTTCTTAAGTCCAAATTATAAGTAAAGTAAACTTACTTGACATTGAATGGAGCTATTATTATCGTCTTCTGTTGTTGACCGAAAATTGTAAAAGTATCTATATAGTATTGTTGAACACTATCAGGGTCTTTAACTACCATACTAATCAATGATGGAATCAAAAATCCCACATGGTCAAATGCAAATTGTTTACATTGATTTTTGACTAAGTAGCTGCAAAACATGTATTACATATGCATTAATATATAAGAAACCAGATCAGCGAATCTTACACAAGGTATATGGATGTATAAACAAGATCTCACCTTATCCATGTCTCTATCATTGACGTATTCAACCAATCATATATAAACAACTCAATAATATCTTGTATAAATAAAGAGCTTCCGTATGATTGACCTGCATAATTTGCTTCTAAAGCAACAATTATAGGGCAATGTATATTATGTGCCTGTAGACAACATGCCATTCCCCTACAAGCAGGACCTAACGGGTATTTTAGGTCAGTTGGAACCCAACTTGGTAATGCAGGAAGTGGAGGTGGAGGCCTAGATTCTCCGGGTGTCTTCTTTTTAACCTGTATATATAATTTCAGATCAATTGACCTCATATATACACATTAACAATCTAAAGTAATGTAAATTTATCTTACAATTTCAGTAGTGTAGACGACATCTGCTTTGGGCCACAATATCACCCTGCCTTCTGCCTCAGCAAGTGTATCAATATCCGGGTGGGCATATGGCAATGTAGCTTCCATCCAATCGGGGAATACATGTATCATGCTCACATGAACGTAGCCCTGTGGCATTGGAGTCCCGTGAAACATTGCCCCAGGAAGGGATGGGTAAGCCTGCGCCTCTACAACAACATAGTCTTGAATTCTTAAGAGGCATTGCTTCAACGCCTACAAATTTACGTAAAGAATGTTATACATATATACATATCATCTTGAAAACATATCATCTTGAAAAGACTAGCTACAATGTCATAAACAATACTTACAATAGACGTGCTAGGCGGTGGGTCTACAGGATTACTCGCAGTTTGTGCATCAGGACAAGAGTGGGTCGCCACAGGCTGATTGGAAGCTTGAGATGCCTACCACCGCTGCATTATATCATTGACTTTCTTAGAACCTAGATCTTCGACTCTTTTATTCTCCTATACATGGATAAAAGAAACATTAGCTTCTTATTATTGAATTCCCTTTTGTAGTAACATTCTAAAAAAGAATAAGTTACCTCTTCTTGTGAAAGTCCTGCTCTGGGTTTGCGCTGAGATGGCCCAAAGAATGTTTTGATGCCCACACCAGCGCCTGCACCCCTAACACGTCCAGGATGCTCTGGGTTACCCAGAGCAATTGTCAATTCATCCCTTGTGCCCTGAGGGATGAACGTGCCTTGTTTCCTCTGCTCGTGCAGCTCCCGCTAATCACCATCAACAGAAATTGGTGAGTTAACACCACAAATAATCAATATTAAAACGATTGCTCTAAGAGTTGTACTTTACCATTTTCGCAGCCGCATCAGCAGTTACATGCTTCTTTATTTCACCCTTCTTGTTTTGCCTCACAGCTATCCAGACATCATGGCGAGGTATGGGTGTGGCAGATGTAGTAGAGGACTCTTGAGTAGCAGCAAACTCTGCCTGTAGTCTTTGGCGAACACTTGCATAGCCCTTTGGACCCATAGTGTGGTCATGCACATTCAGTGCATGCCTTGCTTTTTGCGCCTCACTTAATACCTTGAATTCTTCATATTTTCTTGAAGCAACAAACGTGTCTCAATCTTCTTTGTCCAAGAAGTTCCACTGTTCAAGTGTTGACTTCTTCTTCTTATCACCATTTTTTATGTATTCTCTGTTGAGATTTGTCCTATAGTTCCTTAGCATTTTTCCAGCGCGTTGCATCACGCTTTTACGATGCAGCTTCTCATCCAATGCAAACAGATTCTGTAAAATAGAATTTCTATTAACTAGTATCCAAAAATAGAATTGCAAATAATAGAATTTGTAATCTACAAAATTGAATTGCAAATAATAATAACTCACGCATAAATCCTTCCATATCATTTCTTTCTTTTCCTGAGGAACTTTATGCCAATTATCATACTTAACACCACAATGGCTTCGAGTGACAACCCCAAGATAGTTTACAAAATTATTGCAGTTCACTCCAATTGCATTTCTTCCATTATCAAACTCCACAACCAATCTGGATCCACTGCCACTTAGCGCTATTAACTTCTTCAACAGAGTGATGCCCCTTTTCTTGTTAAGTTTTTGGTGATGCGCATCAAGTTCCTCCAGTGCTTCAGTGGGTACATCAACCTAAAATTTGACAAAAATAAACACACTGAATTATCCCAATATAGAAATATAGGATATATGACATAACTAGAATATAATGAATTTTATAGAAATATAGGATATGTTTTTAGAACTTACATTGGTATCCTCTCCATGCTCATCATGGACAACATGCTCATCATGGACTTCATGCTCATCATGGACATCATGCTCGTCATGGTCAGCCATCTGAAAATGTCATTAAAAAGGCAAACATTTAGCATTTGTATTAACTAGAAGATAATGAAACATCAAATCTGAAAATGATATTGATATTAAAAAAGCAAACATTTTGTTTCAATAAGAAAATATAAACATGCATGCCTCTAAAATTGTGATCTTTTATCAATTAACAATCCTTCATTGTGATCTCCGCGCACATACAAGTCATCATTAGCTTGAATATTTTATGGAGTTGGCAACCCAACTGAGAATGGACTGGAGTCATCATACTTATCATAGTACTCTTCTTCATCTATAGGTTCTTCAATAAATTGTCTTATACCATGAAGAACAACTGACCATTTATCATTTGTAGGATCATCGATATAGAATACTTGTTTCGTCTGTGATGCCAATATAAATGGTTCACCCTTCTCGCTAATCTTTTTAAAGTTCACTAAAGTGAAACCCAATTCATCCACTAGAACTCCTTTGGTGTTATCAACCCAATTACATTTAAAGAGTGGAATTCTGAAATCTATGTAGTCAAACTCCCATATGTCTTCAATGACACCGTAATATGACATTTTATCTTCACGTGGACTCTTATCCTTTGCACTTGCAAAATACATAGTCTATGCTTGAAGAGTGACCCCACTGTTTTGGACGATACTCTTATCATCTTGGCGCTTTGTGTAATATGTGAACCCATTAATGTCAAACCCTTCATAAGACATAACATTCGGTTTTGGTTTAAAGGTGAGGCATTTGATAGTTTCCGTAATATCATTTGGTGTTTGAGATAGTTGATGTAAGACTTTATCTTCAAACCACATAGTAAAAGTCTTGTTATGCTCTCTAGCAAGCCACATTGAACTTGCTCAAGGATGTTGTCTCTTGATGAAATTGGTATGTTCCTTGATATAAACACTCACTTCGTCCATGTTGTGTAAAATATACAAGTGAGCTTGTTCCAACTACTCACAGTTGATTACTTTCACCTGTGATCCCAAAATTCCTTTGCCCTCCTCAATATTCTTGTCATTAACAGGAGCGTTATTACCTCTCAGAAAGTCATTACAAAAATCCATAACATCTCTCGCCACATAACCTTCAATAATACTCCCTTCAGGTCAATAACGGTTTCGAACATCACCTTTAAAAATGCTCATGTATCATTCAAAGGGATACATCCAATGCAAGAAAACTGGTCCCAACATTTTCACTTCCCTAGTCAAGTGGACAACAAGATGTACCATGATATCAAAGAACGAAGGAGGGAAATACATCTCAAGCTGACATAGGGTAACAACCACTTCTCTTTGCAAATTATCGAGAGTATCAGGGTCAATAACTTTGCTACATAGACTGTTGAAAAAGAAACAAAGTCTGGTGATTGCAAACCTTACATGCTTCGACAATATATATCGAATTTCCACGGGCAATATTTTTTGTATTAGAGTGTGACAATCATGAGATTTAAGACCTATCAACTTTAGATCTTTCATTGATACCAATCTACGGATGTTGGATGAGTAACCCTATTGCACCTTAACATTTGCCAAGCATTCACAAAAAGCTTTCTTCTCCTTTCTAGACAACGTGTAACAAGCGGGAGGTAAGTATGTTCTTTTATTACCCATTTCACGTAATTCTGTTAATTCTGACCTTATTCCCATTTCATGTAGGTCCAGTCTCGATTTTATCTTATCTTTAGTCTTACCTGGTATATTTAACATAGTACCAATGACGCTATCACAGACATTTTTCTCAACGTGCATTACATCGATACAATGTCTGACTGTCAAAGAACTCCAATAAGGAAGATCCCAAAATATTGACTTCTTCTTGAATGAAGAATTTTCACTCCGTGTGGCCATACTACATTGTGATTTCTTACCAAATTCATTAACAATGTTTTTTACTCTTTCATAAACAACATCCCCTGGTATAGGTTTAGGTGCACTCCATTCATCATTCCCTCCATTGAATGCTTTGCGCTTCCTACGATACGGATGAAATTTTGAAAGAAAACTTCGATGACCAAGATATATAGTCTTGCCGCCATGTTTTAGTCTTATTGAATCAATGTTTTCTTCACATATAGGACACACTTTAGCTCCTTTGACACTATATCCAGACGAATTCTCGTATGTTGGAAAGTCATTAATAGTGCAAAACAACATAGCGTGCAAACGAAATGTCTCTCTTACTAAAGCATCATAGGTCATCACACCTTCATCCCAAAGTTTCTTTAAGTCATCAATCAGAGGTTCAAGATAAACATCGATATCATTTCCGGGTTGTTTAGGGCCCGATATCAACAACGACAGCATAACATACTTATTTTTCATACACAGCCAGGGAGGAAGATTGTATATAACAAGCATGACTGGCCAAGTGCTATGTTGGCTGCTCAATGTCCCGTACGGATTCATCCCATCTGTACAAAGCCCAAGTCTTAGATTCTTGACTTCTTCACCAAATTCAGGGTACAATAGATCAATCTTCTTCCACTGTGGGGAATCCGACGCATGTCGTAGGATCCCATCATTATTTTTCTTAACATCTGCATGCCACCTCAAATTCTTCGCATCTTTTAGATTTGCAAATAAGTGTTGAAACCGTGATATTATAGGTAGATACCACATCACCTTGGCAGGAGAACCAGTTTTGGACTCCCGCAAAGTCGTCAATTTATACCGTGACGCACCACATTTTGGACAATCTTTCAAATCCACATAGTCCTTTTGAAATAATACGCAATCATTCGGGCATGCGTGTATCTTCTTGGCCTCCATTCCCATTGGGCACAACAATTTCTGTACCCGGTATGTTGAGATTGGCAGCTCGTTTCCTTCAGGAAGCATTTATTTCAACAAAGTCAACAATGAAGTGAAGCTTTTGTCTCTCCATCTATTGTTAGCTTTCAACTTATACAATCTCAACACAGTGCTAAGCTTCATAAACTTAGCATAGTCTGTGTATAACGGTATCTCAACATCATGCATAATGTTTCTAAAGATAGGAGGTGGATCGGTGTGCTCTACCCTACAACTATCCAACATCACATCAACGATGTCTACTGGAACTGGTTTGTTCACATCTACGTCATCGGAGACAATTTCTTCTTCCACCCAAGCACTGCTATCGACATCCACTGGTTTTGAGTTTGAAATCTCTCCATGCCAGTGCCATTCTGTATAGCGTTGTACAATCCCATTGCACATGACATGACTTTTGATTTCGTCACCAGTGCTGAGTTGTTACTGCAATGCCTACATGGACAGTATAACCTATCTCCAGGTTCTTTCCTATGTTCCTCGGCAAATCTAATAAATTGATCAAGACCAGATATAAACTCTGGGGTGCAGCAATTGCGAATGGACATCCATGATCTATATATTCTATGATCAAAGAGAAAACAAGTATATATTAGGACAATATTAGGGTCTACGGTTAACAAATACGTGTGATGTCATTCTTATATATAATAAATGTGTACCACCTATCCCATCCTTGAACACCTAATCTCACTAGTAAGTGTATAATGTGTATTGGGTTTTCAAGAAAATTTCGACAGTATTTCCCCGCTGTTCTCTAAGTACATATGTACTTAGAGAACAAACGGGGAAATGCTACCAAAATTTTCTCGAAAACCCAATACACATTATACACTTACATCCTAAGTGAGATTAGGTGTTCAAGAACAGTCCCAAACCGGGGACTATCCAAGATTTACTCCTAATGAGTCAATCTTGGACGGGCTTCTAGGCCAACAAACACATGTGATGTCATTCTCATATATAATAAATGTGTACCACCTATCCCATCCTTGAACACCTAATCTCACTAGTAAGTGTATAATGTGTATTGGGTTTTCAAGAAAATTTTGGTAGCATTTCCCCATTGTTCTCTAAGTACATATGTACTTAGAGAACAAACGGGGAAATGCTGCCGAATTTTCTCGAAAACCCAATACACATTATACACTTACATCCTAAGTGATATTAGGTGTTCAAGCACAGTCCCAAACCGAGGACTATCCAAGATTTACTCCTAGTGAGTAAATCTTAGACGGGTTTCTAGGCCAACAAACACAATAATAGACATGTACATGTTAGGGTTTCATCACAATTAATGTTAGGGTTTCTTCACAATTGATGTTAGGGTTTCATGAATGTTAGGTTTAATCAAATCAAATTAAGATGCTAGAATGGACAAGTTTAAATCTTATTTCAACATGCATCAAAATTTATTGAATTATGTCAAACATTAGGATTAGAAGCACAAATATATGCAAGCAAAATATTTGTTTGTATCCTAGGATTTACATAAAGCATTACATTAAAATTTGTTCATACCCTTACCAACAGCAAGCACAGCCGTGATTGTGTTGGCCTACCACGATCGTGCTGGTCCAACACGACTGTGGTAGGCCAACACAGCCACGGCCGTTACCACGACCATGCTGGTAGGCCAACACAACCATGGTCGTGCTTGCTGTTGGTAAGGAGCTAGGGATAAGGAAGCAAAGAGGCTAGGGCTACCTGGAGCTAGCATGGAGAAGAGCGACAGCAACAGTGGCGGTGAGCAGGCGAAGAGTAGAGCAGAGCGGCGAGCAGCAGTGGCACCAGGAGAAGAGCAGAGCAGCAGAGAAGAGCAGAGCAGTGGCAGCGAGCGGCGGCAGCAGGAGAACCAGTAGCAGCGGTGGAGGCGGCGAGCAAAGGCGCACCAGCAGCAGCGGCGACGAGCAGCAGCGGGGGTTGTTGGGCGATTTTAGGTGAGCGGCGGCGCACAGAAGCACATGAGAAAATTATCACAATGAAACAGAAGAAAGGGGAATTTGATCGGGCGATACATGTCTATTAAGTTTGTAAACGGCGTCGGTTATCTACAATACCGACACCTTTTACCTTTAAGCATCGGTTGATACTAAACAACCGGCGTCCAATTAGACAATCTTTGCCCTAAATTATTTGGCGGAAACCATTATCAGCGTCGGTTATCAACGGATAACCGACACCGAAAGTGGAACTTTTTGTGCAAATTTTCATCTTATATAGGCGTCGGTTATTAGTTAAACAACCGACGTTGTATGTGCCACTTTGGGGCCAAATTTTTTTTCCGCTCAAAAATTGGATTTCGTGGGCGATTTTAGGCGTCGGTTTGTTATACCTAGCCGACGCTGAATACAAAGCGGTACCCGTGTCTGGCTGGTCTTTGAATATAGACGTCGGTTTTCCTAAATAACCGACATTGAATAGTATAGACGTGGGTTTTCCTAAATAACCGACACCCAAAAAAGCGCCATTGAATGTTGTTTCTGTAGTAGTGTACGGTGTTAGGGCCCTTATTCTAATATTTTATTAAATCTAGAAACCTCTTACTACATTGTATCTCTTTCTCATTTATACTTGATTTTGGTATCTCTATGGTACCGATCTATTTGATTACAGTTCAAATCACAATATGAAATCTTTCTAGAACTGACAGGGCAGTATACTCAAAACCATTGTAAATACTGAGTACTCCTTATATCATGCATGCAAGCAGCTTCAAAATTCATAAATAATCCAAACCAATAACAATTTGGCACATACATACTAAATTCATGCAATTTAACATCTTATTGCACTGATAAGAGTAATTTACTTCACATATGAGAAATCAGTCGTAGCATTTAACAATTATCTAAAATTTCTCAAAGAACGTGCACATTATCCCTAATCCTGGTTTGTGCATCACATAACTCAATTAAGAGTTATGTATCATAACACAAATTATTAACAATACTTGAGAATTTCTAGTATTATCTCAGAGAAATGTGCCAATTCATGTAAATGTTAATTCATACACATTAACATAAGAGGAAGCATGCAACTAAGTTTTTATTGCATATTTTTATGTTATCGTACTTTCCTTGAAATCGTGCATCTGAAAATTTACAAATTCTATATTGCCTGGGTTTATACCCAAACCATACCATTATCGGTTGTGTATTACTAATTTCAACATTAACACTGAGCAATTTAGGTTCCGATGAACCATGTAAATTCACTGGTCCAATCCACACTGATCAGATGCTAAATTTTTTTAGTTTGCCGGGGGAAACCCATCCCCCTAGGCGGAGGCCCAGATAGCAGGGATGGTAAACCCAGGAGACCCATGCGTATGTACATTGGTATCTCAATAAGTCGCATTAGAGGCCGCTTGACACTGTGGAAAATTCACTTCCGAGTAGCGCTTCCAGTGGGAGTCGAACCCGGGACCCTTCATGAGGGGCCCCGAGCTGCGACCAGCTGGGCTACTACTCACCGGATATCAGATGCTAAACTAGATCATATAAAAGCGTAAATAAGTGAGTTATGAAATAAAAAGTCGAGCGATGCCAAATACTGTCGAGAACTCATGTTATCAGCGAAAAATGCGCAATTTACCAAAAATTTCCGATTTACAGAGTTAAATCTTAGATAGTGAGTGAAATCCTACTCACTGTGGTTCGAAATGTCCAGATTCAACTGGAATTGCATCTAGAGACCAGTTCCCAGGCACACGCAGGTCATCATCAACCTCAGTTCAGTTCTGGCATGAACCTGCTTCACACACATGCTGGAAAGGATCTCGATTTAGTGCCTAATAAAGGCTATTAGTTGTGGATTCCTATTCTACCTTCATGGCCGAGCTCAAGGGCATCATCCCCTTGATGTTTCCCATGCCAATCGGCCCTGGTTCAGACCAGCTGCTTGCAGCTACTTCTACCCTCACAAACAGGTTGAAGAAGAGGGTTGTGCTTGGTGCTAGACGCAGCTATAGTTGTGGATTCGAGTCCATAGACATCGGTCGAAGTTGGGTGGACCTTTCTGAAGAGCTAGCTGGGCCAAACAAGCCTTCCTTGGTCGTGCACCATGCAACTATTGATGCAGGTCGGCCGGCCGGTGCCCTGGCTAGGGCTGCGGATAGGGGCAAGGTTGGAGGAGGGAAAACGGTAAAGGAAAGAGAGTGGACGGAGGTCAGCTACTAGAAACGGAGCCAAGGCCAAAGATCACCCCTCAATCGCCTTGATTTCTCCTCTGCTCCATAGTCGATTGAGCGCAACTGTGCACCTATTTCAGTCGGTTCTGTTCGATTGGGGAAAAGAAGGAGATAAGGGAGAGGAAAGGGAAAAAAGGGTTTTAACCGATTAATTGTAAAAATTGCATATTTAACCCCAAAACTTGAAACCCTCATAGCGTTTTCCTCGAATGTCCAATTCAACTAATTCCTTTTGCAAAACTTCAAGCATGAAATCCACTACCTTCTCAAGGCAAGAAATCAAGCTAATTAGACTATAACACTAGATCAAAGCACTAATTGCATCTGTGAGTACTTAACTCAACTTAATTAACAAAATTAACTTATTAATGTTGTGATTATCATACTTACTAGTTAATTTTAATGTGGGTCATAACATGCTAGAAACTCTTTTAGCTTTTTTTCCTTCTCCTTTCTTGCTTGGCCGACCTTGGTGGAGCTAGAGGGTGGTGATCTTGGTGCTTTGGTGGCCTATAACCTTTGCATGTGGTGCTCTTGAGATTGATCATCCTTCTTGTGGTGATGCTTAGTGATCTTCTTCCTTGGTAAGTGGTTTTGAACCCTTGATCTCGTTTTCTTTGCACCCTACCTTTTCCTCTTCCTTCTCGACCATGAGGCTATGGTTCTACCATGGTGGTCATCTTGAAAGAAACTTCTCCTCACTAGGGTCAAAGACTATGTTTTGACATGGTGGTACTCAAGTGAGAGGAAGATTTCTTCTCTTTCTCCTTTCTTCTTCTTATTCGACCTAAGGTTGAAACCCTCCTTCTTGAGCTTTCCTTTGACCATGGTGTTCTTCTCTTTGAATGTGACCTTGTATATGAAGTGTTGATCTTGGTTGGAGCTTCTCCCTCTCTCTTGGATCTTGTGGTATGGAGCTTGATCTCTTCATAAGGTGGGTTATATAACTATCTTTCCTCTTCTATTATTTGCACCTTAATTGAGCTTACATTCTACTATTTTCATCTCAAAACGTAACCTAAAGATGGTAGATGAAGTTATAATGAGCTAGGGCTTATGACTTTGTAGTATTCTCATGTAGATTGCTCTCTTTCTAAAACCCTAATTTCATCTACCTGATTTGTTAAGTGATGGTTGAGGTGAGGTTCATACATGCATCATGATATTTTGCTTTATCCCCATGTTATGGCTTGGCCCTTATGAGTTCTTCATGTTTTAGATTGGTTTATTATGGTTGAAGCTTGGTCTTCTCTCTCTTAGCTTTGTTTCTTAGTTCATGACAGAGAACATTGCTAGGGTTGGATGTTCTTTCCTCCATGAGTTTTGATCTTGGTGACACGTGGTGTTCTTGGTATTTCACACCTATTTCGTTCATGCATGTTTTCCCCTTGGTGTTTTTGTTCAAAACACTCTTGTGTGGTTTATATGTCAACTGGTTGACACATTATTTGGCTTTGTTGAGGTCAACACTTGTGTTTGAGTGATGTGTAGCGAGTGTTGCACCCATTTTGTTTAAGTTTGGTTGTTACTCCGTTTTGGGTCGCAATGTAGCATTGCTAATGTTGGTCGCAACTTTTGATCTCTTAGGTTGGTTTCTACACTCACCCTAATGTTTTGTCTGATATCTATGTGTAGTGGATGTTCTTGTCGCTACATCACTTGTTGGTGCAAGCGCTACACCCTTGATCATGTTCCACTTGAAACACCTTGATCTATTTCGGTCGCAATGTGGTTTCGGTCACAATGCAACATTGTTGGTTTGGTTGTTGCATTTACTCTGTGTGTGTTTTGATCACAACACATGTATGATGGTTGGTATCTATGGTGATGATTTCTAGGTATGTCGGTCGCTACACGCTGCTATGGTGAGGATCGACACACACACAAGTACATTGCCACTACACATGAAAAACAAAATGGGGTGATCACACGTGTACATGTAAGTAATGATGATACATAGTGTCGTTTGACATAATAGTCTAAGCATGATTAGGTAATGATGCTTAACCCTGATGAGTTCCAAGAAAGTGGGAATGAAAGTATCTAGGGTTTGGAGATATTTAATGAATGGAACCCTAATCAGTTGTGTGTAAAACCCTAACCCTAATCTGTAGGGCATGTTATACTTGATGTGATTGCTTGGATGAATAGCATGTGATTGTATTATATCTCTCCTACTTGTGCAATCTAACCTTGTAGGTTTAATAAATGTCATAGCTTATGAATGCTATGGTGGTAATCATATTATATAGAGTAATGGCTATGAGCCTTGATGAGACATGTTGAGATCATAATGATGTGATGGGTCTTATGGCCTGGTAGAAACTTAATGCCTAATTTGAGGTGTCATCCTCTAGTGATTTTATAAGGGATTGGTATCCCATGGCAAGGTGATTATAGTGATAGCCTTGTATGGCTATGTGATATGAAGATGGCTTCGAATGGCAGTGATGCAAGTATCATGTGATGATGTGACAAGCACCTTATACGTTTTATATCTTCTAGAGTTGTAATATTCCCTTATCTTTGTAGAATTTGTTTAGGGTTTATACGTTGTAACTTGATTTATGCTAAAATACACACAATTGGCCTAACTAATGAAGTTAAACCCTAATCATGTAGGTGCTCTGTGCCATAGATCCATTCCAATGTTAGACTTTGCTGGGTGGTGAAACGAGTCATTCCTATGCGAAGATCGGACCTCATATTTTTGAATATGCAAGGGTGCAATTCGAGTATCTCCTTGCATCCACAATTACAGGTTGGGTAGGACGACTGCGGTCATACCTAGTCCTATGTATGAGACGGTCATGTGTGAGTTGTACTCCTTTGTGATATGTGTTAAGCAGCAGTTTAACTGCATTTAATGCCTCTTTTTTTAGAACAACGATGTGTGAGCATGTTCTATAGCACCGTGACTTATACCAAGGTAGGCTAGGTGATTTATAAGGATGGACATGCATGAGATGATCCTTCAGCTTGAATGTATGTTGTTATTTGCAGTTGACTAATATGTCTCTATAGTGTTTCTCTTATATTGACCAAGAGGTGTTGGAGAGGTCATGGATTCTGACTCTTCCATAGACCTTGTATGGAACTCATTTTGACTTCACGGTGGTTGGTTGGATTTGGATGGCATGATTCAAATCCTCACAACATAATAAAAGATGTAATACAACTGTGTAGTGTATTTCTATAGGGGTAAATATGAATAACATTGGATTACCCCCTTGCCTTATCTTTGTATTGATCTCTTGAATTATAATGCGGTAAGAGAAATAAACCGTTATACTTGCTCTTTATATTCCTTCTTAAAGCTTAAAGTATCCTACTTCTCAGTATTAATTTCCTAGTTTTCTTAATCTGTGTTATCAGTTTAATACATATCATTTAGCCGAATCTTCTCAACATGTTATCAATGTTATCTATTTGCTTTAGTTTGCCTTTGCTTATAATAGACATTGGCAGAGAGTTATATCTATACCTGGAACTTTTAGTCTCACCTTGTGGGTTTCCACATATTTTGGGTGTTCGTGCACGACAAGGTAGAGATCGTGCGGTTAAGGTTGAGCAGCAAGAGGAACAGTAGTTGTGTGAAGGTTGGATGTGTTGCTAATGTTTTTTAGTAGAGTCCTATGTGTCATACATATACTCTCAGGTCCTTGGGGAGGTTTTTTAGATGTTGTATATTGCGACGATGTTTTTGTCTTTATGCCTTTGTTGTATAGATATGGCATGTATATATGGCAGGTTACCTCTGCTGATAGGTTGTGAACTAGTGATCAATATCTTGTAATAATCTTTGACATGAACATATGCCATGTGGCTTTTGTGGACTCAGATGTGATAAGTTCCAACTTTTGTTCCATGTGGAATCGATTTTAATTTCTTAGGTCTTCTGGTAACCTGGTTGATTAGTGTTAGATCTGTTCTTTGTTTGAGTAATCTCATGGTTGGGTGACAAGTGTGTCATAATTCTCCACCATCACCTATCATTCACAAAAACACAAGACACTATGTAAACCATGATCTTTAGTCAGGGTTGCAAATGGTTGTGAAGACCTTCCGTTATTATTATTCCCCAACATACCTCTTGATTCTTCAATATTTCAACCCATGACCCCACATAACTTTGTGTTTCCTTCTAACTGGGAGTGACACCATTTGCAAACATAGGAGCATGACCATGCTCCAATTCTAGCTTCCCTAAAGAAGATTAGTACTCTGAAACTCAATCATGGAGTCGAACTCCCTCATTCTCATGTATCAGTTAACATACATTTATAAGACAACCTTTGGATATCATTTCTCCATTGTCAATGATTCTTAATCTGAAAAATGCGGAGTTTTCCTAGCTGGATACTAGACTCAAAAGTCACCACCAGTATTTCTCTAATGGATTGGAAGGTCAAATAGGAGATTTTTAGAAACTAATATGTTTATCAGACATCAAAAATAAGTAAATTCTCAATCATATATATATATATATACACACACACACACACACATACAACTTTATAACTCATATAGACCGTCTAATTAAACTCCTTATTGTAAAAATAAATGTTATAGATGTGTATATATTAATCCTATCAACCAATTAGGATTACAAATTGGTTATCCTATTGTATATAAGTGTATAATATCAACATATGCATGTCATCATGGTAAGTCTAGAATACATCTACGTTAGCTTATAAAACAAATGATTGGTGATTTAGTTATAAGCAAACCAACTGCTTAATTTTACTTCAGTTTGATAAGTGCACATATACATACGGATATTGTCATTCTATTATAATCCCATAACGAGTTGCATGTATACATAGAATATTAATAAACATGGAAACATTTATTGCTCCTAAGTCTTACTCACACTAGTAGTATGTATTGGTACTCAATACATAAATCTAGTTTTGATATTCATTGTAACATCTAATGTAGAGACACGTTAGTAAAGTTATTAGCTTAGACATTGATTTTAATATATGGTACATAGTATACCAAAATTTTTATCAAGTTTGTATACAATAGATTGACTGGTGTATTTGTATATCAAAATTTTTTATGTTTGCTAATTATAATTTTTGTTTAATACATATGTAGTAGTGAATAGTGTGTAAGATGCTTAAACAAAATTATGTAGCTTTTTGATAACAATGAATCATTATACACCATCTTAACTAGAGCATGTGATTTACAAAACGTATTCAAAGCTTTATTTGAGCACCTAAATGATTTAAGAAAGTTAACTATATATATTGTTTGTAATGAAATTAAATTGAAATATTCAAAATCTCCTAATCTAACCTAAGTCCAAAATTATTTGGTAGTCAAGAATCTATTAGCAGACTCATCTGTGAGAAGGGGACTCATCATTCTCACCCAAGTCCCTAGATTTTGGGACTCTACAATCCCCAATTTCTTCTCCCCTCCCGATCTCTCTCTGCACTCATTACAGTGAAATAGTCTCTTCCTCATAATCATCACATCTGCCTAAGGAAATCCATCCCAATCATTGTAGGCTTTGATGCCCTAGAATCCTAATCATGAAGACTTTCCTCATTTCCCTAAACTTGGATTTCACTTACCAATAAGTACTCCCTGATGGTTGACCTACATAAGGAACCCTTTGTAGATGATCAGTAGCTACCCAACATCATATGTGCAGTGTTGCTTTGCCCTTGAATTTTCCTACAACCTCCAACTTTGAGCTTCACTTGGTGCTACCTGTCTAGCCACCCAAGGCTAGGACCAAGATGTTCTGAGAATCTTTGGTGCTCTAGCTTTGTTCGGTGCACCCTTGCAAAACTTTCTAGGCATTTCATCCTTGCTAACTTGAGGTACCCCATCGATCTACCTTTTGAACCTATTTCTATGAGTTGTGCAGTGACAAAGGTTCCCGCCTCTTCTAACATATTCCACACAAATTTTAGCCTCCGCCAACTTTGCTATGGTGCCTTGTATCTGCCTATAGATTTGAATTGATTTCTAGGCTTTGTGAGGGCTTTTGATCATCATTGTCCTTATTCTCAAGTTCTTCATCCATCCGGTCATGGCTGAAGGTGACCTGGCTACTCCAACCACCACAACACCCACAATGGGGCTTGTCAGGTTCCAAAAGAAATGAGTTTTCATCTGAACTTTGCAGTTGGTAATTAGTTCCTACTAATTTTCAATTTGGGTTCTCATAATTGTGCATCAGAAACCTCTAATTCATCGTGCAAGAGGTGAGATATTTCCCATGTCTCGTTCTCGTTCTCGTTTTGCCCTTATGGATCTAATTTCATGCATCATGCTTTCATGGTAGTTATGGGTTTTTACGTGCCCTTTCTCTCTGGCGTGCATGTTGGTTAAGTGGGTCTCTATGCCAATTTGGTAGTTCCCTATTGGGCCAACTAGGCAAGGACCCTGCTTATGCATAATCTGAGTCATCAATATTGATTGGTTATAATCTTCAAATATTTGTTTAATTGACATGTTGTCATAAAAATGGAAATAAATAGTATTTGGAAAGATAAAAATTTAAGTAACAATACTAGATTCGTTTTAAGCCTATTTTGAACTCCAAATCCAATCACTCCCTTAGTCAACTACGAAATCCTATAATTTGCATGAATAAACTTATTACTAATTGCTAATTGAGAATAGGGTGTTTAGGGTCCATCAACCCCAAGAATATGATTAGGGTTTCTTCAGTATAAGAAGATTAAACTAGGATCTTTCTCTAATAGAGATTTAAGTGGTCCATTCACATTTGACATAAATATTGATTTTGTTTATATATGTATGCACAATGTTCATAAAATGTTATGACATGTATTATCTATTGTTTCAAATACTTATGAACATAAAGTCAAAAGATCTATAATGAATTGAATGTCAGATTTTGTTTCAATAGTTATTGTATCATCTCTCATGCACTTTAAGAGTAAAGTTAAGAATAAGATTTAAGAACAAGTTAAGAGTTTTCAAGAGAAAGAAAATGATAAAAGATAACTTACATAAGATCCTCACTAAAAGGCTCCTAAGAGCAAACTAAGAGGCACTTTGGCACATAGGAGAAGAGGCACTCTAGTACAAACTAAGAGGCACTTGTATGTAAATATGAGAATTCTTATATAGGTCAAGATAAAAGAAATTATCTAAAGTAATTGTGTCTTTTCTTCAATGTTTGTTGTTTAAAGTTTATTTTCAGTTTATATGCTCTCTGTGTGATATAATATGTTCATTTCCACTTACAAATTGTTTGATGCATGGCTGGGAACATGATGCCCATAGGTAAGGATCAATCATAGAAAGATAGAGGCATCTGATGTACAAGGACTAGTTCAAGATTTTCAAAAGAAGAGACTTGGTGGGGTGTCAACTATAACTAGTTTAGACTTATTTTCCTATTTATCAAAAACATATCATGCTTAGTTTAAATATAATGTTGAAGATTTGAGAATGAGAATTGATGTGATGGTTATATAAACTCTATTTTTATGCAATGAATATCGTAACTTTGATATCCCCCTTGAAGTGAATGTAAATGTATGTTTCCATTCTATGTTTTGAATGTTTTACAAGTGAGGTGTTACAATCAACGTCTTCAGCCATGGAAAGCACTCTTCCTAGATCTCATTGGAAGACTCACACTAATGAACAACTCACTTACCTTACTCATCAGCTACTTCCTTAGTTGTATTCCTCTGCCTTCCAATGTCCTTCAGACTATTAATAGTATTAATAAAATTTTCATTGCAAACAGGTGGGTCACAAGATAGACGTAGTGCAGTGGGACACCATATGCGCCCCTGAAAGATACTGGGAATGCGGCATCATCAATATCAAAGTACACACACTCATCCTGATATACAATATCACATCTACCATATGAGACCATTCTTATGGAAAAATCATGTTATGAACAAATACTATAGAAAACATAAACCAAAAAAACCCAACAAGCTCCATGGTTCTTTCCCATTATGCTCTAAGAGACCATTCTTATGGAAAAATCATGTTATCAACAAATACTATAAAAACATAAACCACAAAAATCCAACAAGCTCCATGGTGCTTTCCCATTATGGCATCACATCAACCACCATATATCATTATCATTAGACACATTATCATTATCCCAGCCAACTAATCAAATAACATAAAAATTTTGGTCTGACCCATTGTTCCCTGATCTCACGATCATCAAGCAAGCCCTTAACGTCAAAATATCCAGAGTGTCAATCCCGTTGACTATAGCACAAGCATTACAACAATTAGGAATACATAGATCAAACAAGCTCAAAAGAACTATCACTACAACTTTCTCTCAACAGACACAGACAAACATTATACAACAAGTAGAAACAAACATTAGTAATCAAATAACATGGAAATGGGGTACCAAATACACCCCAAAACAAGAATATCAACTTTGCTCTTGTCGTGGACACATTTGCCCAAATACATGTATATGGAACATCACATGTCCTTCCAAAGAACATATACTCATATTGCTCATATGGTATGACAAAATTCTTACGGCCATAATATGCATAATGTAGGGTTCTATTGACCATATATATGTTCTCTATGTGCTTGAAATGAAGAAACCACATAACACCTCTTCTCCACTTGTTCTATCTCTACCATATTGAGAGAATGCCTCCACAAGTCACAATAGAAGTCATGTATGCACGCGACAAATATTCAACACAACAAGCATAGAACAACATGTTCATATCATTCCAAAACACTCATTGCATCTTTATCTTGGACCATATGGACTGAAAGACACTATCAGAAATTTAATAACAATATGCATGATATATAGAGTGTAATTATAGACATCCATGATACAGGCCACATGTTTTCATTATACAAATGATCAAGGTATAGAGGCACACATGAAGGAAAACAATATGTGCTTGCATACTTCGGAGAGTCATCCATTTTACATAGGACATATTCCCTGGACATAAACCTTGGAGCAGATTCTGGAAGAAGTAAACAACGGTTGATGACATCCTATATATACTTTATCCATATTGAGGTCTGTTGTCGGGATGCCTCCACCATAGTACGACATTGGTAGTACTCTACATCTCGGAACTGAAGTTCGTGAGCACTTCTGGTGCTTATAATTCTTACATCCTTGTTTTAAACTAGCCCAACTATGCACGTTAGTCGGTATGTGAGTGTACGCCGATTCTTATTTATGCTGTGAATTTTCTTATAAAAAAAGGCTGATTGTTGTGTCCCATCATGAAAGTTTTAAAAATTATATAAGAGTGAGTGTTGGTTTGGGCAACACACCGTACACCCCGCTACCCCTGTGCAAGGATGCAAGCCAAGCAATAGAGCACCGCCGCCGAGATATTCCTTGTTTTCACCCGCACGCCAATTGCATTGGCAATCATCAGTTCACCACTGACCACATTCGTCCTCTCCGCGGCCGCGAGCAACAGGCCCAAAGCTATAATCTATAGTCTAAGAGATATATAGTCCTAGCTTCAATCTTAAGTACATGAGCATTTTCTTGTTTGGGCTGTGTAGGCCACATAGTCTAAAGGCCCAACAGGTCCAGTCCATCTTCTGTATATAAACCGCACTGATGCAACACATTGGGTCATTGGATGCGCAAATTCTAATTTTCAAAATTGAACGAAAGTTGGATGCTCCAATTCCTGTTCTCTCGCGCCTTGGGTCATTGGGTGCGCAAATTCTAAGCTTCTCTGCCTTCACTCGACTTCCCAACTCGATCCCGGGTAGATTCCTCCCTATCTTTCTGATTAGGGGAACTCCCCGGTCTCCTCTCAGCTCGTTTCTTACTAGCTGTTATGTGACCGCCCACTTCTCGAATTTCTGACGAACGGTCATTGTATCTTAAAGTAGCAAATCACTTGGTTTACTAAAATAAAAAATAAATAAAGTGAAATACAAGAAATCGTTATTTTAGAGTCCAATGTCACTTGGACACCCACAAGCCATTAAGTAGTCATGTTCTAATGTATGCCTAAAAATGCTTAATTATGCTTTTCTTTGACTCGCTTTCAGAGAATTAGATCACTGTGTTCAGGCAAAACAGAGTAAGAAATACACCTTGTTTAGTATGAAGCATTCCAAGCAAGAAATAACAGTATACGGCTTTAGTTGGATTCTGAACATGTCTGTTTGGTCTCGAACACAAGTAAAGAGGCGTTTATACAAGAAAAATGTGATGTTTGATCAACACAATATATTAGGACCAACAGTATTTACCAGTAATAGAAAGCTAAAACCACCATCTCCTGGAGCTTTTTAGGACTTTTGTTTATGACCACCATGGCTCCTCTCCTGTTCTAAAATCTGTCTCAACCCACGGTACAAGGACAACTTTTCCATCGTCAACATCCGCATGAGCCAATGCCAGAGACTGCACAAAGAAGAACACCATGTTCAGTTATACGTTTGTATGGACATTCTCTACTACTAGGGAGACATTTTCAAGATAGCCAGCTTTGCCTTTTATTATTGGCGAACAGCATCATTAGTTCAAATGTTCTCTTCAAATATATCATATGCATCAAACTTGACGTGAAGTTCCACGAAGTTCGCTACTTTGCTAATAGTTTCTTTCTTAAACCATGCCAGCTAATACTTTTACACGAATCCTGTAACTTTAAGCATTCCCTACGGTTAGCTACTAAATTACTGGAAAAGTGCATCTTTTTTGGTTTCCCATGAGGTTCACCCACCCAACCAATTGAACGGACTGACTCAATCTGGCGCGCTGATGGTTTGCCGCTAGGTCAAAGTTCTTTCAAGATAATTTACTCCTGCCATCCGAACCAGGGTCGCCCAGTTGAAGAATTCAACCAATAAACACTAGACCCAACCATCTATAGAGAAGAAGTGGCAAGTGCACAGAAACAACATTTAATACTAACTACCTGTCAAGTTATCAAGCTTTTATATGGAGACTCCAAACCAATAGATAAATCAAGTTGGAATCATTTGTTAATAAATTCAATCGTAATCAAGAATTCAAATATCTCACCAGTGGGGCGGGTCCTCTAACAACTCTGCCCTGGTTATTGTACTGAGATCCATGGCATGGGCAGATGAACTTGTTCTCGGCTGCATTCCAGGGAACAACACATCCAAGGTGGGTGCAGACCGCGTTAATACCAAAGGTTGCAAGGGTCCTGTCCGACTCAACAACAAGGTACGTAGGATCACCCTGCAAGATGAAGAAAGAATATGGTTTGTTACATACATTATATGATCTGGAGTTGAACCTCTACATTAAAACTATTTCCACCATGAGCAATTACTCAACTTAGTATAGAAGGTACAAGTTAGATACATCCCAACTGATACAACCGAGTCCACAAAGGACATGTTCGCGGAAACTTCCTTTTAGTTTCAGCAGAACAATTATGTCTTTGCCAAATGTTTTTGGTGTACGATTGAATTATAGGAATCTATAGCCCAACATGCATAACATCAATATAAATGTGCTGGAGATTTTGTTTTGACCATAGCCTAAATTACATCTATAAATGGTATGCTTCAGGTATAAAATAAGCAAGCCATGTATGAAAAAGAAACAAGGTATGTATGATGCTCACAGAGAAATCAGTCATCTGAGAAAGATATGAACCATGGGTCATCTAATTATATTTGCAGCAATCCGACTCAGCAACTTTCCATCAGTTCTTTACAGTGGTTTTCTTTAAAGAGCAATGGAATAATGTTTATCGGTCTATAACCGAAGAAAAATAAGACATGGCTGGTGACCACGAACCAGCACTATTAGGATTCACAAGGCAATACGAAAATTTAGATGTGATTCGATGGTAGCCCTTAAGATATCTGAATAGAGGCATCTGAGGCGCAATTGTGATTTTATGATGGTCCTCTTTTGTTTAGAAGTTTATACTACAATCCTGGGCCCGAGTAACAGTGAAAAATGTCAACAATGCATAAGTTCAGGAAGGGTCTGTATCTTACGAAGTTTGTAATTTGGCTATTTATTATGAAAGTTGAATTGTATAAATCTTTTTTTATGGTAAGTTGTTCAATTCTGTGGGTTAGCAAGATCATACAACAAAAAGAAAAAGGATTAGACATGCTTGATTTCCACACTGATTGTTATATAATACAAGTATCTGAAGAAAAGAATACACATAACATTGCTTAGGCATACCTTTAACCCTTGAGTAAGTGTCCGATCCCCTGGCCCATGAGTTTTCAGCCATTCAGCTGCAATGACGTCATTACCCAAGGCATCCTTTGCAACAATCCCCCCACCAGCACCTCCAGAACTGTCACATATCAAATAATCCAATGTCAAGACCAATTTACTTCAGAAATACAAGGATTTGTTATACACAACGTGATAAGAAGAGAATTCTTTTGAACCCACAAAGTCAGTACTGATGGCCGTCCCACCTCTCAGCTAAAATGCATATGAAAACCAACACAAAACTGGGTAGAAGCATTGCAACCTTAGCACTTCTACAACACCTCGTGAATTTTTGAAACCCAATAATCTACACATTATTTTATCAGATCACTGCTGTTCCTGCTAACTTTTACTGGGTAATCTGCGAAAACATAGGCAAGGTGAAGCAATCACGTATACTGTTTGGGAGGACCTTCTATCTTGAACATATCTTAGCACTAGATGCCAATGGTGTGATGTGCTTCACTCAAGCATAAACAAAGTTGAAAAAGACATCAAAGATGCTTCCAGAACCGAATTTTACGACGAACCTGGTATACCGGAAATGGTCGATGCAAAAATGGCATGGAAAATAAAGATGCACTGTAAGTCCCAAGGGAACAGAGACAAATAATATAACAGCTGAGTTCCTCTGTGAAATGCTATTGTGTTCGTATAATCTTGATACCTCTGTGATAATCATAGTGATTCTAAACCAGAGAGCAACAGAGTGGAGCATATTTTACCTTTCTATTAACCAAATCGACGGAAAAGCAACTGGCTAAGATATGTGACGGGAAATTATGTGGTTTTGCAAGCTATCAAAGCTAATACGTGTCTACCATGAGTGGGGAAAAAAATTCGAACCAAGAACAGGCAAATGGAAAAACAAAGTCAGAGAAAAGGGGCTAGCTAACCCAGGAGGCGCAAAGAAGGCGGCGTAGGGGACGAGCATGCCGGCAGTGGGGAGGGAGAGGGCGCCGAGGAGAAGCAAATTCATGAGCTCTCTCTTGCCCATGTCAGGGACCCTGTCGGCGGGAATGCTGGTGGCCATGCACGAGATACGGCCTCTCTTAGCTTGCTGCTTCTCCAGTCCCAGCCCTTTCGCCGGCTTGACCAGCAGGGCACGGGATGGGGAGAACACCCCATTCCTGCTCGAGCAGAGCTGCGACAAACACCCACAGGGGAAAGATGAACGAGCTTCGTAAGAACAGAAACAGAGGAGAAAATGGAGTTGGGGGGACCTGCAGTAGCTGCTTGTACTGCTAACGGTGCCATACCTGAGAAGGCGATGCGGCGGTGGAGAGAGTTGTGGCGGCCATGGCTGAAGAGTACTAGCCGAAGAATGGAGCCCGAGGTTGGAGCGGATCTTTGTGTTTTATTTAAGGATTGGGTTTCTGTGTGATAGGGTGCGAGTGGTTGATCGGAAATGGTTGGTTGCTGAGAGCCACATGTTCCGAGCTCGACGAAGCCACGGTGGAAGATGGATAGAGCAGCAGAAAGTATGCGTCGGATCATGGGTGATACTCGTGGCGAACCCGCTATTACCGATTGACGTCTGCGCTTACCGAAGCCCGACTCGAAACCAGCAGCTTGTGTGGGTCGTGAGTCAGTAAGAACTAGAAGCCCTGGAATTGGGCCTAAGCGCTGTCGAACTAGAGGCCGACCATTTCCAAACGTGAGGCTGTTTACTTTTTCTTTATGTCAGTTGTTTTTTGATTAATTAGTCCTCAAAATTTGTTACAGCAAGGCGAATGATATCATCGGGGAAAGGTCGCTCCGTTCGCAGGGGATAGCCCAAAGATTTCAAGAGCCTTCGTAACTGGTGCATGCGCTACTGCATTACAGCTTACAAGATCCCAGGAAAATATATGAAATTAAAACTCATAAAACAATTTCCCAGTGAAATGATGTGTTTGGCTACGAGTTTCATATGATCTCGTCTGCTGATTGGATCTTTCAAAGCTGAGTTAACCAGCGTCGAATCAGACTCAAGGTGTATATACTGTAACTGCATCAGATTTGCTTGCTCGGTTGCCACTACAGGCTATTTACTTGTTTTGGCGTGAAACGAAACATATCCAAACAGAATGCTAGCAGAAAGTACACACCATTGTGGGCTGAATTGAGATACTAGCACTCATGAAATTGATAAGCATATACATAAATATTTACATATGCCTCCAAAGGTTGACGCGTGTAGGATGTAAGCTTCCTCCCTAGGCTTCTGACCATTTATCTCGTTGCGGTTCCTCATGCATTTAGGCGGTATTCCATCTAGTTTTACCATCCTTGTAAATGGATAGAATATGGTAGAGTAAAAACTTACTATTATCCTTATATGAGACAATGTTGCGGGTAACAAATAAGATAATTACCCTTCTATTTGAAAACCGTTTCTCTATCCTTACATATACTCGTTTACCCATAAGGTAAATGGGTAGGGTAACAGATGAAGCAGATAAATCAGTGTCAAAATAAATATAAAATATTTTCAATAGTAATTTTGTATGAAATTTCTTAAATCAAACATAAGACACTGGTAGAAATGTTTTTATATAGTAATATATTATGTTTTGACGATCTACAATCAGAATACTAAAATAATATACTTTTTTACGAGAGACATCTTACTTCTTAGTATATGGCTTCTTATTAAAGAATTTTCTCTCTAATGATGCTCGTAAAAAGTTGACATGACACATTCTCGAATCAAATAATAGTACAGAACAAAAAAGTATGTGTGAAGCTTGTTGGCGGGTTTTGATAGGTATTAATAAATAAATTAGAATATAAAATTATTTATTTAAACTTTTATTGATGGATAGATAGATAAAGTAGGTAGGATAAATGTCCTCCATTTATCTTGCCCTCGTTAAATAGGTATTAATAAAGGATAGACGACTGAATGGTAAAAAAATATACTTATCTTTATCCTACCCTATAGGGATGGGGCAATATAAAAAGCATAATACACAATGGGGTAAAATGAAGAGCCTCTTATACAATGGGGTAGTACCAAGATTCATAATATATAATGGGATAATACGAAGTGGCATAATACAACTCTAACACTCCCCTTCAAACTAATGGTGATCCAAAACACTAAGTTTGAAGAGATACAAGTTGTGCTGAGCTTGAGTTTGTGTCTTGGTGAAGAAATCAGCCAACTAAAGCTATGAAGGCACATACTAAAGAGCAATAATCTGATCATGCACGTGTGAGTGCATGTATGAAGCGTCAATACGCTTGGTGAGCTGATACTTCATCGGGTATCGAGCAAAATGCTAATAGCATCCATTTTGTCTAATAAAAGAGGAGTTGGTGCTAAAATAGGATCACTAAGTGTAAAGAGGCGAAATCAATATTGTCTAATCGGAATCTGATACCATATTGTAAAGAGGCGAAATCACCCCTTTACTAAAAATTTGAAATATCAAACCTCCATTCCTAACATACTCAAAAGGTATGTTGAAAAGGGTGTAAAATTTTCAAATATTTATTTATATGGTATACAAAAGACCATTGGAAAATAGTGGAATAAAAATTACTGACTATATTCAATTTTATATAAAGGTTTATAAAAATACATCAAATTCTCCCATTAGGGTTTACATCAAGATACACAAACAAGATCTACATGGAGGGAAGTCTAATTACTACAATCTTGTCTCCAAAGCAACATCTCCATCAACCAAGTCCAAGCAAAAAGCTATGATCTTCTTGTGTTATCCATCACCTAGCTCAACACCAGCACATGGGTGGTTGGGAAGGCACCCAGCAAAAGGGAAAGGGAAGAAAAGTGTGTGCCACAAAAACTAGTCTAAGATAACAAGATAAGTAAAGTAAATAAAAATAGACTAGGGTTCATCATAAGATGAAGATAATAAGAGAATGAGGCTACTTTTAGTAGATGCTTGCCATAAACAAAGTAATACAAAAGAATTGCATGCATGATTAATATTGATTACCTTAACTAAGTAGGGTTGAGGCAACTACCAGACCTTCAACCAAAAGGTGAGGGGAGAAGAACACATTCCCAGTCACCTACACATATTTCATGTGTGGGGGAGGATAAGATGTTTCCCAGGGCGAATGAACACATGCCCTACTATAGGTGGTTGTACATAAGTACCACTACTATAGCTAGTTAGTCTAATGAAATCATCATGCTAGAAATAATGGCAAGTAAAAGCATCATGTAAATAGTACATGGAAATGGGGTACCAGTACCTAAGAATAATATTCCAAACTAATTAATGAGACAAGTATAGTAAAAGATTCAACAACATAGGAATTAGGGTTCAATCAAGCCTCATTAGGGAAAATTAGGTTAAGGCTTAAAATTCCTAACTAAGGTGTTAGATGCACATACCTCTTCCTTAGAGCCCTAGAAACTACTTTTCAAAACTTTTAAACTAGATTAGGGTTCACTTGTCGTAACATAATAACCATATCCATGTATTAGAACTATGTACATTTCATTAAAAACTTAAAACCCCAAAGTTACCAACTTTTTCTACAAACCATTGGTTTAGACCTCGAAATCATTAGTTGGATTTTTTTGATCAAAATGACATATAATTTTATGTTATTTGAAGATATGGACTTTTAGATGGAATTTTGGTGATTTTTAACTAATTAATTCATTTATGAGAAAACCACCTTCGAAAAAACTCAAAATCAACCTTTGGAAATATTTTTATTAGAAAGAGAATAATTTTTTTTAGTTTAGATTTTTTTTAATTTTGGACAAACGACTAATTAGTTATGATTTATTGAAATCTAGCCAATTCACTACTAAAAAAAAGGTCTTTAACTATAAAAAAATTTGTAGCAAAAAACCCATATTTTGTAGCGAAAGGCTTTGACTACATATTTCTTTACACATACAAATTGTAGTATATGCTCGTATAGCTAAAGCCTCTAAATATGTAGTTAGATAATCCATTCGCTACAAATTCATATGTATCAAGAAGCGTAGCTAGATATTATCCTTACATATTTAAATATAGGTATAATTATAGATAAATATATGCCTACAATTTTATATATAGTCAGTATGTAGCAAAAACATGAAGTTAATACAAATTATATGTAGTTAATATGTAGGGAAAGGCAGCATCTACTGCACACATATATATGTAGTTGGATTAGGCACTAGTTACATATATAGTGCCACATATACATATATGTATAGTTTGATTATTCATGTATTGTGTAATTAGTCCAGAAGCTCTTTTAGTAACAAACTTGTAGTAGTTAGACCAAGTTATGATCTTTATGCCAACAAACTTACTTTCATTTATATTGAAACGTCAAATGTACATGGGGAGGACGTATACCTTGCCCCTATTACATAATGTGTACAAAGAAAAGGATATACATATACTAATAAATTTGGTGAGGTCTACACGCATCTTGGAAAAAGAGTATGTATCTTTCTCGACCAGTTTTAGAATCGTTCTTGTCTTCTCCTTTTGTTCAATGAGTTGGCGATAGCATGGGTTCTTGTGTTGCACAAAGTTGTGACCTTGTGACACGTTGGTCCTTGAGGCGATGATTTTGAGTCGCATTTATAGACCTGTTTGATATGTGTTTTGTGCTTTTATTAGTCATTTTTATGGTTAATATTGCATAAGTCACCCATTTTGGTCTTTGCCATCATTTTATGTCAAATCCCCTTAGTTTCATCATTTTGAGCATTCATTATCACATTATTATTATTTGTGTGGATTTATTTGATCTTGTCTTTGAATTTCAGGAAAAACAAGTATTTACTTCCGTCGATACCATCGACGGAAGTCGATACCATCGACAAGGGCACAGGTTGCCAGCCGAAAGGAGCAGCAAAGAGTCGATACCATCGACGCTCAAGTCGATGGTATCGAGAGACCTTCAGGTTGCTGGCGAGGAAGCTGTCGATAGTATCGACCCCAAGTCGATACCATCGACGCATGGAGGCTACAGCGACACAAAACGACAAAACCGTCGCTACAGGGTAGTCGATACCATCGACCCAAGTCGATGGTATCGAGATTGCTTCAGGCACTCGGACGAAAAGAAAGAAAGGCTGACGCTATTACACTGGGTCGATACCATCGACCCGCGTCGATGGTATCGACATCGTCAGATATGCGTTGGATTCAGATTGATCTCAATCGGACGGCTGGAGTTAATTAACGACCTAATTAGGGACTTATACCTAATGACGGCCGCCCAGACGAGGGGATCATCTCATTTTTGGCCATTGCACAAGTGCCGAGGAGCGAGAGAAAGGAGAACGGAGGCCAGAAGTTCATACCTGTCGATCCGGACGCTGCCGAAGATGGATTTCACCACTGAGAGGTGGGAAAGCACGTGTTCTACGCAAAGGATCAATCGGTTCTTCTCCGTTCAGGGGTTTTTCCATTCAATTCACCTTTTTCATATGATTTCCCCTATTTCTACCATGTACTTGTGTGAGATGAGCATGCGGGGCTAATCCTCTCCATCTTTAGGACCGGGAGTAGCCCGGGAATTCATTGTATGACAGTTTTATATCAGTAATTCATATTTTCTCTCTTAAATCCGTGGTATAGTTTCGTTTTCTCCATATATTGTTATGCTTGATCACCATAATAATAACCTAATGCCCTTAATCACTTCGACTGAAGGATTAACGGTTGAAAAGAGACGAAACCTACATTAATCGATAAATCCCTTGACAAAGGTGGTGTAAAATTAATGGTGGAAACTGAGAGATCGTTCGTAATGCACTTAGTTTAGGGAATAGGTTACTACGACGGTGGAACCGACCTAAACCTAAGTAGTGAATTGCACCACGACAGTGGGCAATTCTGTTTTCAGGCCACTACCTGGATAGAGAGAGAAGATTGAGGCATTATATAAAATCTAATACAATGAATACCCGCGGTGAAACCGCAATCCTAAAGATACCTTTTTGAATTGATTAAATTAACATTTAATCGATTGTTTGCTTTGTTTTATTTTTATTTTCTTTTAATTTTGACAACAAACCCCAATTTGTTATTCGGCTTAGCTGATCGCAAATAGTTAGTAGGAGTCTCCAACAATTCTGAGTATCCCTGTGTTCGACTCAGGCCTCACAGAGGCCTGTACTACTCGACGTGTATACTTGCATTTTTAGCGCGTAGTAAAATACACGTCAAGGTTTTGGTGCCGTTGTTGGGGATACGGCGAATTGTTGGCACTTCGAGTGCTACGAGCGGACACTCTAGGCCACATTTTTTTTATTATTTTGAAACAACTTCAAATATTTCTAAATTTCTCTATAATTGTTATACTCGTCTGAGCATAGTACTGAACTCGAATTTTCTAATTTCAGGTACGTTGCATGGTGCATACACGTAGTACGGACTACGCCAATCGCACACTCGAGGTTCCATTTCTGGGACCTGAGGACGAGGAGTACTACGAGCAAGAGCACCAAGAAGAAATTGATTCTGAATCTGAACCAGAAGACATGGCCGAGCCACAGACCATATGGGAGAAGATCAAAGCTTCTTCCTCATCAGCTTCAAAGGGGCCTATAAAGAAGCAGGCGATCAACATACCGACATATAAGATCGATCTAGCGTTGATTAATTTGGTGAAATCAAATGCGTTTCATGGGCTGAAGAATGAGGATCCTGTTGCACACATCAACCAGTTCGTTGAAAACTGCGACATGGTAAAAATAGATAGGTTTCCACAAGATGCTTTGTATCTCAAGCTTTTCCCAAGTTCCTTGGCGGGAGCAGCAAGAGAGTGGCTACATAATCTAGACGATGAGTTCGTTGAGTCTTGGAACTATATGGTGGAAGTCTTCTTTGAGAGGTTCTTCCCTCCTGAGAAGACTAACGACATGATCCAGAAGATTCACAATTTCACCCAACATGCTGGTGAAACATATTCTGAGACCTGGGAGCGATTTCAGGTTATGTTGAGGAGATGTCCGCATCACGGACTGGACAAAGAGACGCAGGTGAAAATCTTCTATTTTTCTCTCTTCGAGCATGATAGGAGTAATCTGGATTCAGCCGGGTCGGGATTTTTTCTGAACAATACTGACACTAGATGCTAGGAAATACTCAAGAACATGGCTAGAAAGCAGTCCTGGGGAGAAACAGAGAGAGGCCCAGTTGAGCAAGCACGAGTCGCCAGTGAATCAAAGGCAATGAGAGAGTTGAATGAGAAGATGGATCTTCTCGCAAAGAAGTTACTATAAAAGGAAGATAATGAGTCAGAGGATGAGGCTCAAGTCAAGTACATGAGACAACAGCAAGGGTACAGGAACAATGACTACTCATGGAGAAAGGACAAAAAGTTCTCATGGAAGGATCCAAACAATTTTCTGCAGGATCCGGAAGCCAAGCCCGCGCCAGCTGCAGAGGACAAGAGCACGGAGTTGCTCAATCAGGTCATCAAGCAAAATCAAGAATTAATGAATACATTCGGGCAGCAAATCAAGCAACAAGGAGAATACATGAATCAATTTGGGCAGACATTGCAGAGCCATGGGGCTCAAATGAGGACCATAGAGACATCCATGGCGCAGATGGCAGCTGAAATAGCTAGTTTGAAGAAACCAGCACATCCGGGTTTTCCGGGGAACACCAATGTTCCCGGGGGAAACCAGCAAGCTAAGGCTATTCTACTGAGAAGCGGCAAGAAAGTGTTGAATCCAAGAACGGATGAAACAAGCACACAACAAGATAAAGTTGAAGGTGAAACCACTACGGAGCAGCCCACATCAGTCACGGGCAAGTTGAAGACATAGCCGTGGATGGTACTGAAGAATAGGTTGCTGAGGAGGAACCACAAAAAATGACGCCTTATGTGCCACCTCATCAAAGGGCACAAGCTGTTCCGGTCCCTTATCCGAATAGTGCGAAGGCAAGGAAGGTAGATGCACAGTTCAAGAAATTCTTGGACAGCTTTAGGAAGCTTTCGGTCAATATTCCGTTATTGGAAGCCATTGAGCAAATCCCTTCATACGGGAAGTTTCTAAAAGATGTCATTACCAAGAAGAGGAAAATACCAGATACTAAGGTCATTGTGCTAAAGGAGCAAGTGAGTGCCTTCATTATGGGCACTCTACCGCCAAAGAGACATGATCCAGGGTATTTCAACATTTCTTGCTATATCGGGAAGTTTAAATTTGGAGAAGCATTGTGTGATTCAGGGGCAAGCATCAACTTGATGCCCCTTTCGACATTTAAAAAGCTGGGATTAAAGGAGTCACGGCCGAGCAATATGACGATTCAATTGGCCGACAACTCTGTGGTGAAGCCTTATGGAATCTGTGAAGATGTCTTAGTAAAGGTGGATCGATTTGTCTTTCCGGCTGATTTTGTGGTTATGGAGATGCAGGATGAGCATGACAATGAGCTGTTACTTGGACGTCCCTTCCAAGCTACAGCTGACATGATCTTAGAGATGGGGAGAGGTCGCTTGACCTTGGGCATAGCAGATGATCGCTTTGAGATGGTCATGCCCTCTAGCACTGCGTCTTCTAAAGCAAAAGAACAATGTAATATGGTGAAACATATGGATCACAACATCTCACTCTGCCTTGGAAAACCATTTCTGGACATGGCTCATGTGATGAGCAAGATGGATAATGGAACCTTAGCTGTATATATCATGGAGCAAACTAAGGTTGTTTCTTTGTGTAAAGCTGTGGGATTTCCGAATGATGAGAATGAGTACATTCCGCCTTCTTGGGAGGATGATGCGATTGCTATCTCTGTTGTTGATGCATATCCAGAATTGCCGTTGGAGGCTTGTTTGTTGAATGTTACCTATGATTGGATGCGGAGTAAATCACTCAAGGAGTGTGCTAAAATGCTTCAGATGCTTCCATGCTTCTATGCGAGGCACTATGAAGATTTAGGTGCACTTCCCCCACCGCTGCAATCATCTCTTATCAGCCCGCCGGAGTTGGAATTGAAGCCGCTGCCCCCACATCTCAAGTATGTCTTTCTAGCTGAGAAAGACAAGTTACCGGTGATCGTATCTGCTTATTTGAGTGCGGACGAGGAGGAGCAATTGCTGATAGTGCTGAAGAACCACCGTGGAGCTTTTGGATGGTCTGTTGCAGACATCAAGGGGATTTCCCCTACTCTATGTCAGCACAAGATTTGGCTCGAGGAGGGAGCCAAGCCTGTTATTCAGCCTCAAAGACGTTTAAATCTGAGCATGATGGAGGTTGTGAAGAAGGGGGTCATCAAACTTCTTGCTGCAGGGATTATCTATGCCATATCAGATTCGACGTGGGTGAGTCCCACACAGGTAGTCCCTAAGAAGGGGGGAATTACTGTCACTAAAAATTTGTTGAATGAACCTGTCACCACCCGACTGGTAACCGGGTGGCGAGTTTGTATTGATTACCGTCGTCTGAATGCCGCCACACTTAAGGATCATTTTCATTTACCGTTTATCGATCAAATTTAGAACGTCTTGTCGGTCGGTCACATTTTTGTTTTCTAGACAGGTATTCGGGGTACAACCAGATCTCGATTGATCCTTTGGATCAAGAGAAGTCTACGTTCACCTGTCCCTATGGGACTTTTGCTTACCATCGAATGCCGTTTGGTTTATGTAATGCACCGGAGACGTTTCAATGTTGTATGCTCGCCATATTTTCTGACATGGTAGAGCACTGTCTTGAGGTTTTTATGGATGACTTCTCGGTTTATGGTGCATCGTTTGATGAATGTCTCTATAACCTAGACAAAGTGTTGCAGCGTTGTGAGGACACACACTTGGTCCTTAATTGGGAGAAATGTCACATGATGGTGACAGAGGGAATAGTGCTAGGACACAAGGTGTCTAGCAAAGGTCTTGAGGTAGACCCGGTGAAAATAGAGGTGATTTCCAAGTTGCCCCCACCAAATTCTGTAAAAGGGGTGAGAAGCTTTCTGGGACACGCCGGGTTCTATCGGCGATTCATAAAGGATTTTTCTAAAATTGCAAAACCTTTATCTGAACTCTTAGAGAAAGATGCGGTTTTCGATTTCAACGATAAGTGTCTTCATGCATTCGATGTTTTGAAAGAAAAATTGATTTCTGCCCCGGTTGTTCAAACGCCGGATTGGACAAAACCTTTCGAATTGATGTGTGACGCTTCGGATTTTGCAGTAGGATCCGTATTGGGGCAACAGGTAGATAATAAGCCCGCTGTGATTTTCTATGCTTCAAAAACTCTGAATGATGCTCAATTGAACTATACAACTACTGAAAAAGAATTACTTGCCGTCGTGTTTGCTTTCGAAAAATTTCGGCAATATTTAGTTGGATCTAAAGTAGTTGTATGGACTGACCATGCTGCGATAAAATACTTGATGGAGAAAAAAGACGCAAAGCCTAGACTCATTAGGTGGATTTTGCTCTTACAGGAATTTGACATTGAAATCAAGGATAAGTCTGGAATTGAGAATGTAGTGGCTGATCATTTGTCTAGGTTAGATAGGGTGGATGAAAAAGATTTGCATATACCCATAACCGAGACGTTTCCCGATGAACAACTTTTGAAAATTAATTCGAAAGAGCCGTGGTTCGCTGAAATTGTTAATTTTTTGGCTTGCGGGATCATCCCGGAAGATTGGTCATATCAGGAGAAAAAGAGATTCTTTCATTCTTTAAGATACTATTTTTGGGATGATCCAATTCTTTTGAAGCAATGCAGGGACGATATCTTACGCAGGTGTGTACCTGAAGTGGAGTACGAAAGTGTTCTCCATCATTGCCATGCATCACCTACGGGAGAACACCATGCCAGTTCGCGAACAGCAGCTAAGGTGTTGGAAAGCGGCCTTTATTGGCCAACTTTGTTTCGGGATGCCTACGATTTTGTGAGGCAATGTGATCCTTGTCAGCGAGCAGGTAATATATCGAAGCGACAGGAGATGCCCCTGAATGTATTTCAGGAAGTTAAGGTATTTGATTTGTGGGGCATAGACTTCATGGGACCCTTTGTGTCCTCGAACTCCAATTTATATATCTTGTTAGCCGTTGACTATGTGTCGAAGTGGGTGGAAGCAATCCCCACAAGGACTAATGATTCTACTATAGTGTGTAGGTTTGTGAAAGAGAATATTTTCTGCAGGTTTGGGATACCCCAAATGATAATAAGCGATGGGGGTACACACTTTAGGAATAAGAAATTCTTGACATTATTGAAGAAATATGGGGTCAAGCACAACATTGGCACCCCATATCATCCACAGACTCAAGGCCAAGTGGAGGTCTCAAACCGTGAAATCAAGAAGATTCTAGAGAGAACGGTGGCATCCACAAGGAAGAATTGGAGTGCCCTACTACCGGATGCACTGTGGGCATACAGAACGGCTTACAAAACACCTATAGGCACTACGCCTTTTAGGTTGGCGTATGGCCAGGCTTGTCACCTACCGGTGGAGTTGGAGCATAAGGCCCATTGGGCACTTAGAAGGCTAAATTTGAGTTATGATGAAGCTGGGAGAAAGAGAATGTTTGAGTTGAATGAGCTAGATGAGTTACGGATGACGGCATATGAGAATGCCCGGATATACAAGGAGCGCACAAAACTAATCCACGATCGCCACATCGAGTTGCACACGTTCAAGAAGGGAGATAATGTTTTGTTGTTCAACTCCCGACTCAAGTTGCATCCCGGGAAGCTGAAATCCCAGTGGAGTGGACCGTTCGTGGTGGAAGAGGTTAAACCACACGGCGCGATTTTAGTGCGTGATGGTGATGCCACGTTCTTGGTGAATGGACAGAGGTTAAAGCTGTATTTTGGTGAGAATTACAAGAGAAAAGTGAATGAGGTTAAACTCATTTCACTTTCAGATGAATGAGATGCCCGGAAGCCGTCTAGCCTAAGACGTTAAATAAGGGCGCTTGTTGGGAGGTAACCCAACCATCGGTACATTAGGATAGTTTAATTATAATCATAGGTTGCTTTATTTTCGTTCAATTTTTAGTGTAAAGAAGATACCTTGATCCGTTCGTTCATTGTGGAGGCTGAGGCAGAGTCGATACCATTGACACACAGGTCGATGGTATCGACATAGGTTTAGGTTGACAACTGCAAATTTGGTTCTGAGTCGATACTATCGACGGACTCGTCGATGGTATCGACACACCTACAGGCAGGTCGCCCAACAACAATCGATAGTATCGACACAGGCGTCGATACCATCGAGATCTCTGGAGAAGTTCATATCGATTTGTCTCAGTCAACTCGATACCATCGACGGCCTCATCGATGGTATCGACATGGTCACAGGTTGAAGTGCAAAGTGGCGGTGTCGCAATGAAGCCAAGTCGATACTATCGACACCTGTCGATGGTATCGACCATCCATGTCACCGATCCATGCAAAGAAATCGACGGTGATCGCGGAGTCCACGTCATCGATCCGAGTGCTGCGTCGATACTATCGACTGGTGTCGATGGTATCGACACATCAGCAATCTGGGTTTCAAGATCAAGCAATCGTCAGCTGTCGATACTCGCGAGGGGGGCGGATAGCATCGAGACGTGTCGATACCATCGACCCGCGTCGATGGTATCGACGGGTCAACAGTGGCGTCGGCCAAGTCTATATAAGGAGAGTCATTACGTCATTTGACGTCACACCTTCAGAGTGATCTTCCTCCTTTGCACCGAGCACTCCCCCGAGCCATCCAAGATCGAAGAGCAGCAACACCGAGAGAAGATCTTCACCGAGCGGAGAGTCAATTCTCCATCTTCCCCGAGCTCTTCTTCTAATCCCGTTTCTCTCGCAACAATGGTGCACGTTGCCGGAGCATCATCCTCTTGTGCAAATCCTATGGATATCATGAAGTTCGTGCCACCTCCTCCTGCGTCAATATCACGTCCGCACCTGGTTCACCCATCCACGGAGGTGAGGAAGATCTATGAAGAGATTTTGAAGCGAAAGATCGAGCCTACCCGGTATGTGGACCGGGAGATGATCTGTGAGCTGGGATTCGAGGCCAACTTAGCCTATGTTCTGAAAGGGAAAGCACACCACACCGGCAGAATGGAAGACGAGTTGGAGTACCATGCGGATGGTCAGCCATTCTTCGGCGAGTGGCCCACCTACAAAGAGTTGGTGGCGGAATTCATGGCGTCCCTTGACGTCTGTGTCGTGCCCAATGACATAGTTGCTTCTGATCGTGAGTGGATCAAGGGCCGGGTGTCTTTCCAGCTGTTCAACATCGACTACAACATCACGCTTGAGCAGTTCAATGACATCTTCAATTGGAACCACTCTCAACACGATCACCGGCGCCCAGATTCCCGCACAGACTATGACAAAATCTTCACCGAGCTAGTGACAGTGCCGGCGGGTAAGACAGTGAGCTACCACAATGTTGCGGTAGCAGATTTCGAGCATCCATTCGTCCGGGTTCTACACCGGATGTTAAGTTTCACATTCTTTGCTCGTAGCGATCTGGCATTGAGCAAATTTCAGGAGACCGACCTTTTCTTTCTCTACATGCTCCTGAAGCGACAAGAATGCAACTGGGGTGCGTTTTTCCTACAGCGAGTTCTGGCGGTAAAGAGGAGTACGAGGAAGGCCCCGATTCATTTCGGCGGGCTCATCACCAAGCTGGCGCACTACCTTGGGCTCAACTTCTCCACCATGACTCCACTTTCCACGAGGAGTAAGGTGAACGTGCAACATCTGCACCGTTCTAACCTTATTCTTCTGCGGGATGGGTTGGCGTACGCGCACTGCCACATCAACCACGCTTACCAGGAGTGCGCACTGCCGGATCCCGTCTTCAACATCGAGGGCGCACATCACTTCAGATGGCCGATCATAGCCATCGACTCCGATGAAGAAGAAGGCGGCAATGACGGCGGCAACGACGGACAGGACGATGAGGCAGAGGAGGCAGAAGAGGCATTCACACCTCTTCGAGCACGAGTAGCACCCCGGAAGCGTCCTCGGATGCATCCAGGTGCATCATCATCATCACGGCCTTCGTCTCCATCGCCGCAGCCCTCGCAGCAGAGCGAGGATGTTTATTCTATGCAGGGCATGTACAACATGCTCCAAGATATTCAGCAGACGCAACACAGCCACACCGCTGCATATGCCGGTATTCAAGAGACCACCAACCGGCTTTTTGTCAACCAGCAGGCGATCTTCGAGAATGAGCGCCTTCTTTTCGCCAATCAAGAGAACATCCATGATCGGCTGCATAGGATGGAGCAGCAGCAGCAGCCGTTCTATGACCACTACTGGAGTCAGGGCTATTTTGGTGGGTATCCACAGCCTCCACCAATGCCCCAGTATGAGCCGAACTTCCAAGGGCAGTTCCCATCTTGGGACCCCTCTTCTTCGCAGCCACCTCCACCTCCACAAGAGTGATCGGGTATCTCTGTTCCAATCTTTAAGTTTGTTTTTGACTATGAGGCCATAGTCGAATTCAAGCTTAGGGGGGTAGTTGGAACAACTCTATCTTTTATTGTTTTTAGTTTTTTTTAGCATTGTTATTTGTTTCTTGCATCTTTAGTTTTTGTAGGATCCATGTGCTATCTAGTGTAATTGTGTATGTCGTAAAAGTGTGTCATCTTGTTGTTAGTGCATGGGAAATTTAAGGGAAATTTAAAATTTCTTGTGTGTTTGGATAGCTTGTTTTGGTTGACCTTGGGGAACACATCTTACGAAAATGATTGATTATGTCAACTTGTTATTTGTTTCTAGCATTGTTATTTGTTTCTTGCATCTTTAGTTTTTGTAGGATCCACGTGCTATCTAGTGTAATTGTGGATGTTGTAAAAGTGTGTCATCTTGTTGTTAGTGCATGGGAAATTTAAGGGAAATTTAAAATTTCTTGTGTGTTTGGATAGCTTGTTTTGGTTGACCTTGGGGAACACATCTTACGAAAATGATTGATTATGTCAACTTTAAAACAACATTTCATACATGTACTCCTAATGATTCATGAAAGTGGACAGTAATGGTTGTTTGAGCCTAACCTAACCAAATGGTAATGAGACTTTAATTGGATGTAAGAGAGAGAACCCTCTAAACTATAGGTCAGTAAGGAGGGACACATGACATTTTTCTAAGGTTCAGTCATCTAGTCTTGTGATCGTTCCACTTCATTTTTCCATAATCCACCTAAGAATTGGAAGTAAAGTGCAGTTTTAATTCCTTTTTGTGTGTATAGCATTTAGATAGGACTTGCATTGGTATTTTCCATACTTTTGCATAAAAAGAAGAAAAAAAGTACAATGATTCATGCACATTACCTTTAGGTACATGCCATGTAGTTGCATTCATGATTTTCATGCATAAAGTACATCAGTATCTTAATTTTTCCCTAATGGTGAATTAAACTGTTCCATACCTTCTAAATATTGCAAATATCTATGAGTATGAAGGAAATAGCCCCATGAAGTTATCTTTAAGCAATTATGGATATGTGGGCTGAAAAACAATCTGAAAATCTGCAATATATAAAAAAAGAGAAAAGAAAAAGAATTTAGAAGAAAGTGAAATAAGAAGGAGAAAGGAACATGATATCACTCGCATTTTAGGATAATTGAGTACATGATGTAGTTTGACTAGATATCCATCTCATTTTGAGGTGGAAGGTTAGTGAATGCATCATTCCACCCAATTTTAGGCATTAGGGCATTTCTCATGTGCATTTGCATCATATAGGACATTTTTGTATTATGCATGTTGAAACTGTACAATACTTCCACTTTCTTCCATGAGCCACCCATTTTCATCCACCCGTTGCTCGGATTGGTAGGCCACCGTGAATTTCTCCTCACTAATGAATATCAGGAGAACTGCTTCCATGTAGATGGTAGTTAGGGCGAGCAACGTAGTATAGGCGATCACGAGATGCACCAATGCTGAACCGGCGAATTTTATTATGTTAACTGCCTTATGTGATAGTGTTTATCGGTTTGGAGGTCAATTTCTTTTATTGATGATTACTGTCGCCTTTAGGGTAATTACTGTTCTGTGGTTAGAGAAGGCCGGTTTGAGAATGTTCAGTGGGAGTCATATGGGATGTTGGGTTGGTGTGTTGTTTTTCAGTTGACATTTGCAATTCTATTCTAAGGATTAGTTGCTCGAGGGCGAGAAATGTTCAAGCTTAGGGGAGTTTGATGTGATGATTTTGAGTCGCATTTATAGACATGTTTGATATGTGTTTTGTTCTTTTATTAGTCATTTTTATGGTTAATATTGCATAAGTCACCCATTTTGGTCTTTGCCATCATTTTATGTCAAATCCCCTTAGTTTCATCATTTTAAGCATTCATTATCACATTATTATTATTTGTGTGGATTTATTTGATCTTGTCTTCGAATTTTAGGAAAAACAAGTATTTACTTCCGTCGATACCATCGACGGAAGTCGATACCATCGACAAGGCCACAGGTTGCCAGCCGAAAGGAGCAGCAAAGAGTCGATACCATCGATGCTCAAGTCGATGGTATCGAGAGACCTTCAGGTTGCTGGCGAGGAAGCTGTCGATAGTATCGACCCCAAGTCGATACCATCGACGCATGGAGGCTACAGCGACAGAAAACGACAAAACCGTCACTACAGGGTAGTCGATACCATCGACCCAAGTCGATGGTATCGAGATTGCTTTAGGCACTCGGATGAAAAGAAAGAAAGGCTATCACTATTACACTGGGTTGATACCATCGACCCGTGTCGATGGTATCGACACCGTCAGATATGCGTTGGATTCAAATTGATCTCAATCGGACGGCTGGAGTTAATTAACGACCTAATTAGGGACTTATACCTAATGACGGCCGCCCAGACGAGGGGATCATCTCATTTTTGGCCATTGCACAAGTGCCGAGGAGCGAGAGAAAGGAGAACGGAGGCCAGAAGTTCATACCTGTCGATCTGGACGCTGCCGAAGACGGATTTCACCACCGAGAGGCGGGAAAACACATGTTCTACGCAAAGGATCAATCGGTTCTTCTCCGTTCAGGGGTTTTCCCATTCAATTCACGTTTTTTCATATGATTTCCCCTATTTCTACCATGTACTTGTGTGAGATGAGCATGCGGGGCTAATCCCCTCCATCTTTAGGACCGGGAGTGGCCCGGGAATTCATTGTATGACAGTTTTATATCAGTAATTCATATTTTCTCTCTTAAATCCGTGGTATAGTTTTGTTTTCTCCATATATTGTTATGCTTGATCACCATAATAATAACCTAATGCCCTTAATCACTTCGACAGAAGGATTAACTGTTGAAAAGAGACGAAACCTACATTAATCGATAAATCCCTTGACAAAGGTGGTGTAAAATTAATGGTGGAAACTGAGAGATCGTTCGTAATGCACTTAGTTTAGGGAATAGGTTACTACGACGGTGGAACCGACCTAAACCTAAGTAGTGAATTGCACCACGACAGTGAGCAATTCTGTTTTCAGGCCACTACCTAGATAGAGAGAGAAGATTGAGGCATTATATAAAATCTAATACAATGAATACCCATGGTGAAACCGCAATCCTAAAGATCCCTTTTTGAATTGATTAAATTAACCCTTAATCGATTGTTTGATTTGTTTTATTTTTATTTTCTTTTAATTTTGACAACAAACCCCAATTTGTTATTCGGCTTAGCTGATCGCAAATAGTTAGTAGGAGTCTCCAACAATTCTGAGTATCCCTGTGTTCGACTCGGGCCTCACAGAGGCCTGTACTACTCGACGCGTATACTTGCGTTTTTAGCGCGTAGTAAAATACACGTCAGTCCTTCATCCGATTTCCTTGATGAGTGGGTCGATTTTGTTGAATGAAAGAAGTCTTGATTTGAAGATTGTAGTATCGCCCCTCATAGTGACAGCTTTCTATTACAACTTGGACCATCCATAGATGTTCTAGGAATCTTCTTTGTACTCTGTTTTGTTGGACTTGATCTACACCCAAAGAGGGATTCTTATTTAGCAATAAGTTGACACTGAGGCCTTTTTTTATCCTACATAATATATGTATCAAAATTGCAGTCATTGAATAGAATAATTATTTCATTCATTTTTAAGTTGCACCTTACTCGCAATCTCCATCATTCCTTCTCTTCCCTCAAAGTAGTACAATCTTTAAGCATGGATAGAATCTGAACCTGCAATAGTTAATCACATAAAGAAAGGTAGATGACAAGAGATGATTAGTGTAGATTTTTTACCATTTTAGGACTTGGTCTGGTCCACCATCACCATCTGTGTTGATTATACATAGGAGCAAAGTGGTAAAGAAGTTATCTGGCATCTCAAACAATATCTAAATTCTGAATTTGCATCATACTTATAGGAACCTAGAGAAGAAAAGAATATATAGATCAATGACCAAATATTGCATATATCTACACCATTTTATAATCAAGTCATACATTTTTTCAATATACAATGTGTATTATGTAAAAAAAATCCCAACGATTGACCATCAACCATCACAGGTTCTGAAGAATAAAACATCCCTACAATGCACAGACACAAATAAAGTTAGTAAATATTAATTAACAACTTCTATAGCAACTGATGAACCCTGCTAAGCTCCTATTATACCAAACATAATCTACATCACCATCAAGTTGAATAATAGTGTGCCAAACATAATAGGGTATTCCAACCTAAGTTTGGCAAAATTGAGATAGGTTGGAATACCCAGTTATGTTTGGCGCACTGTTTATTCAACTTGATGATGATGTAGCTTATGCAACAAGGTTCCACTAAGGACAAGCTGTAGCAATTGCAAATTTTAAACAATGGTTAGTTAATAATCATTAATAAGAAGAGTACATATAGATGAGAGTATCACTGATCAAATAAAATTTGGGCAAGATACCACAGCTAACCACTACATGTGTCCATCTCAAGGAGGCAACTTGTAGTTTCCAATGATTCATTATCTGGTTGCTAATAGAAGAAGATGAATGGAACTTACATGATGGAGTCATCATTTATCTAGTACCTAGCTGTATAAAAACTACACTGTCTTCAACAATGAGGTGTTGCAACCATTTTAGTGGTGTGAGTCCACTACCCAACAAGGTTATTAGAAGTGGGTACAAGTTCATCTTGTAATAGTCAAAGGTGTCCATGTAGTACCGTAAGATAAAAGGGTACACCTTTGTTTCAATCAACCAAAGGCGTGGACCTTCTGTAATATGAAATCAATAAGGAGAGGGAAGAACAATCAATCTTCTTTTCACAGTAGCTAGTTAGAAAGTATGGAAAGAATGTAGAGTCATATATCATCTACTACAAACCTAGTCTCCATCATTCAAGTGGAGTTGGCGGACGTCGTTAAAGCATTTTTCATGGAGCAAATAATCAGCTGCCTCCTTAGGTAGTCAGCTCAAAGGAAATATATATATACCAACCATAGATACATCAAAGAAAAGCGGCAAACCAGTTTAGCATTAAGTACATCTATATAGTCTTAAAATGATACAAAAACTTCATCTAAAATAGGAGCCAACTTATGGCAATGCCTACACCACGCCACATAAACTAAAAGGATGAAAATAACAAATTAAACTGAAGTATCAGTATAAGAACATTCAAATTATCCCCCTCTCCCGCCGCCTCATCGTTCCTCTTCAGGGGTTCTAGGATTTCTCCTCCTTGCTCCAGTCCTCTCGCAGATCTATGAGGGTTTTAGAAAGGGCGGATCAATTGAAAGGCGACTGCCATCTACAATGCATAATCTATAAAAATGGGTGAAAACAAGCAACAGGACAAGCTCGACCTCTCTGATCTCGGATTCACTCTTCCTTACATGCCCGTTTTGAGCGAGGGCGAAAGGGCTAATCTCATAAGCGCTCTCAAGACCAAGCTCCAGTCCCTGGTTGGACAACACTCTGATGTCATGGAGACTCTCACTCCGAACATCAGGAAGAGAGTCGAGTTCCTCAGGGAAGTCCAGAGTCAACATGATGAGCTGGAAGCAAAATTCTTTGAGGAAAGGGATTCTCTTGAGGGGAAATATCAGAAGCTTTATGAGCCTATATATGCCACACATTTCGAGGTTGTTAATGGTATAACTGAAGTAGAGGGTGCGAAAAATGAGCCAAAAGAAAGTGCACCTGTTGATGGTGAAGCTGATGAAGAGAAAGGCGTGCCAAATGTTTGGCTTACTGCCATGAAAACAAATGAAGTAATCATTGAAGAGATTCAAGAACGTGACAAAGCTACTCTTAAGTATCTGAAAGACATTTAAGTGTCACATAATTGATGATCCCAAGGGTTTTCAGCTCGAGTTTTTCTTCAATCCCAATCCCTTCTTCAAGAATTCTATTTTAACTGAAACTTATCATATGATTGATGAAGATGAACCAATTTTGGAAAAAGCAATTACAACTGACATTGAATGGTTACCTGGAAAGTGCCTGACTCAAAAGTTATTGAATAAGAAGCCCAAAAAGGGGGAAAAAATGCGAAACCCATAACCAAAACTGAAAACTGTGAAAGCTTCTTTAATTTCTTCAACCCACCTCGTGTTCCTGAAGATGATGAAGACCTAGATGAAGACACAGCAGAGCAGTTGCAAAACTAGATGGAACAATATTATGATATCGGGTCTACCATTTGTGATAAGATCATTCCTCATGCGGTGCCATGGTTCACGGGAGAAGCTATTCAAGATGATGATTTTGAGGAATTGGGTGACCACCAAGGTGATAGTCTGTCTGAACAGGAAAAAGAGAAGTAAAGATTTGGCACGCAGACCAAGGAATACACAATGTAGAAAAGAAGAGAAAAAAACCTTGCAACTCCAAGGAAGAAACTATCAAGTCATGAACCAAAACTGTAAGAGGCACTATGGGCTATGGAGAAAGGCATAGCTCGCCCCACATTATGAGCTCTATAACCCAGAAAACTCTTGCATAATTTTCTTCCAGATAAACTGTAACATCCCTGACCTGGGTTATGAGCTAACCCAAGGTGTTTAGCCTAAATATGTAATTAATCCTTGAGATTAACTTTGGGCATGTAATTAAGATCCTCAGAAACATATATTTCAATTTGTGCTCCTTTATATATAAAGTGATAGCATTGTTTTGTAATGCAGGGATCTATGTGCAAATTACCCAGTTAAGGGGTTAACTTGCAAATTACACATGTTAAAGATGTTCCTTTGATGATATAGCATCATATGAGTGATTATGATGAAGTTTGAGGGATTTCCCAAGCTCGAGCACCAAGGTGCAGCTGTGGAAGCAATCCCTGTGCTTGAAAACCCTAAATTGGAGTAAAGTGCAATTTACCCAATTTGAGGGGTGCAACTTGTAAAATACACCATCTAGAATATCTTTTATGACTCTTGTCATCATCTAGAGAGAAATGGTGAAAAGGTCACTTCATTTGAATAATCATATAATAAAGAACACCTTTGTGATTGAATAATCAAGGTGTATGCATAATAGCCCTTTTATGTATATACTTTAGTGATGGGTTGATCCTCCTTGCCTTCAATTCTTGACCTTAGAAGGAGTTTGTCCTTAGAAATAAGGGGTAGGGACGAGAAAAGAATAAAGGAAGGACTTAGATGAGAAATGGGATAAAGTAGAAGCTTTATGGAGAAATTTCACCCAAAATATATATACCACTTCCTTTGCAAGCAAAGGAACGTTTCTTTCATTCCCTCACTTATCCCCCTTGCTCAAACTGAATAGGCAGAGCTCTGGAGCATAGGAGAATGACCAGGGAGTTCAAGGTAAGTTTGGATCATCCATTTTGCTTGAATTCAAGGAGGAAACTCATTTTCAAAGTTGAATTCATGGCTAGCTCACCTAGCTTTATCTTTCTAGCCATTCCCTTCCAACTTTTCCTTGGAGAATTCACCTTGGCCGATCTGTGGAGCTCAAAAGACGCCATTAAAGACCTGAAGCTTGGAATCTTGGAGCTCAAGGAGCAAGCTTTAGGTGGGTTTTATAACTCTAAACCTTATGTTTTGATTATACATCTTTTTCTATGCATATAGTTGTTAGTTCTTCTTCTTCCCTATCTTCCCTTGCATCCTTGCAAGAAAAATCGTGAAGAACTGCTACTTTTCTTAAGGTAGAAGATAAGGGCGTTAATTCCTATGATTATCCATGGTTTTCCCCTTTACCAAATGATCTCCACCAATTGCCCATACGGTTTACACAACCGTTTGATGGGCAAACGGTTTCAGGGTCGTATGAAGGCAAACGCTCTTCAAGACCGTTTGGTCGCGTTGACCAAGCAAAGACCGTATGGGAATCTTGTTTATAATTATGTAGGTTAATCACCCACAAAATTTGAGGGATTAACTCCAAAGGAATCGTGAGATATGAGCAAATCAATTAGCAAAACCAATTGAATTTAGTTCTGATTTTCAAACTGTTTAATTTGCCCTTTTTGGGAAAACGGTTTCAAGACCATTTAAGATGGTTGACTAAACGTTGACCTTTTGGGATTACTGTTCATAATGATGTTAATTAACGACTCACAAAATTTTATGGACTAATTCCAAACGAGTTGAGAGTTGAAGGCACTTCAACATCCTAACCCTAATCGGGCTAAATTGCTATTTTTAAGTATAGATCTTGTTGAGTTTTGGGTTGAAGGACCCAAACGGTATCAAGACCGTTTGGGGGTTCCTCCAAACGGTCTCAAGACCGTTTGGGCACAACCCAAGACCGTTTGAAGGTCTAAGGTTGAGATAATTTGATAGGTTGAGGGTCCAATTGCAATAAGTTGATGAATTGATAAAAATGCTGATTTTAAACCTAATTGGAGTTCAACCCTAATCCAACCAACTTGGTTTTTGGTCAAACTTTGGGCAAACGGTCTCAAGACCGTTTGGATGATGTCCAAACGATCTCAAGACCTTTTGGATGATGTCCAAATGATCTCAAGACCGTTTGGGCCAAGTTTGGGCCCAATTGGAGGTCAATTGATAGGTTCAACCTTGAATTAATTCACATTGTTGAATATTGATGACCATTCGATTTGAAACCCTAATTGAGATGGATTTAACCCTAATTGGCTTTCAATTGAGGGTTAATTTGGTGTCCAATTGATTGAGGCTCATCCTAATTGACTCAATTTATAAGTGGTTAACATGGCTTTGGCCAATTGAGGGCTTCAACATACTTAATCATAAACATTTGTAACTTTTGAACCATGTTGGAGGTCCAAATGGTTTGAGCCCATTTGGACCAAACGGTCTCAAGACCGTTTGGATCCAAACGGTATCAAGACCGTTTGAGGCCAAACGGTCTCAAGACCATTTGGGCTCAAATGATCTCAAGGTCGTTTGGACCAATCGATCTCAAGACAAGTTGATCAAACGGTTTCAAACCGTATAAGCTCAAACTGTTTGGAAAGTCAAACCTAGCATACGGTCAACGCACCCAAACGGTTTGGGCATACGACCTTGAGGTCATACGGTCTTGGAGTCAAACCTAGAATATGGTCAATGCACCCAAACGGTTTCAAACCGTTTGGTGGTTGAAGGTTGAAACCGTTTGGAGGTTTTCAAGGTTATTTATACATAATCACTTGAAGTTGTAATTGGTTCAATGGTGATCTAATTTAAACCCTAATGGTAACTTAGAACATTAAGGGACTAAGTGATTAATGAATTGACCCATGATGGTGATCATGAGGTAAATTACCAAAATACCCTTGAGGGGTTTAATTGAGTAATACCTTGTTCTAATCAAACCCTAATCACATGTTAATGATGTTTTGGCTTATGTTAGTCAATGGGAACTTAACCCAACCTGATCTAGAGTGGTATAGTCACCATCTACTAGTAAGAGGAGAGAGAAAGTATCATAAGAGAGAGAAAGTACCCTTTTATAGTGGAAACTTAAGTAAAGTACCTTCAATACACATGAATGTGCATGATTAGGGTATGATCCACCTATGTGAGATCATGGGAACCCTAATTATGATGTTTAGTGAATCTTAAATCTTATCTAGGAACTTTAATGATGATGTTTCTCATACATGATGATGTTATGAGTTCAATTCGCCATGAGGTGAATAGTAAACCCTGATTGATGAATATTGCAGAACTTGACTCTTCTAATAGTTTGAAAGTGTAACTTCTAGAATGAATTGTTTACTGTTATCAGTTGAATTAACCATGCAGGTTGTCATGAGATGATAATCTTATCCAGGTATGGATTATGAAACTATATTCATTGAAAGCATTCTTTAGCTTTATGAATAGTGATATATCCTGATGCCTTGTCAATGGCAACCTATGAATTAAATGGGCTGTGAGAGCCATAAATACCATCAAGGTCATGCTTTAGAGATGACTTGTGATGAATGTATTGAGAAATGATGATTGATAAGAGTTAGGCTTGTTACATTTAGTATTCTCATTTCATAGCTGTTATGCTAATGTTATTGTTTGAAGAACAATGTATGATGTTAAAAGAATACTGAATGTACCTAACTAATCAAGTGTAATGTAGAGCCCTGATCATAGATCCATCATTGTCAGAGATCAAATGATGGTGAAACAGGTTTTCCTAAGGGAACTCCTGGATCACATACTGTTGAGTATGTGGGGTATATGGATGTGTAGAACCTTACATCCTAGTGTAGGAACTTGATGTAGATATGTAATCCGTCAATCCTTCACTACAAACCCATACCTTATCAGTGGATGGTAAACATGAAACCTCATGATGACGAAGAAAGCACAGATATCCGTATCAGTGGAAGATAAACATGAAATCTCCTGATGACGAAGAGAGTACAGAACGCCACTGTAACTCTAAAAATAGCGAAGGACCAGATTACCCTGGTGAGCTATAATAGTAGAGACACAAGATGTCTCCTACAAGTGATCCTCTTACTGACTAAGGAAGGTGAAGGTCATGAGAATCTGGCTCTTTCGATGACCTAGTATGATACCGAGGCACTTAGCAGTGATTGGTTGGAGTATGAGTGGTAAACCTCATCTCCACAGGGCATAAAAGTAATGTTTGAAAAACATAATCTACAGCGTAGTATACCTGTTAGAGATAACTACGAGTTGGTTGATTGATGTTACACTGAAAAAGTGCATATGTTCTTCATGTTTCATAAATGTTGAACTCTTGTTTACAATTGAAACTACTGTTGAATACTCTGAAAGCTTTTACTGCTTAAGTTATTCTTTGATGTTATAATAAAGCTTCTGGTGGAGAGTTATAACTCTCGCTGGGACAATTATTTAAAATTGTCTCACCCCGTAGACTTCAACTTTTTAGGTGGTCGTCGAAGACGGAGGAACATGTCTACAGGTGACCAGTCCCAGCAGCAACAGCAGCACCAGGAGCAGTAGTAAAATCTCAGGTGGAGATTTAGCCTACCATGTGGTGTAGTTAGAGTCAGTCCTATGTGTCCTCTGTACTCTCAGGTCTTGGAGTCTTTTGGTTATGAGTTCTTGAGATTTTGTACCATGTTGTATATAATTACTCAAGAAGTAATTATCTGAGATGTAAACAGTTTATCTCCTTTTATGAAGGAAGTTTTATGGATTCAAGCTCTTGTCTCGAAAAGTTTTAATTTCCCGTGATTTTTGTCTTCCGCTGTTAATCAAATCGCTTCCGCTAAGTTTAAATCGTGTTTATATCGTGGTTTGGAGATCAGAGCCCACAATTAAGTGGTATCATAGCTCTAGGTTCGCCGATTCTACAGAGACATAAGACTTAGGGAGTCGAGTCTATCTTTAGTATTCCTTCCTTATCTAATAGAATCTTCTGCTCCTCAGGAGAAGAAGATACATAAGAATGTCAGAGCCACATGATGAGTACGTGGTAGAAAGTAGTGCTAGTGCACATCAAGGCGGTGCAAGGGTTCCATAAATAGAACAGCCTGCACCTGAGCCACTCAGGGAGCCACCCCAGTTTGACCCAGTTGACATGGGTAACCCAGCAGTTCAGACGATGTTCAGGCAGTTTATGACTGCCATGACACACATAACCGACAGGATGCCTATGCCTGCACCCAGGGCACCTGTCCAGCCAGAAGGTCAAGGTATCGGAAAGACGTTCGAGCGACTACGTCGTGTCAGAGCTACCGAGTACTTTGGGACTTCCGACCCCACAGATGCTGATATGTGGTTGACAGAGTTGGAGAAGGCTTTCAGGATTCTCAATATCCCTGAAGCTGAGAAGGTCAGACATGCAGTCTATCTTCTCAAAGGAAGCGCTGGTCATTGGTGGACAATGGAAGAGCAGAAGAGACCTGGAATGGAGATCTCGTGGGAAGACTTTCGGCGGGAATTTGTTCATAGATATTTCCCAAAGACCTTCCTAGACGAGAAGATCTCTCAATTTGAGAGACTGAGGCAGGGCATGATGAACATTAGCGAGTATGAAGCTAAATTCATGGAGTTGTTGCGGTTTTGTCTGCACATGGCTGCCACAAAAGAAGAAAGAATCAGGAGATTCGAGAGGGGTTTGAATGCTGACATGACTACCCCTGTGTCTGCCTTAGAAAACTGAGAGAGATTCTCTACCTTCGTTGAGTCAGTCCGAAGGATAGAGAGATCTGTGGTTGAGAAGAGGCAAACTCTGAAAAGATATCCATAGTTCCAGGGTTCTTCATCTAGGGACTTTAAGAAGCCTAGTTCATCTGCATCTAATCCTCCTCCACCTAGATCTTGCTCTCAGACTCAATAGTCTCCAAGAAGAGGTAGAGGACGAGGACAACCACCTCAGGAGACTCAGAGTTCTGCATCAATGTCAGTTACTGGACCACCAAGACCACAACAACTAGAGAGAAGCTGCTACAACTGTGGTAAGGTGGGACATTTGATGAAGGACTGCCGATCTAAGCCTGTCAGTGTGACACAGCCTCCGAGACAAGGTCAATAGGGATCACAGAGAAGGCAATCTCAAGGAGCAGCTCGAGGACGCGGGCAAGCGTCTCAAGATGGATCATCAGCACCACCTCAACAACAGGCTACAATGAGGTTCTATGTTATGAACCCACCAGAAGCAGTGGTCGATCCACGGGTAGTGGCAGGTCAGATGGAACTTTTATATTCTGATATGTCCAAATCCTGTGTAGTATCTGTTCTGATTGACCCAGGTGCTACACACTCTTTCATCACTCGAAGAGTGATTTGCAACTGCAATATGACAGTTAGTCATAGGGCAGATAGTTTGTTGTTGGAGACTCCATTGAGTGGGTAATATGCTGTTTTACAGGAGGTATGCTCTCCCTACATCCTCTTCTTTTCTAAGCATCGCATCCAAGTGGACCTTATACCACTTGATATGCAAGGATTTGATGTAATCCTAGGGATGGATACCTTGGAAAGGTATCGAGTTGTCTTGGATTGTGAGTCCAAGTTGGCAGTGTTTGCTGATGAAAGCAACACATGGATCTTTCAAGGAGAAAGAAAGATTCTTCCCACCTGTCTTGTATCAGCTATGGTTGCTGATAAGCTGATGAGGCAAGGATGTTATGCGTTCTTGGCCCATGTGGTAGATGTTACCAAGGAGAGTCCCAACCCTGTTGAAGTTCCTACAGTCAGGGAATTCGAGGATGTGTTTCCTGAAGAACTTCCTGGTATACCACCACCTCGGGAGATTGATTTTGAAATCAATTTGGTCCCAGATACAAAACCTATAGCCCAGACTCCTTATAGGATGGCGCCTGCCGAGATGGCAGAACTCAAGAAACAGCTTCAAGAGTTACTTGAGAAGGGTTTCATCCGACCGAGTACCTCACCTTGGGGTGCTCTGGTTTTGTTTGTTAAAAAGAAAGATGGATCAATGCGGTTGTGCATTGACTATAGACAACTCAATAAAGTAACAATAAAGAACAAGTACCCTTTGCCGAGGATTGATGATCTTTTTGACCAGTTGCGTGGTGCAACAGTCTTCTCAAAGATAGATTTGAGGTTTGGATATCATCAACTCCGCATTAAGGACAATGACATATCCAAGTCTGCCTTTAGGACAAGATATGGTCACTATGAGTTTACAGTTATGTCGTTTGGACTAACCAATGCACCAGATGCATTCATGGAACTCATGAATAGAGTCTTTCGACCCTTCCTTGATCAGTGTGTTGTCGTCTTCATAGATGACATACTGATTTATAGTAAGGATGCTCAGCAGCATGAGAAGCATCTTCGCCAAACTTTGACTTTGCTAAGAGAACATAAGCTATACGCTAAGTTTAGCAAATGCGAGTTCTGGTTACCTGAAGTGTCTTTTCTTGGGCATGTGGTATCTGCCTCGGGAATTCGAGTTGACCCTAAAAAGGTAGAATCTGTTCTACAATGGGAACAACCGAAGACACCGACGGAGATTAGAAGTTTCTTGGGATTAGCTGGTTACTATCGAAGGTTTATTAAGAATTTCAGTTCTATAGCCTCTTTGACCAAGTTAACCCGGAAAGATGTTCCTTTTGCCTGGAGTGATAAGTGTCAACAGTCTTTTCAGCTGTTGAAGGAGAGGTTGACAAGTGCACATGTGCTTGTGCTACCTGAGCAAGGAAAAGGATATGTAGTCTTCTGTGATGCCTCCAAGAATGGACTTGGATGTGTGTTGATGCATGATAAACAAGTAATTTCTTTTGCTTCCCGACAGCTTAAGAAACATGAGGAAAATTATCCGACACACGATCTGGAGTTAGCTGCTGTGGTTCATGCCTTGAAGATCTGGAGACATTATCTCTACGGAGAAACCTTCCAGATTTTCACAGACCACAAGAACCTTAAGTATATCTTCTCTCAGCATGAGCTTAACATGAGGCAACATCGCTGGATGGAGTTAATCAAGGACTATGATTGTACTATTGATTACCATCCGGGCAAGGCCAATGTGGTTGCAGATGCCTTGAGTAGGAAATCAGCAACATCAACCATGGATAGAGCACAACTAAGTTCCTTAGTATGCTCTAGGAGAGATATGCTTATCTCTTTAAGGCAAGACAATGTGCAGTTGAAGGTGTCATTGTTAGCCGGTTTGTTAGCTGAGATGCATATTAAACCTACTCTAAGAGAGCAGATAAAGGAGGCACAACAAGTAGATGTTGCAGTTCAACAGATTAGATCTGAGTATGGTAGTGAGAAGCAAGATGGTTTTCATGAGTCAGATGACCAAGTGGCATGCTATCATGGGAGGATGATAGTACCAGATGTAGATAATCTGAGGAAGTTAGTTCTGGAAGAAGCTCATTCTTCGATGTATGCTATGCATCCAGGGAGCACCAAGATGTATCGAAACTTGAAAGATATGTATTTGTGGCCTGGGATGAAGAAGGATGTAGCTGAGTTTGTTCTGAGGTGTCCTGTGTGTCAGCAGGTCAAGGCTGAGCACCAGATACCTACAGGAACAATGCAACCTTTACCCATACCACAGTGGAAGTGGGACCATGTGACCATGGACTTTATTGTTGGCCTACCCAGGACAAGCAAAGGACATGATTCCATTGGGGTAGTTGTTGATAGGTTGACAAAGACAGCGCATTTCCTACCCGTCAAAACAACCTATTCTGCTGAAAGGTTATCTCAGTTGTATGTTCAAGAGATAGTGCGTTTGCACAGAGTTCCTGTCACTATAGTTTCTGACAGAGGTCCCCAGTTTACAAGTCATTTGTGGGAACAGTTACACAGAGCCCTAGGCACCAAGCTAAGGTTTAGTAAAGCCTTTCATCCACAGACTGATGGACAGTCGGAAAGGACTATACAGACCTTGGAAGACTTGTTGAGAGCATGTGTTCTCCAATTTACCGGGAGTTGGGATCTACATCTGAACTTGATAGAGTTTGCCTATAACAATAGCTATCAACATAGTATTGATATGGCACCCTATGAATCTTTGTATGGTAGACGTTGTAGATCACCCTTATGTTGGTATGAGACTGGTGAGCACCAGTTGTTAGGTCCTGATCTTGTGCAGCAAACTACAGAAAAGATTAAAGTTATACAACAACATCTTAAGACTGCACAGGATAGGCAGAAGTCGTATGCTGATAAACGTCATAGACCCCTAGAGTTCCAGGTTGGAGACAGAGTGTATCTCAAGGTCTCACCTTGGAAAGGAGTCCTTCGTTTTGGAAGAAAAGGAAAGTTAGCTCCTAGATTTATGGGACCTTATCCAATTGTTGAAAGAGTTGGAAAGGTGGCCTATAGACTAGAATTACCTCATGAGTTGAAGAAGTTACATCCTGTTTTTCACATTTCCATGCTAAGGAAATGTCACCCAGACACTGAGTCAGTTCTACAACCTATGGAGGTAGAATTGAATGATGATTTATCTTATGAGGAAGGACCAATGTCAATCCTTGATAATAGAATTAAAAAGTTAAAGAAGAAAGATATCAACCTTGTGAAAGTCCTCTGGAATCACCGTGGTGTTGAAGAAGCCACTTGGGAACTAGAGGATGAGATGAGAAGGAAATACCCTGCTCTTCACATTACCTCATGAGTTGAAGAAGTTACATCCTGTTTTTCACATTTCCATGCTAAGGAAATGTCACCCAGACACTGAGTCAGTTCTACAACCTATGGAGGTAGAATTGAATGATGATTTATCTTATGAGGAAGGACCAATGTCAATCCTTGATAATAGAATTAAAAAGTTAAAGAAGAAAGATATCAACCTTGTGAAAGTCCTCTAGAATCACCGTGGTGTTGAAGAAGCCACTTGGGAACTAGAGGATGAGATGAGAAGGAAATACCCTGCTCTTTTCTCTTAATACGTTTTATCGATTTCGGGGACGAAATCCTTGTAAGGGGTGGATAATTTGTAACATCCCTGACCTGGGTTATGAGCTAACCCAAGGTGTTTTGCCTAAATATGTAATTAATCCTTGAGATTAATTTTGGGCATGTAATTAAGATCCTCAGAAACATATATTTCAATTTGTGCTCCTTTATATATAAAGTGATAACATTGTTTTGTAATGCAGGGATCTATGTGCAAATTACCCAGTTACGGGGTTAACTTGCAAACTACACATGTTAAAGATGTTCCGTTGATGATATAGCATCATATGAGTGATTATGATGAAGTTTGAGGGATTTCCCAAGCTCGAGCACCAAGGTGCAGCTGTGGAAGCAATCCCTGTGCTTGAAAACCCTAAATTGGAGTAAAGTGCAATTTACCCAATTTGAGGGGTGCATCTTGTAAAATACACCATCTAGAATATCTTTTATGACTCTTGTCATCATCTAGAGAGAAATGGTGAAAAGGTCACTTCATTTGAATAATCATATAATAAAGAACACCTTTGTGATTGAATAATCAAGGTGTATGTATAATAGCCCTTTTATGTGTATACTTTAGTGATGGGTTGATCCTCCTTGCCTTCAATTCTTGACCTTAGAAGGAGGTTGTCCTTAGAAATAAGGGGTAAGGACGAGCAAAGAAGAAAGGAAGGACTTAGATGAAAATGGGATAAAGTAGAAGCTTTATGGAGAAATTTCACCCAAAATATATATACCACTTCCTTTGCAAGCAAAGGAACGTTTCTTTCATTCCCTCACTTATCCCCCTTGCTCAAACCGACTAGGCATAGCTCTGGAGCATAGGAGAACGACCAGGGAGTTCAAGGTAAGTTTGGATCATCCATTTTGCTTGAATTCATGGAGGAAACTCGTTTTCAAAGTTGAATTCATGGCTAGCTCACCTAGCTTTATCTTTCTAGCCATTCCCTTCCAACTTTTCCTTGGAGAATTCACCTTGGCCGACCTGTGGAGCTCAAAAGACGCCATTAAAGACCTGAAGCTTGGAATCTTGGAGCTCAAGGAGAAAGCTTTAGGCGGGTTTTATAACTCTAAACCTTATGTTTTGATTATACATCTTTTTCTATGCATATAGTTGTTAGTTCTTCTTCTTCCCTATCTTCCCTTGCATCCTTGCAAGCAAAATTGTGAAGAACTACTACTGTTCTTAAGGTAGAAGATAAGGGCGTTAATTCCTATGATTATCCACAGTTTTCCCATTTACCAAACGATCTCCACCAATTGCCCATACGGTTTACACAACCGTTTGATGGGCAAACGGTTTCAGGGTCGTATGAAGGAAAACGGTCTTCAACACCGTTTGGTCGCATTGACCAAGCAAGTACCGTATGGGAATCTTGTTTATAATTATGTAGGTTAATCACCCACAAAATTTGAGGGATTAACTCCAAAGGAATCGTGAGATATGAGCAAATCAATTAGCAAAAACAATTGAATTCAGTTCTGATTTTCAAACTGTTTAATTTGCCCTTTTTGGGAAAACGGTCTCAAGACCATTTAAGATGGTTGACAAAACGTTGACCGTTTGAGATTACTGTTCATAATGATGTTAGTTAACGACTCACCAAATTTGATGGACTAATTCCAAACGAGTTGAGAGTTGAAGGCACTTCAACATCCTAACCCTAATCGGGTTAAATTGCTGTTTTTAAGTATAGATCTTGTTGAGTTTTGGGTTGAAGGACCCAAACGGTCTCAAGACCATTTGGGGGTTCCTCGAAACGGTCTCAAGACCGTTTGGGCACAACCCAAGACCGTTTGAAGGTCTAAGGTTGAGATAATTTGATAGGTTGAGGGTCCAATTGCAATAAGTTGATGAATTGATAAAAATGCTGATTTTAAACCTAATTGGAGTTCAACCCTAATCCAACCAACTTGGTTTTTAGTCAAACTTTGGGAAAACGGTCTCAAGACCGTTTGGATGATGTCCAAACGATCTCAAGACCGTTTGGGCCAAGTTTGGGCCCAATTGGAGGTCAATTGATAGGTTCAACCTTGAATTAATTCACATTGTTGAATATTGATGACCATCGGATTTGAAACCCTAATTGAGATGGATTTAACCCTAATTGGCTTTCAATTGAGGGTTAATTTGGTGTCCAATTGATTGAGGCTCATCCTAATTGACTCAATTTATAAGTGGTTAACATGGCTTTGGCCAATTGAGGGCTTCAACATACTTAATCATAAACATTTATAACTTTTGAACCATGTTGGAGGTCCAAACGGTTTGAGCCTATTTGGACCAAACGGTCTCAAGACCGTTTGGGACTAAACAGTCTCAAGACCGTTTGGGCTCAAATGATCTCAAGGTCGTTTGGACCAATCGATCTCAAGACAAGTTGATCAAACAGTTTCAAACCGTATAAGCTCAAACGGTTTAGAAAGTCAAACCTAGCATACGGTCAACACACCCAAACGGTTTGGGCATACGACCTTGAGATCATACGGTCTTGGAGTCAAACCTAGCATATGATCAATGCACCCAAACGGTTTCAAACCGTTTGGTGGTTGAAGGTTGAAACCGTTTGGAGGTTTTCAAGGTTATTTATACATAATCACTTGAAGTTGTAATTGGTTCAATGGTGATCTAATCTAAACCCTAATGGTAACTTAGAACATTAAGGGACTAAGTGATTAATGAATTGACCCATGATGGTGATCATGAGGTAAATTACCAAAATACCCTTGAGGGGTTTAATTGAGTAATACCTTGTTCTAATCAAACCCTAATCACATGTTAATGATGTTTTGGCTTATGTTAGTCAATGGGAACTTAACCCAACCTGATCTAGAGTGGTGTAGTCACCATATACTAGTAAGAGGAGAGATAAAGTATCATAAGAGAGAGAAAGTACCCTTTTATAGTGGAAACTTACGTAAAGTACCTTCAATACACATGAATGTGCATGATTAGGGTATGATCCACCTATGTGAGATCATGGGAACCCTAATTATGATGTTTAGTGAATCTTAAATTTTATCTAGGAACTTTAATGATGATGTTTCTCATACATGATGATGTTATGAGTTCAATTCGCCATGAGGTGAATAGTAAACCCTGATTGATGAATATTGGGGAACTTGACTCTTCTAAGAGTTTGAAAGTGTAACTTCTAGAATGAATTGTTTACTGTTATCAGTTGAATTAACCATGCAGGTTGTCATGAGATGATAATCTTATCCAGGTATGGATTATGAAACTATATTCATTGAAAGCATGCTTTAGCTTTATGAATAGTGATATATCCTGATGCCTTGTCAATGGCAACCTATGAATTAAATGGGCTGTGAGAGCCATAAATACCATCAAGGTCATGCTTTAGAGATGACTTGTGATGAATGTATTGAGAAATTATGATTGATAAGAGTTAGGCTTGTTACATTTAGTATTCTCATTTCATAGCTGTTATGCTAATGTTATTGTTTGAAGAACAATGTATGATGTTAAAAGAATACTGAATGTACCTAACTAATCAAGTGTAATGTAGAGCCCTGATCATAGATCCATCATTGTCAGAGATCAAATGATGGTGAAACAGGTTTTCCTAAGGGAACTCCTGGATCACATACTGTTGAGTAGGTGGGGTATATGGATGTGTAGAACCTTACATCCTAGTGTAGGAACTTGATGTAGATATGTAATCCGTCAATCCTTCACTACAAACCCATACTGTATCAGTGGATGGTAAACATGAAACCTCCTGATGACGAAGAAAGCACAGATATCTGTATCAGTGGAAGATAAACATGAAATCTCCTGATGACGAAGAGAGTACAGAACGCCACTGTAACTCTAAAATAGCGAAGGACCAGATTACCCTGGTGAGCTATAATAGTAGAGACACAAGATGTCTCCTACAAGTGATCCTCTTACTGACTGAGGAAGGTGAAGGTCATGAGAATCTGGCTCTTTCGATGACCTAGTATGATACCGAGGCACTTAGCAGTGATTGGTTGGAGTATGAGTGGTAAACGTCATCTCCACATGGCATAAAAGTAATGTTTGAAAAACATAATCTACAACATAGTATACCTGTTAGAGATAAGTACGAGTTGGTTGATTGATGTTACACTGAAAAAGTGCATATGTTCTTCATGTTTCATAAATGTTGAACTCTTGTTTACAATTGAAACTACTATTGAATACTCTGAAAGTTTTTACTGCTTAAGTTATTCTTTGATGTTATAATAAAGCTTCTGGTGGAGAGTTATAACTCTCGCTGGGACAATTATTTAAAATTGTCTCACCCCGTAGACTTCAACTTTTTAGGTGGTCGTCGAAGACGGAGGAACAGGTCTACAGGTGACCAGTCCCAACAGCAACAACAGCACCAGGAGCAGCAGTAAAATCTCAGGTGGAGATTTAGCCTGCCATGTGGTGTAGTTAGAGTCAGTCCTATGTGTCCTCTGTACTCTCAGGTCTTGGAGTCTTTTAGTTATGAGTTCTTGAGATTTTGTATCATGTTGTATATAATTACTCAAGAAGTAATTATCTGAGATGTAAACAGTTTATCTCCTTTTATGAAGGAAGTTTTATGGATTCAAGCTCTTGTCTCGAAAAGTTTTAATTTCCCGTGATTTTTGTCTTCCGTTGTTAATCAAATCGCTTCCGCTAAGTTTAAATCGTGTTTATATCGTGGTTTGGAGATCAGAGCCCACATAAACAATACAGAGATCTCCCTATTTTCGTGCACCCTAATATTTCTCTCCCACCAAACATGGTACAGAGAGCTGAATAATAAAAACTTGTGCTTCCTCATAGAGATCTTCAGAATATCAGACTAAGAACTGAAATTAAGGATGATATCAAGATCCCTTTTTGAACATTCCCAAATATCTTTCATGAAAGAACAGAAGAGTAGCTGATGTCTACAAGGTAATTGCCTTTCCAGAGTCAAGTGAAAACATCAAAAGTAGGCTTAGAATCTCTCACTAACTCCCAGATATGCATCAGTTTAGGGAACTAAGAATCTTCAGAGGAAATATAATCATCAACATTGTTAACAGGAAAGTTCATCAAATACTCACGCAACTTCTTATTGTTTCTATTCTCAGGTACAACCCAACGACCATCACATATCACAATATTGATCCTACAGTTGAGAGGTGCTCCAAGCTTAAGAGGTGTGATCCTACAATTGACTAGTTGAAATAGCTCAATACCCACACATGAGGTGTGCACCTGAAAAACATCTCACCTTAGTCAGCTGAGGCACATGCCTTGTAAGTGAAGCTGGCACATGCCTCGTAGGTGAAGCACATGCTAGCATTACAAGCAGAAACACCTCACCTCAAGGCCTATTCACTGATCACATAGTTTAAAGCCCATGCTAAGGCTGTAATGAAGAAACTGTTGTGAAGGATGATATGCGTGAGCAGTGGTGATGGTTAGGATTATACTAGTGAAAAACGTGACACATTATGCTGGTGATGACAAAGAGACCACTATGAGTAAGAAAGGCATAAGTAGTAACACAAAGACTAGGCGATTGTGGTGATGTTCTGGTGGAGGTAAAGGAAAAGGTGTGAAAACGTGAAAAAATAAGAAGTGGAGCTGGTTCATCTCTAAGAGTAAATTGATATAGCACAGATTTAGAAGAGGAGTTTAAATGAAAGACTAACAAATGACAAAATGAATTAAAGAAATATTAAAGGCAGATAGCTCTTAACTAGGAAAAACAACATCCAAATAGCATCGTACTGACTAAAGAATGAAAAAAAAACATATATATAAAATGTGCATTACCTATTTCAACTAAAATTTTAAAATAGCAAAAGGATAGTAAAGGGACTACAGTATAAGAAGAATGAAGATCATACCACTGTTTCCAGAATATTGATCTGGAAAATTAAATTCTTGTGGAAAGAATGAGGCATCTACTAACCTTAAAATAATTTCCAATAGGAGATACATAAATCAGAAATGTATACTTAGGAGCTGGTGCCAATCCAAGAACTGCTCCACTTCCCATAAGAAGTGGTCTGATATACAGGGAGCCTTTACCAGTTGGGGGGACCTATGTTCAACGATTTAGTAAGAACACTTAATATGTAATGACAGATACATCTGATCTTCAAGAAATAAGTCAGCTTCTTAGGTTACTCTACATATTTGAACCTGAATATATAAACTTAGAATTATGAAACAAAGAGTTACGTATGACACTCAAAGAAGAAGAAAATTTGACTGCATAATACCTACTAGGAAGAGCATCATAGGCTCGAACCCTTAATGCAATAAGCCCTTGAGCACATAAGGCATTCTAAAATGAGCATATGGTGCTGACATGCCAACCATAGCAATATTTACAATAAAAATAACAATTAGCTCTAAATAAGAGAAAGACACTCAAGGTTTTCTCTGAAACCGTCTCAAGCCAGTCCCTTAGTAGTTTAGATTCAGATAACATACATAAGTCTCTTAGGAATTATTGTTCCAGAAGTATGAAAATGTATACATCCTAATATAAAACTGATAGCAGTGTGAAATAAAAGACAACTAAAAATCCAGAATATCTATTGAGTATTCAAATATTAAAATTAGATAGAAAAACCTTCTGAATGTTTACCAGGTTCAAACCACTTTACCAAGAACTTTATTAATTACACTGGTAGGTACCGCTAGTCCATATGGTGGAAACCTGAATAAGCATATGATCACAAGAAAAATTTTCAAAGACTTACCTCATGTAAGTTGAAGCACATGAATAGATATAGATCAAAAGATTGGCCAGACATTATTGTTAAGAAATTAGAAACTGTTAGTTTAAACCAGAAGAAATATGTTTATGCTTAAAGAGCCAACTTTTCATATCAGCAATAAACTATTTTAGGCTTTTTGTAGAGTAAGCATCTTTTATATAAATGGGGATTGGCATTTGAGCATCACTCAAGCATGATTATCTAAGTCACATGGAGTAACAACGAATCTATCCTTGGTAATGACTCCATATCTGACCTAGTATAACAATAAGAAAGATTTCTCCAACTGAATAAGAAGCACTTATTCCTATTCACATGGTTAATTGTCCTTTCTAGCTAGCTATAAATACTAATTGTAGTAAGAACATGAACCAAAGGCTCCAACCCAAGTACTTCCTATGCTTTTCATCCTAAATCCATTAATCCATGCAATGACCTACTTTTATGCCTTTCTCCACTTACTGACTTTGTAGTAGTAGCAGTGTTGTTTTATTGTATTATGGCTCTGGATGCTACGAATGTATTTTCTAACATTAAACATCTAGACCATGCATGGAACTTGGAGAAATTATGATTTAATGGAAAATTCTAGCAATTCCTTTTGTTCCAGTGAACTTCAAACTTTAAACTGTTTGTAAAGTAGCTTTCAAATGTCACAATGTTTGTGACAACTTCTAATGAGAAGGATAACTATGATCTAGCTATCACATAGGTGGCATAGAATCAAATATGATCTACTGTGAGAAACCAAACCGAAGTAGTAGCTTTGTTGTTGCAATAAGTATATGATTCTAGCCGAACTCAAAAACACATTACCTAATGTAGTAAATATTATTAGGAGTCATTTTTTTTATACCTAATCAGATGCCTATAGTTCATAATGTCTATCATTCATGCCATTAATTTCCATGTTTGAAAGTAGTTGTGATAAGATTAGGGGCTAAGGGCTGCAACTCAACTACTTGGTCTATTTTTCATCCTAAAGCCATTAATATATACAATTATCAATTCTTATATGTTCGTCTATTGACTAACCTTGCAGTAATCACAATATTCTTCTATCATATTATAGATCTAGATGCTACAATGTCTCTTTTCACCTAAAAAATCTAGACCATGCATGCTCTCACCACTTGGGAGAAATCACGATGGAATAGAAGTTGCTAGCAATTCCTTTTCCATCATTTAATTACAAAATATAATTTCTCTAAGCAAAGAATCTTTCAAGTTTCAGTAAATGTGACAACTTCTATTGAGAAGGATAGTTGTGACCTCACTTCCATATGAATGACACAAAATCAAATATTGTCTAGTGTGAGGAAAACTTAGATAATAGTCTGTCGATACAATAACAATATGATTTTGGCCTGATTCAAGAACTAATTACCTAATCTTCTAGGTGTTCTTGGAAGTCATTTTCTAGGTCACTAATTGAAACACAATTAGTTCATTATATCTACTAATTTAGGTCATTAATCATAAAGTCTTGTAGCACTAGACGACTTTGTCTATTGTACTTATTTGTCGATTTGGTAACTTAATTTTTGGCTACCTTTTCCTTGCAAGCTAAGAAAGGCAAGGAAGAAGCTAGTTCCCTATGGGATAAACTTTTTCTTCTACGAATTTGGTGTCTTTAATACATTATCGATTTCTATAAATCTGATATGTCAGGTTGATACATCCCTTGCACTTGTTCCAACGAGCATATTTCGAATGTATGGACCAACATAAATGATGGACAGGGAAGCTATGTAACGTTAGAATTAGCCCGCCCACCTAATCCTACCCATGTTTTGTTTGCCTATATCACCTTAGGAGCTTTGACAATAGGCAATAATTCATCACCAACCTACATATTTCAAACAGTGAACCACCAATGCAACCAAAATGAAAAGCTACATATAATACATAAAAAATGGATGGCTAGATCTTATAGTCCCAACACATCAAAGTCGGATTTAGCCTACAAAAAAGAGTAATTTATGTTGGTAAAGACTTCTTGAAGATTGACCAGAGAATTCTAGTAGAACTGAAGACTGATAGTGGTTCAGAAAAAATAATAACAATGCCTTTGTCCTAAAGTTCGTCATGTAGGCAATATAAATTGACCTTTCCATGTGTGTGAACATGTTTTTTTCTTAATAGTCATGCACTATAAATCTATAATACAAAGTAAACATAAAATATGTGGGAAGAAAAGAGTGACATACCCCTATACGTAGAAAAAAACATCCTTCATAATAGGGAAGGATAACAAAGTTCATAATCAAAAAGAGATTCTACACCTTCTGTGTGTATAAGAATGGCATCCTATTTTATCTTGTGAAGACAGACTAGTGATGCCGCACATAGGGACTTACAAGTATACAATGACACAAATAATATATGATCAATGTCTTGTAAAAAGATGCACACTTGAATAGATACATGATAGGCATGACACACAAACAAAAGTTATAAAAAAAAGCTCAAGAATGTGCCAAAATGATAGGTACATATCATAAAATGCATGATGTTGTATATTTCACACACAAGAAACTAATATCCAGTGTGCCATTTATTAACATGATGGAAAATCCTTAATAGGCACATGAATAAGCATCATAGAATACAACGAGTGTGCATGAACTCAAAAGAAATTAATATGTACAATATTGAAGTGGGTTAGCAACATAACACCAATAAGATTGAGTTTGCGCATAGAGGTCCATACACAATCATTTGGGCATGCATGTATCTTCTTGGCCTCCATTCCCATTAGGCACAACAATTTCTTTAACTGGTATGTTGAGATTGGCAGCTCATTTCCTTCAAGAAGAATTTCTTTCAACAAAGACAACAATGACATGAATCTTTTTTCGCTCCATCTATTGTTAGCTTTCAACTTATACAATCTCAACACATCGCTAAGCTTTGTAAACTTACAACCTGTGTATAACAGTATCTCATCATCATGCACAATGTTTCTAAATATGGGAGGTGGATCAGTGTGCTCTACCCCACAACTATGCAGCATCACATCAACAATGTCTACTAAAACTGGTTCATTCACATCAACGTCATCGAAGGAGATTTCTTCTTCCACACAAGCACTGCTATTGACATCCACTGATTTCAGATTTGAAATCTCTCCATGCCATTGCCATTCTATATAGCCTTGTACAATCTCGTTGCACATGACATGACTTTTGATTTCGCCACTAGTGTTGACTTCAAGTTGTTACCACAATTCCTACATGGACAGTAGAACCTATGATAACACCATATTTTGTGACGTTTTTGCCCTTTACTCTGTTATCAAAACTACCCTTTTATGCTATTTTCCTCTATTTTATTAGCATTTTCACAATAATTGGCCAAGCAACACTCTTATTCCAATTTTTCCTATCTTCTACAGAGTTTCCCTCGTTTTTGTGCAATAAGGCCGATTCCGGCCCACAATAAGTCTAAGCCCGTCTCGTCCTTCCTGACGCCCGATACAACCCAGCCCGACAGGGGCTGGGCGACACGAGAATGATCGGCGGAGAAGGGCGCTGCGCAAGAAGGACGTGTCGGCCGACATACCGTCTACCCGACAGGGAGCCAAAGCCGCATCGACGACCAAACTCGGCGGGCGACACAACCACCCACCGGCAGGCGTGCCGCCAGCCACGTGACCGATAGCCAGCGCCTCACACCGAGACATACCTGTATCGGCCATCCACATCCATCGACCGGCGTATAAGGGAGCTACGTGGTGTTTCCAGCACCATAACTCCTTCAACCGCCGCATATAAATAGCAGCTACAGGAAGCCGAAAAGATGGGTCGGAAGGGTCGGATAGGTCGGAGACGTCGGAGGGTTGGATAGTTCGGACAAGACAGTTCAGAAGTCCAAGAGCCACCTTCGAAGGTAGCTGTGAGAGCAAGAGTATCGCGTCCCAGTGCTTGTGCCGGGCGACACTAGGTGAGCTTTCCCTCATCCTGAGAGGGAAGGGATGGTTCACTTAGTGTTGTCCCGGGTGACACTGCGGGCCGATATCGGCCAGCGAAGATGAGCGACACGAGTGCCCGACAGTAGACTCGTAACTCTTTGCTCGACACGATATCGAACCCGATACGCTCCGCCCGTCATGCGTGCCGCCCGACATGAGCGTATCGACCATGGTCTTTGAGCGATACAGTCAGTCGTCAGTCGGCGCTGCCCAAGAGGGGGTGCTGCCCGACACTGCCGTATCGGGCTCAGCTCCTGACTGGTATCGGGAAGGAGAGCTACAGTAGTTTGTCGTTCTTCCACATCAAGAAGGCGACATCTATCTTTAATTCTGTTATTTAAATTCTTAACTTATGCATTGTATTAAGACCCTTATTGCTTATGGAAATAGAAATGCTTAATTGCTATTTGTTTAATGCTTGGTGCCTTATGATTGGGTAACTGCTGTGTTGGATATCCGAACTCTAGCTTGCATGTTTTGGATCACGTTTCGCTTAGCTACCGAATCGTCTTTCCCGTCGCAACTACTTCGAGAGTTGGGTTGTGGTTCTAGTGTTTGGTCCGGTTCTGGAGTACGAGAGTTCCTGGAACGGAGTTGTTTTAGTATCATTCCACTCTAGCTTGAGTCCAGCAACCTCGAGAGGGGTGTTGAAGCTCGGTTAGAGGCACCCGCTCTGAGAGGAGGGGTGCAGGGTGTTACTGCTACCACTTGTCTTACTAAAGTCTTATCCCTTGCATTACGCCTTAAACTGCAGTTTGTCTTTCTATTTTCTGTTGCATGAAAATTCCTAAAAACTACTAAATGACAAAATCTTAATCTTTCTTGTAACTCCAGTTGGAGATAGTTTTCTTTGATTTAATCGTGACAGCTTGTTGTTCCCCTTCGGGGAACTTTAATATCTCGTTATACCCACCGGAGTGTAGAGTGTCGATTCAGAGTCGTCAACACGACCCACCTTGTCCCTGTGTTCGACCCCGTATGACTACTTCGACCCCGTAAACAAAGTTGCGGGGGCCTAGAAGGATTCGGGTTATAAATGTGAAGGCTCGACTACCTCGAATACGCCTCCAATTTTAGGACGCGCGATTTAGGCCGGTCAACTTTCTGGCGCCGTTGCCGGGGACAAGGCAAATGGCACTGTTGGTGAATCCGAAGCCACTAACTACACTCCCGTGCCTCAAGCTTAGAAATAGGCTTGACAGCACCTCTTTTTCTTTTTCTTTTTCTTTTACTTTAAGCATTATTCTTTACCCCAATTATAATTTTTTAAACATGATTTTTATGCGGTTTTCAGGTACTCTGATTTACTGAACACCGAGACTGTCAACCATGCCTCCTCGCGTGGAGCCACCTTCTGGAAACGAAAGCCAAGGAAGGAGGCCAGTTTCGCCTCCACCGGAAGACAACGACCGGTATAGTGATAATGAGCAGCAAGAAGATCCAGAATCACCAGGGCATGAGGAAGAGCATCATCAGCGTAGACGTTGTCTAAGACACAAGAGGAATCATGATAACCGGGAGTGACGCCGAGACGCCAGCAACAGTGACGACTCAGAGGAAGAAGAGAAAACTCTGAGAGAATTGGCTTCTACAAAGGCCAATAGATCGAGGTGCCCCGTTATCATCCCAAGGTTCAATGCGACAAACTTTGAGCTCAAGCCATCTGTGATCTCCATGATTCAAAATAAAAGCTTCAGGGGGAGTTCTAAAAGTGACAACCCTTACCATCACCTTGATGCTTTCAAAAATATCTGCGACACCATAAAGATGCGAGGGGTTCCCCAAGAGGTGATTTACTGCAAGGGTTACATCTTCTCTTTGGAGGATAAGGCTCTATCATGGTACCTTGGGCTACCCCACCAAGCGCTGAATGGATGGGGAGAACTGGTTGACGCATTTGTAAACAAGTTTTACCCCACTGAGAAGACGATGAGGAACAAGTTAAAAATCACGTCTTTCACGCAAAAGCCAAATGAAAACCTCCACGACGCCTGGGAACGATATCTGGAATATCAAAGGGACTGCCCTCACCACAATTTCAAGAAGGGCTTCCTGGTCTCCACCTTATACAATGGGCTAACTCCCGATGAAAGGGTATCGCTGAATGCGGCAGCAGGAAGTGACTTCTTAGGGAAAAAGCCAAGCAAGTCCTAAAAAGATCATTAGGAACATGGCTGAGTTAAAGGCCGATGTTGACTATGATAGATCCGATAGAGGGCAGGCGAAGAAGGCAGGGGAAGGAACCTCTCTTGAGTCCAAGGCGCTGGAAAACATTACTTCTCAGATTCAAAGGATAGCAACTGATGTGAAACAACTGAAGGATCATGGCGGAAGGGGGAAGAAGCAAGTTGAGAAAGTCATGAAATGTGTTACCTGCGGTGAAGGAGGACATGGGGTAGACAACTGCGTCTACACCAAACCCGGCACCGACAGCGACTCCGACTCGGAAGAAGAAAGGACCGAGAATGTATCCTACATGAACTTCAAGAGACCAGACCACCCTGGTTTTAATTATGGCAACAAAAACGCAGCTGAAAACTCGCATCAGCTGCACACCTCGGCCAGGCCAGTGCAACCTTTCGAGAAGAGAGGGGGATCTGGGCAGTATAACAAGAATAGCCAGTTCCAACCAGTAAAAGGCAATTTCCAAGTAGCAGGAAAATACCAAGGCCCATCCCGTGAATAGGAGAAGGGGGCAAGCCAATCTGAGGTGATCAACCAGCTGTTTGACTTTGTCAAGAAGCAAGATAGCGTCAATAACCAGTTAGCACAGAGCGCGCTGTCAAATTCGGGAGTCTTGAACTCACTGCAAGTCCAATTGGCAGATATGCAAACACATCAGCGACAGATCGATCAGCAGCTCGCACAGCTCGCCGAGATTGTGAAGAATCCTTCGGGGAAGATCCCGTCCAACACTGAACCAACAAAGTGATAAAGTATGACAAAGAAGCCAAAGACGTCTAGCTGAAGACAGAAAATGCAGCGCTGCTCGGGAGGCAGCCCGTGCTTTTATTTCCCTAGTATAGGACGTTATTTACTTTTCGGCAAAACAGACATTACAAACATTATGGACTGTAATAAGGCCTGAGTCAGTGCATGCGCACGTGTGCTGACTCTTTTGTTTTAAGGGCCACCGCTTTAGTTTTATTTGCCAGGATGGGTAATACCATCTGAGGCCGGGTTTAGCCTTAGGCCAATGATGTTTTACCCGCCTGTCGCCTCTTTCTTTAAGTGGGTTTTACCTTGGAGTTTTGTCCCGAAAAATCTTGTATCGGTCGGGCGAAGTCTGGTCTAGTAACCCTTTTTCCCAGACCGAATCAGGCGGCACACCAACCGACATACAGATTGCGCCCGTCTCGGCGGGGAATGGTTTTACCGCGACGTCTGTCCACTATATATAAGGAAAAAACTTTACCGTGTCGCGCTCCCGGACTTTACCTTTTTCAGCTACCGTATCGCACAGTACTTTTCTTGTTCTCCACTCCCGTGTCGCGCAGAGACCTCTCCCGATCCCGTGACGCACAAAACCTTAAGGAAAACAAAGGTATCGCGCGACAACCCTATCGCCCGAGCATACCCGATACGGACCTTTATCGCGTACGATGTATCGGGCGAGGATTTAACGTTGATTTTCTTGTCGCCTGATACTGTTATCGCGCGACACGCTTCTCTCACGCCTGCCCGATACAACTGTGTTGGGCAGCGACTGTATCGCCCGTTTATTCTTGTATCGGGCATCGCTCTTTCAAGACCCTGCCGGGCAGTCTGTTTCTGTCGGTCGTACCACCCGACACAGTTGTATCGGGCAAGCTTTACCTGATCTTGTCTCAAGGCCCGATACAGTCGTGTCGGGGTGTCTTTCCCCTTATTAATTTTCCTGTTGATAACAAAATAGCATTTGTTTGATTGATGATAGGGATGGCACGCACAAAGATAACTGTTAGGCTCATTGACGAGCAAGGCAGGAGGGTTGTCACCGAGCCAGAGGCAGAGGTGGCAATGGTCGGGCAGAAGCGCTCGAACCCTGAAGCAGCTGGACCCTCAACATCTAGAAAGAGGGTGAGGACCGAAGAAGCGGCCACTCCAGCTGCAGCACCTACTCCAACAGCAGAACCCCTGGATCACATGCCGGGAAGGTTTGTGCCAAGAGATGAGGAGCACGGCCGCAGATATGCTGAACTAGGAGCCAAGCTCTACAGGCCGAGCAGGTTCGGCCACCAGTCGTCTTTCATGCAGTTGGGCATCTTCGGGAGACTGGAGGACGTACTTACTGTAGCAGGTCTGAGGCAAATCTGCTTCAGCCTATCCGCCTCCTACACCGAGCTCACGAAGGAGTTCATGGCATCCCTTCACCGAGTAAAGAATACACCTCCTGAAGCCAGAAAGTATGGCGGAGCAGACAGACTCCAGGGGTGGCTTTACAATGCAGAGCACGTCATTTCAGAGAAGCTGCTCAACTAGATTTTCTCCTCCAGCAAAGAGGAGAGAGAGACTAGATAACGGTGCAAGGATCACCGAAGGAGACGGGTTCAACCCCGTAGATATCTAGGAAAAGCTAACCGGGGAGTCATCTTTCAAACCCGGGAGCAAGGTGGTGGCAGTGCACTCATGCTTCTGGAGGATAATGCACAAGCTGGTGGCATGCCTCCTCTTCAGCAAGAACGAGTCCAGCAACATTTACTCCGAGGAACTCCACGTCATGTGGCACATGATGGAGGGCCGGCCTATCAACCTGGGGCGCTTCTTGCAGAATAGGCTGCACCCAATAAAGGATGCCACCAAGGAATATTGCATGGGTGGCATCATGAACCTAATCGCGGTGGGGTTGGGATACCCGTGCGAGCCGCGCAGCCTCTCAAGAACAAGAGGGGATGAGTTGATCGACCTCAAGTACCTCATGAGGTCGGGTATAATAAAGAAGGAGGGGCGGAGTTACTTCTACAAGTTCGCAAGGATGAAGATCCTTCTCCCGCTTCCTCGTTGCGCCGCCTACGACGCAGAAAAGCTAGTCTTCACCACAGCCGAGATCGAGGCTGTGGCAGCAGACGCAAGCTGCGCTCCACCCCCAAGAAGCCAAGAACGGGGAATCACCAGAGGGCCCATCCCGCCAGGTACTCGGCAGGACGTATCTTCAGTAGCTCCTGCCGAGCGGCTCACTGCCTCGGAACCACCAACGACAGCCACAACAACAAGGCCAGTGGTGGCAAGAGAAGAACCGGTGATCGTGGAGGTCGCCGAGACAAGAACTGGAGCTGCAGCGAGAGAGACAGCTGCAGTCCCCGTAGTTTCTACTGTGCCCTTAGGGGCGATTGATGAAGTACAACCGGATGTCAGCGATGAGCTATTCGCCGACATCCTACAAATGGAACTCGAACGAGCATAGGTGACGCCGACACCACCACCAAAGTCACCTGTAGCAGTTGTTGAGGAGATCGTCGACAGCGTCGATACGGGGCAGCATCCGTCCCCCACAACACGGTCTCCTCCGATACAACAAGAGGGCGGGGCAGCACTGACACCTCGCCCAGAAGCATCAGCCGCGCAGACGATAGAAGTAGGTTCTGCTTCGTCGGGCAGACCATCGCGCGGGAGGAGCATTTCGAGGTCGAAGGGAAGACAAGCGGAAAACCCTCCTTTGCTCGGAATGATGCTGGGACAAGAACTCGATTTCTTGCGGGAGGTAACAGAAAACCATTCTACTACATTTCTTTCCCTAACCCGCAAGTTTTCATTTTTCGAACAAAGGTTGGATAGCCAGGAACGAGAGCTGCTGGCTTTGGCAAGCCTACCTGGCCGGCTAGAGGCAGTGAATGCCACGCTACAACAAGTTTTGCAGCACCTTAGCGAGATCGAGGGGAGGCTGAACAGGGAGGACGACCATCCACGCCCAAGGCAGCCGAGAAGATCTCCGTCGCCTCCTGGTTCGGGCTCTCAATCCTCGTCGTCAAGAGCGTCGTCAGGATCGTCATCATCCACCTCCTCCTCCGGCAGATCTTCATCAGCAACCGGAGGAAATTCATCACAAGGGCAAGGCTATGAAGCTCCAGCCAGACAAGGAAGCCATTTTGACCTGAATGAGGCCGCTCCCTCAGCCCCCTTTGACGAAGTTGAGGATAACGATGAAGATATCAGTGTCGGGGAGGGCTCTTCTGATGAATCCGAGGGAGAAGGGGGGGACATCTTCACTGCAAACGAAAGACACCTCCCCAGAGGAAGGAGTTCAAGGGATGACCTCACCGATTTCTCCGCACCGACAGAGATACCTTTCTTCGAAATGACTGACTTTGACAGAAGGGTCATAGGGTATCTAACGATCAGAGACCAGAAACTACTCAACATGGTCCTGAGATCGCAAGCCGATGAGGAAGAGGTACTCTGGAGAGACCGTTATTTTTCGGTGCAGCGGGGAACTCTGAGAAACATCTTACGCGCCAAGGCCGTCGTAGGGAAGAGGTTGTTCAGAGTACTACAAGGGGCCATTATAGAAAGCTCCGACAAGAAGAAAGGCCAACATACAGTTTACGCTGCCACCCCGGCCCTAGCAAGAACACGAATGATGGGGTTGTACAATTCTACGTACAATTCTACGCATGTAGAAAGTATGTTGGATTACATTGAAGTGCACAATCCGAAGCTGGTGCTGGCCCCTTACAAACACAGAAACAACTGGTTCATGTGCATTGCCGACCTCCGAAATCATGATGTCCAACTGCACTGCTGCTGCAGCAAAGAGGTCCCGCACACAGGAAGTACATTCCTACACCCAAAGGACGTAAGGCTAAGACTGCTGCCGCTACGTCTCCACTGGGTAATCAAGTATGGAATCCAGCGTCACAGTGGCGTCTGGAATTTCTACTCACTAAGGGACTTCCCAGTCCAAGAAGAGGAGGGAAGTGGAAATAGCGCATTCATAGTCCTCAGAGCCATGGAGATGATACATATCTTCGGATACTTCAAACAACTCCAGAATAATAACTTCTACAGTCTCAGAAGCAAATATGCATTGCTGCTGATAAAGGACAAGCGCTACTTCCGAGACGCGGGGATACCAGAAGAGCTGCTGGATAGTGAACAAGAAGAAGAGTCATCTCAACATAGCAGCCCTCCTGAAAAAGAAGCAGAAGCAGAGACGAATGTCTGTGGGGGCAGGAAAACAGATAAACATCTTGCGACAAGTTTTCGAACACGACGAACAAGCCTCGCCCCAGAACCTGGAGGAGTCGATCCACAACTTAGACCGTTTCTCATGCGCTACCCTCACACAGGAACAGGTCAACGAAATCCACATGAAGTTGGCTGACTCCAACGCTGCAGACGTAGCCTACTCGGCAGGCGATGTCATAGTCCCGATTGACGACTTAAGGGACATGGTAAAAGAGGGAGGATGTCTGGCGTTATCTGTGGCGGTCGCCTGCATCCAGATACTACAAAACAAGTCTGAACACGCATGCATAGCAGATCCAATGCTGTTCAACGACATTTGCCTAGCCGATGAGCAAGGGGCGAAGGAAGCTTTCCTAGCAGAGTTGGAATGCAGAGTCCCGGATACCATTCTCCTTCCCATCCTGCACAACAACCATTGGACGCTCTTAACGGTGTACACCCAACAACGAGCAGGGATTTTCTACAACAGCTCGGACAGCAACAAAGACCATCCAGTGCCTTGTACTTCGACAGCGTTGACATCTCTCGAACGATTAGTACGAAAGTACTATATCGATATAGCAGCGCTGATACAACCATTCCTGGGAATGCAAGCAAGAAGCTGGCATGAACTCCAGTTCTGCCACCGCAGCCCACAGCAAATTCAACTATCCAACGACTGCGGCATCTTCATCCTGGAATGGATGGCAAACGAGGCGACGCCTGACCAGCTCCTCCACATCGACTATCACAGCAAAAGAGGAGAATATGTGTGGGAGCTCTTATCTAGCCCAGGCGCGCTGATCATCTAACCCTCACTGATTAACATTTCCTTACCTCATCTACTTCACAACTCTGGGACAAAGTGTGGAGTAAGTTTGGGGGGGGGGGGTACCATGTACCAGTGAGGGAGGTACAAAACTTTTCTCCTTTGATCCCCCTCGTCCTATCCAATTCAATTAGTTTACATATAACTTCTTACACAACCTTTTTCCTTCTTGCTAAAAGTCTTGAAAACTTTGAAAAAAGTTTTTTGCTTATGATTCCCTATACTTATATATGTACAAAGTTGCTGTTATAATAAAAACCTGTTGTGACTTATTGCAAAGTTTACTCTCTGTATATTTAACGAGTTACAAGTTCTGTCATATCTTTCTCATAATGCTGTCTCAAACAAACAAAAGATTGTGCCTTGCCATCCAAAAATTTTCGAAAAATAATAATCTCGCAAACAGCTAAGAGACGAGTATGGAGAAGGAAAAAGCTGCCCAAACAACAGATATCTCTTTTGTTTTCCCTTACCCAGCAAAAATCCCAAAAAGAGAAAGAAGCCTTATGAGCGTGAATAAAAGCATGAGAGTTGTGCCCAATAAAAGAAAAGGAAAAATATATATATATACACACTTGTTTTCCAAAAGAACCCATCTTTAGGCATGGTAGATCCGGGGCAGTGGTACGTAGGATGTGAAATCACTGCTCTAAAGCCAACTGGCTTGGACTACAGGGACCACTTGCCCGTTAACGGACCCTTACCTGGATGGACTGATGGGAAACAAGAAGAAAAACCCAAAAAGCCTTAGCCTACCCTATACACAACTTTCTGCCCCTAAAATAAAGCTGTTTGGTGTGGAAGCTAACTTCGGAATCATACACCAAAGTCTCGCTGAAGCTGTGGAGAAGAAAAATTTTACTTAAATAATAAGGCAAGTAGGGCAAGGTCTTTTGTTCGCATTAAGACAACATTACCTCCAAGACATCGCAAATCTTGTGCTACCCTTTAGCCTTAAAGTTTTGCTGTGCAAGAAGAAGCAACACAAAGTTTAGTTTAAATATTGATTGAGGACAATCAAAAAGCTAAGTTTGCGGGAGTTGATAACACCATATTTTTTGACATTTTTGCCCTTTACTCTGTTATCAAAACTACCCTTTTCTGCTATTTTCCTCTATTTTATTAGCATTTTTGCAATAATTGGCCAAGCAACGCTCTTATTCCAATTTTTCCTATCTTCTACGGAGTTTCCCTCGTTTTTGTGCAATAAGGCCGATTCCGGCCCACAATAAGTCTAAGCCCGTCTCGTCCTTCCTGACGCCCGATACAACCCAACCCGACAGGGGCTGGGCGACACGAGAATGATCGGCGGAGAAGGGCGTTGCGTAAGAAGGACGTGTCGGCCGACATACCGTCTACCCGACAGGGAGCCAAAGCCGCATCGACGACCAAACTCGGCGGGCGACACAGCCACCCACCGGCAGGCGTGCCGCCAGCCACGTGACCGATAGCCAGCGCCTCGCGCTGAGACATACCTGTATCGGCCGTCCACATCCATCGACCGGCGTATAAGGGAGCTACGTGGCGTTTCCAGCACCATAACTCCTTCAACCGCCGCATATAAATAGCAGCTACAGGAAGCCGAAAAGACGGGTCGGAAGGGTCGGATAGGTCGGAGACGTCGGAGGGTTGGATAGTTCGGACAAGACAGTTCGGAAGTCCGAGAGCCACCTTAGAAGGTAGCTGTGAGAGCAAGAGTATCGCGTCCCAGTGCTTGTGCCGGGCGACACTAGGTGAGCTTTCCCTCATCCCGAGAGGGAAGGGATGGTTCACTTAGTGTTGTCCCGGGCGACACTGCGGGCCGATATCGGCCAGCGAAGATGAGCGACACGAGTGCCCGACAGTAGACTCGTAACTCTTTGCCCGACACGATATCGAACCCGATACGCTCCGCCCGTCATGCGTGCCGCCCGAGAGGGTGCGCCGCCCGACATGAGCGTATCGGCCAGGGTCTTTGAGCGATACAGTCAGTCGTCAGTCGGCGCTGCCCGAGAGGGGGTGCCGCCCGACACTGCCGTATCGGGCTCGGCTCCTGACCGGTATCGGGCAGGAGAGCTACAATAGTCTGTCGTTCTTCCACATCAAGAAGGCGACATCTATCTTTAATTCTATTATTTAAATTCTTAACTTATGCATTGTATTAAGACCCTTATTGCTTATGGAAATAGAAATGCTTAATTGCTATTTGTTTAATGCTTGGTGCCTTATGATTGGGTAACTACTGTGTTGGATATCCGAACTCTAGATTGCATGTTTTGGATCGCGTTTCGCTTAGCTACCGAATCGTCTTTCCCGTCGCAACTACTTCGAGAGTTGGGTTGTGGCTCTAGTGTTTGGTCCGGTTCTGGAGTACGAGAGTGCCCGGAACGGCGTTGTTTTAGTATCATTCCACTCTAGCTTGAGTCCAGCAACCTCGAGAGGGGTGTTGAAGCTCGGTTAGAGGCACCCGCTCTGAGAGGAGGGGTGCAGGGTGTTACTGCTACCGCTTGTCTTACTAAAGTCTTATCCCTTGCATTACGCCTTAAACTGCAGTTTGTCTTTCTATTTTCTGTTGCATGAAAATTCCTAAAAACTACTAAATGACAAAATCTTAATCTTTCTTGTAACTCCAGTTGGAGATAGTTTTCTTTGATTTAATCGTGACAGCTTGTTGTTCCCCTTCGGGGAACTTTAATATCTCTTTATACCCACCAGAGTGTAGAGTGTCGATTCAGAGTCGTCAACACGACCCACCTTGTCCCTGTGTTCGACCCCGTATGACTACTTCGATCCCGTAAACAAAGTTGCGGGGGCCTAGAAGGATTCGGGTTATAAATGTGAAGGCTCGACTACCTCGAATACGCCTCCAATTTTAGGACGCGCGATTTAGGCCGGTCAACCTATCTCCAAGTTGTTTCCTATGTTCCTCAGTAAATCTAATAAACTGTTCAAGACCAGAAATAAATTTTGAGGTGGCACGATTTGGAATGGACATCTATGATCTATCCATTCTATGATCAAAGAGAAAACAAGTATATATTAGAAAAAAATTAGGGTATAGGGTTAAAAGATTAGTTTTTATGGTTAAAACTTTAGGGTTTAAGGTCTTATATATAATAAATGGTTAAAACATCCTAAGTGAGATTAGGTGTTCAAGAATAGTCCCAAACCGGGGACTATCCAAGATTTACTCCTAATGAGTAAATCTTGGACGACTTTCTAGGCCAACAAATACATGTGCTGTCATTCTTATATATAATAAATATGTACCGCCTATCACATTCTTGAACACCTAATCTCACTAGTAAGTGTATAATGTGTATTGGGTTTTCAAGAAAATTTTGGCAGCATTTTCTTGATGTTCTCCAAGTACATATGTACTTAGAGAACAAACGGGAAAATGATGCTGAAATTTTCTTGAAAACCCAATACACATTATACACTTACATCCTAAGTGAGATTAGGTGTTCAAGAATAGTCCCAAACCGGGGACTATCCAAGATTTACTCATAATGAATTAAATCTTGGATGGATTTCTAGGCCAACAAATACATGTGATGTCATTCTTATATATAATAAATGTGAACCACCTATCCCCTTCTTGAATACCTAATCTCACTAGTAAGTGTATAATGTGTATTGGGTTTTCAAGAAAATTTCGGCAGTATTTCTCCGATGTTCTCCAAGTACATATGTACTTAGAGAACAAATGAGGAAATGCTACTGAAATTTTCTTGAAAACCCAATACACATTATACACTTACATACTAAGTGAGATTAGGTGTTCAAGAACAGTCCCAAACCGGAGACTATCCAAGATTTATTCCTAATGAGTAAATCTTGGACGGGTTTCTAGGCCAACAAAATATAACACCACTCATAAGTAGGCGGGTCTGATCACATTAAATTTTTAGGATCGAACCCAAGGACATTTTTTCTTAAGGCCAATTTGGATTTTAGTCCAATTAAAAAAAGTGATTAACAAGGTTGGATCGAGTTGACTATCTTTTTATATAACTAAGTTATGTAAGGAAGTAAATAAAATAAAAGCAAAAAATAAAAATAAGATAAAAGAATTATAAAAGAACATAGACATATGATTTCACCACCACTACATGTATTTACTCACTTACATTGCATCACTCACAATTTGGATATTAGATCAAGGGTCAAACACATTCCGGGTCTTATTAGAGTATGTAAATCACAAGGACAACATTCTCCATTGAATTGAGGTCTCATCACTTATATATCATGAACCCATCACCCCAGAGAATGTCATTCTAATGTCACATGCATCTAGGTTTCATTGATAAATATTTGATGCTCTAATTTCATATACACATGTCTCTACTATAGGATTTTAATAGACATGGCGTTGGGCAGGGAGCAGACGGAGGAGGACAAGCAGGTCACAGCTGGGAGCCGGAGGCGACGAGTAGGGAGCCGACGAGCACAACGTCGGCGGCGGCGAGCAGGGAGAAGGGCGGCGGTGAGTAGGGAGCCGGCGAGCACAACGTCGGCGAGCAGGGAGAAGGGCGGCGACGGTGGCAAGCAAGGAGAAGGAGTGTCGCGGCGGCGGCGAGCAGGGAGCGGCGGGCGGCGGCACATAAGGAGGAGGGAGCAAGGGGCGGAATCGCCAGATCTATTCTCGTGGGGATGAAATAGAGAAAGAGGAAGAGTTGGCTTCATGCGGGTGCTATTAAGTTAACCATAAGCTTCGTTTATTAAAAAAAACTAACACTTATAACAATAGGCGTCTGTTACAAAAAAAAACTGATACCTCTTCTCAATGATAGTCGTCGGTTTCAACTAGAAAAACCGACGTCTATATACATATGCCGACAAAAAAAATGTTCTCGACCATAGTTGTCGGTTGTCGTAGAACACCGATGCCACAGGGGGGTGAAAATTTTCGCGGAGACAACGCACGAAAACACATAGGCGTCGGTTATTAAAAGAAAAATGACGATAAAAATGAGCTCAATTTCTATCTCGTGAAAAACCTTTAGTCGTCGGTTGGTTTGTTAACAACCGACGTCGTATGTTAAATTTTGGAGATAATTATTTTTCATTGGAAAATTTAGATTTGATGGTCGATTTTAGATGTCGGTTGTTTATCGTGGAACCAACGCTAAATAAAAAACAAAACCCGTGTCTGGCCACTCCTTACAGATATATGTCGGTTTTTTGTGTTCAACCGACGCTGTTGTATTTAGGTGTCGGTTTTTTATTACAACCGACGTCAGTAAATGTGACGTTATATGCCATTTCTGTAGTAGTGAGAAGGAATTGATTGCTTCTTGAATTGGGAGGTGGGAAGGAGTAGGCATTACTTTATAAAGAAGGGGGCAAGAATGAGGTGTCTATGAGACTTTCCATGTATCCTTAGCCTAAGGCTTCATGGCCATACAAGAGGACAACTCATAGATAATTTTTTTTAAGGCCCCACTCTATTCCATATATCAAATCAAAAGTAACAAGGTTAATCACCTGTCTAGGTAAGTTAGAAATGTCCCTACCAGTCTTACAAAGGCGACAGCTAGCTAGTTTAACAATGGTGTGAGCCACCAAATTGAACTTTCTACTAACGTAATTGAAAGAAATATAATGAAAAGAACTAACTAAAGATAAAATATCCTCCACAACAAGGCCAAGATGGTCTCGTCTGATGTCTTTATTCCGCAGTTGTCTGATCACAATCTGCGAGTCTAATTCCACTTCCAAGTTCCTCCATGTCCATGCCTCCGCCTACTTTAGACCTGCAAGTATGGCATAGGCTTCTCCCACTGCAAGGTCGGGGTGCCCCAGCTTTTTCTCCGCTAGTATTCCCACTAGTTCTCCCATATGCCCCTGATAAATCACTCCAATTCCCATTGACTTTTGGTCCCCAAGAGCTACATCAACGTTCATTTTAATAGCTCCTGCAACCGGTTTCTTCCAGCCCTCCTCCTGCTGTGTTGTACCTTCTTCCCTCACGCTACTGGCTTGAGCATTGGCGGCCTTATAATCTTTCAAGAATGCTATTGCTTGTTGTGCTAGGAGAGACACCGCACGAGTTTGTTCTCCAAACACAATGTTGTTTCGGTAAATCCAAATTCCCCACATAATTGCTACAGCCATCTGTAGATTGTTTTCCTAGAAATTGTCATACAACCAAATGATTACTTCGCTGGGTGGAGTTTATATGAGATTCGCCATGCTGTTGAAAACTAGGACAGCTTCCCAGGCTTGCTTTGTTTCTGGGCACAGAAAGAGCATATGTTGTATTGTCTCCTTTTCTCCCTTGCACAGCGGACAAAGCCCATCAATAATACAGTACCTATCCTGTAGTCTTCCTCTCGTGGCCATTCTTCCTGTGCTTATGCACCATATGAAGTGCCTCATTTTTGGTGGCCACAATGAATTCCACACAGCTCCAGATTCTGTCGTTTCTTTGTCTTCGAGTAGCTAAAAATTCCCGCTTTCCTAAGTGACTTAACCAGTAAGCAGTCTTCGTAGTGAAAACTCCTTTTGGATCTGGCAACCAAGTAGGGATGTCTTCTGGGAATCTGCTACTTAGGGGGGTACCCATTATTTCTGTGCATACGTCAGTGGGGAAAAGAGCATTTAGAACTTCCGTTCTCCATGTCCCAGTCTCCCTATCGATCAGTTCGGTACATAGTACTCCTCCAAGGATATAAATCTTTTGTGCACCCATATATCCTTCCAGATATTGACTTCTGAGTCATCTCCAATCCTCCAATGTAGACCTTCCATCACAACCGGTTTTGCACCCCAATGGCTCTTCCACGTATAACTTGGGTTATGGCCCCTTATAGCTTCAAGGATGGATGACCTCGGGAAATATCTAGCTTTTAAGACCCTGTATGCCAGAGAATTTGTCTTGGTTAGAAGCTGCCACATCTGCCTTGCAAGAAGTGCTTGGCTAAAGCCGTGCATATCACGAAATCCAAGGCCTCCGTCTCTCTTTGGTCGACATAACTTTGCCCAGTAAAGCCAAGATATCTTCTTTTATGTGCCTTTTGCTCCCCACCAAAATCTGATTATACTGCTTTGTATATCGTCTAGTATACCACATGGTATCTGAAAAATGCTCATAATGTAAGCCGGAAAAACCTACACAATGGCCTTGATCAATACTTCTTTACCCAATTTAGACAAAAGTTTTTCTTTCTAGCCTTGTAGCTTCTTCCACACCCTCTCCTTAATAAATGAGAAAGTTTGCTTTTTTGATCTCCCCATCGATGTAGGAAGGCCCAAGTATTTAGTATGTCTATCTACTTCACGAACTTTAAGTAGATCCTTCAACTCTCCCATAGTTTCCGCCTTCACACCTTTACTGAAAGCTACCTCCGTCTTTTAAAAATTGATTTTTTTACCCGATGTCTATTCATACTGGCTAATAATTTTAGCTATGTTCAGGCATTCATGACGTGTAGCTCTAGCAAAAAGTATGCTATCGTCAGTGAAGAAAAGGTGAGAGACACATGGTGTAGACCTACTAACTTTAATACCATGTAAAGAATTATTTTCTACGACATGTTTTATGAAAGTAGAAAAACTTCAACACATAGAATAAAAAGATAGGGCGAGATAGGGTCACCCTGGCGCAGTCCTTGGGAGGGATAGATCTTCTTAGAGAAATCTCCATTGATAGCGAAGGACCGATTGACAATAGATGCACATTCTAGGACCTTCCTTCTCCACTTTCCACCAAAACCCATCTTCTGTTAGACATGATCCAGAAAATTCCACTCGACTCTGTCATATGATTTGGACATATCTAATTTTAGAGCCATGCTCCCTTTTTTGTTTCTTTAACCTGTATTCATTTTGTGAAAAAGTTCAAAATCTACCAACGCATTATCTGTAATCATCCTTCCGGGGATAAAGGAACTTTGGTTCTCTGTCACTATTTCATCCATGAAAGGCTTTAGTCTATTGGTCATAACTTTTGATGCTATCTTGTAAACCACATTACAAAGGATGATTGGGCGATACTCAAAGATTTCTTTTGGCTTCTGGACTTTTGGAATAAGAACTGCCAGTGTAGAATTAACATAAGCAATATTGTGCTCATCCTTCCACCAACCCTTAATATAGTTGGTTACATCTTTGACCACAATGTGCCCGAATTTCTAGAAGAAAACATGCTTCATACCATCCGGTCCAGGAGCTTTGTTAGGATGCATCTGGCTTAGAGCTTTCCAGACTTCTTCTTCAGTAGTGTCCTCTTCTAGCCATTGATTAATTAAGTCTGGGATCCTCCTTTGCACCCCCTGGGTTGCCTCTTCCATGCCCGTCGGGTTGGAAGTACTTAAAAGGTCCTTGAAGAAATTCAGCACTACTTTTTCCACCTCTTCTTCATCTTCTTGCCATACTCCTTGACTATCTTTAATCCCCAAAATCACATTCCTCTTCTTTCTCTGTGAAGCTTTATGGTGAAAATAAGACATATTTTTATGAGCTGCCTTCATTTCATTAACTCTTGCTCTCGCACACCAGTATGAGTCCCCATGTCTATGCCAGCGTTCTAGTTCCTGAGCCAACTCCTGCACCTTGTAAGGACTACATCATCCAGGGGTTTTCTTTGTTCAATATTGAGTTTCTTTTCCACATCCTTTATTTTTTTCTTGAGGTCGCCGAATTTTATGGTAGCCCATGCTCTCAGTTGTTCTCCATAGGCTGTAATTTTTTTTGGAAGTCCACCCATGGTGAAAGAATCCCACTGGTTCTTAACTGTTTCAACACATTCCTCTTCTGTCAACCACATAGGTTCAAAATAAAAGAATATCTCTTTCCTTCTTTTTTGCAGCTTCCTTCTGTCTGCAGTGATGACGAGTGGCACGTGATCAGATTTGTACATCGGCAAATGCAACACCTTTACATATGTGAAAAGTTGTCTCCATTCAAGAGTGACAAGGGCTCTGTCTAGTCTTTCCTTTACCAGAGTCTCCATAGTAAGACCACGTTCCCATGTATATTTTGATCCCGAGAAACCCAGGTCCAGAAGCACACAATCATCAATGACATCTCTAAAATCCTGCCTCCACCTATTTGACTTTGGAGGTCCCTCGAGCTTTTCTTCATTAGATATAATCGCGATGAAGTCTCCAAAGTAGATCATAGGTAAATCATGCGCCTGATGAAGCTGCCTTATGAGATTCCATGTTATGATTTTTTTTTGTTGTTCAGGCCACCCGTAGATGCCAATAGCTCTCCACTAATGAATCCCATCTTCTTCAGTAACCAGGCAATCGACATGGTGTTGTGAGAAACTCATCACTTCCACTTCAATATCTCTCCACCACATCCCAATTCCTCTAGATTTCCCAATACTAGCTAGACAGATACCGTCTAGAAACCCGCATTTTCTTTTGGGTTTTTCCAACTGTACCTCTGACATCTGGTCTCTGTAACAAAGACCAAACTTGGGCATTCTCTCCAGCACCAACTTCAGAGAGCTTATGAACAACTAGGTTTGCCCATCCCCCAACAGTTCCAACTTAAGATTTTCTTGGCTCTTCACGGGGTTGGTCTCCATCAACACCGGCTACTAAGAAAGGATTATGACCATATACTGGAACACCTGGGTTGTTTTCTCTATACGATTTCTTCATCAAGACTTGCTCTTCCTGTGACTGCTTGATTTCCGTATCTCCTATATCTGGTGGGCATGATCTTTTTCCATTGATTGTTTCATTTTTGTCTGCCTCTGGCTCTGGTGGTTGTTTATTGATAATGGTCTGCCTTCAGATAATTATGGGCTTCTTCAATTTTGTGTCATGTGTTGTTCCTTTTTCCTTAAGCTGCTTTATCTCCTGCCCCTGGCTTGGCCCTTTCTTTATCTGTCCTAAACCAAACAACTTGCCAAATGCGATGAAATCACCCTAAACTATTAGTCAGCCATGTTATGGTATAGGGTGTTTGAAGGGGAACTACACTCTTCCACACCCTATCCATCCTTGTGAGGCTCAATTGAACTAAGGTTTATGTGAGATTCCAATGGGATTGGGCAAGCCTAGGTTTCTACAGTGGGTGTCCTTATGAATCTTTTTTACTTCCCATCCATTAGAAAACTTGAGTTCTTCGCACAGAATTGGCCCCTGTACTTTTCCAGATATCTGAGATACATCAACACTGAGGTCCCTATTGAGTTAGCCAAATAAGCTAATTGTACATGTGGTTGATCTCTCATCCATATTGTCAGAGGGCTTCTAGTTTGGTTGAACATGATTCTCTTCTACTGGTCCTCCTTGATCTATCATCTGTGGGATTCTCATCCTTATAGCTACTGTTGTTGTGGCCTTATCACTCCCCTCTCTCGTAAGAAGAACATCTCCGGTGAGGTTACTGTTGTGTCTCCTTTACGTCTCATCCTCTTCGGACGTGACCCTATTCATCCTGTTATCAGCAAGTTTTGAAAGATCATGATCGTTAGCTGGCCCCTACTATCCCATATCATCATGACATCCCCCATTAGTCTTCTTAGAACCTGCGATCTTCATTTGGCCCTCTCTGTCTTGGTTCCCGTCTGCCCGTGATCTGCTAGCAACATCTTCATGTTGTATTTGCTCTGGTTTTACACAGAAAGTAAGGGATTTTCTTGTCATTCCTTCTCCGAAAACTTCTTCCGCGCTATATAAGGATGTCTTGTATGGCGACGCCTTTAGCTATGCCCCCCATGCTCTCAATCATTCACCTTCTTCTTCTTCCAGTAAGCAATCTCTGTTAATATGTCCCAACTTCCCACATATGAAATAGAAACTAGACAGTCTTTCGTATTTGATGTCGAGGGTGATAATGATTCCCCTCTTATCCTTTATCTTTTGGGATCTTTTTAATGGTTTATTGATATCAACTACAATACAGACTCCAGATGAAGTTTCCCAACCCAAGTCGTCTTTGTCCAAAGCAATGACCCGACCAATTTTGCTAGTGATTGCCTCAATAGCCGCTGCTGATTGTTGGCTCAATGGAATTCTGTATATCCTGACCCAAAATGGGGTCTCTTTGAATACCACTTTCCCTGTTTGATCATCATCTTCAACCTCTTTAAGAAACAAAAGCTTATTCTCAAAGTTCCATGCCCCCCCTCAAGAACCTTCTGCTTATCCTTCCAGTGGAGGAATTGTATGATGAAGATTGATGCGTCAATTTGTTTGAATAGGACTTATGTTTAGGAGGCCAAGCCTAGGTTAAAGTCCTCTTTAACGCCTAGAAGTTATAAGGCCTCTCCATGTGAAGCTTCACTACCAAAGCAAGAGAGACATGCTCCTCAACTTCTGTGACTTTTCCTTCTATAAGGTCGACTATGTCATCTTCCTCCTCCTCTTCCAGCCCTAGCTGTGTATATTTGTCAATCAAGTCATCCGCCATGCAATTAGGGATAGCCCCAAGAAGATCCTCCATTTACCTTGGACCTGCAAGAGTCAGAGAAACCACATAGGAGAATAAGGTAACCTCTAGGGAGATGGAGTCTCCCACCGTCGTCAAAATCCTATCACCAAAGCGCTAGGGTTCCACGAAAGGAGAGAGTGCTCATAAAGACTTCTTGTATAACAAAAATCAGTCCTAAAAGCACCTGGAGACTTCTAGGCCATCCCCACCATCCTTCAAACAAAGAAATAACCCCATTGGTTGATAGCTTTTAAAGATAAGCTCATTTATAATGCCCTTGGAAAGTAACACCTTCAAACCAAGGTGCAACTAGGTGACCTATGGTTCAAAAAGTCGATAATGGTATGGGAATAGATAAAGATTATAATGCATGTGACAATTTGCAAATTAAACCTCCCAAGTGGGTAAATTGCAGAAAATTTTAGAATGTACCTAAAATTGTATAACTTGCACAAACAACATCCAAATTGGACCAAACTTCATCCACAAGTTATGTTTGATGTGTTTAATATGAATTTACCATTATTTACATATTTTGAAGTTATATAATCGCATTATTCATTACTTATGCCTTTCACTCATTTTCTCTCTCCTAAACTTATCCTAATATTTCAAGGTGTTCCAAATTAGATGAAATTTGACATGTAGGCTAATTTTGACATGTAGATTTCGAATTTGAAGTTTGTTTCTACTTTGGAGACTTATTTTTATGAGCTATGCCATATGGCCCACTATCTAAATTATTTATCCAATTAAGTTTCTTATCTTCATATTACCACCAAAATGAGTTATGTGGCATATTTTATGTATCCATTATAAAAAATACCCAATATGATTTTTAATGTGTTATAGGTTGTGGACCTTGTTTTAATATGTTTCCACTCAGTGATGGTTACATAAATTGGTTTTAATTTACCCATTCTTTTGGTAATGTGGTTGTTTAGATGTTGATCGTGCATTTTGTATTAAGTTATCTCGCTCATGTGGCATTAGTGTGCCACATATAGATAATGTCTTCACCCTTTCAATTTGAAATTCATGTGTCCTTGGTAACTAGTTTTGTATATATATATATTTATTTATTAGAACCTATCTCCTCTACAAATAATTAATGTAAATATATAAGCAATTATATGGTTGCCTCAAATTTGGAATTTTGGATCTAACTTAATATTAATTAAATAGATGCCTTTTATTTAAAATAATATTGTTGTACATGTTTTATTGACTAACATGATAGGAAAAATGTTGTGATAAAGTCATTTCATAATGGAATGAAGAAGTGTATATGAGAGGTTGATAAATGGAATAATAGAGAATGCATTTTATAAGTTTATCCTACACAATTGTACTTGAAGTTATTACACATTGAGAAAATAATTCCACAACAAGATATTTAGAAGTCTCTTTATTGTAAACATAATAGTCAGTATTTATGTGATCAAGTTGTTCAAAAAAGGGAAATATATAATAAAATAGAGACATAAATAAATGGAATGGAAATTATGTTTTTATTTTATTATTTCCTATCATTCATCAAAGAATTCTTAACTTTTGTACAATATATGTTGCATAATTATCTTAGTAAATAAAAATAGATAAATTTCTTTCTTCCCAAGCCTAGTCCTATAAATAGTCCCCTCTCCATAGCCTTCACACGCATATAAATCACTTGACTAATAGGACATGACTCCTAACCTTCTCCCTTATCCTCCTATTCAAATCCCTTGGATGAGCTATCAAAGACTTGTATTCATATGGTAATCCCTTCTCAACCATCGATGTTTTAAACCTTAGAATCCTGACCTAGATCTAAGATTCAGACTTTGATAAGTTGACAAACTTATTGAGGTATGAATGCATCCCCTATTACTCTTATTGATCAATAAACCCATTTCCCTACCCCCTCTCTCTGACATTAGCCTACACAATCCCTTCATCTTTTGAGAATTTAACTCATGTGAAAGATCGTATCTTGATTCTAACCCTATGATTATCCTAACTTGTTTGATATATTTATTGGACTCTTACTTATATATTGTTCATCTTAATCTTGAATTTTTTGATCATGTGAAGCATCGTATTGTGAAAATGGTTGTATATTGATTTACGGGTCCTTTGCCCCCAAATTACAACTATTGAATGTTCTCATCCTATTATTTTAGATTGACTACATTTATTCTTGCCTTTATATTTTGGTGTGTGTGCAAATGGTCTAAGTTTGTTTATAGTAGAATGTACATTTTTACTAACCATCATATTTGAGTGCACCCCCCAAGTGTGCCTCTCCACTCATATTATATATATTGGGCATGCCTTTCCGCCCAGGGTGCACCTTTCCACCCAACTTAGGCTTGAGATTTTATGAGTCTCGACCCTACATAAATAAAAATGGTCTAATTGTTTTACATTCCACTAAATATGATATGTTAATGTTGTTATATGACAAGAATTCTTCTATTAGTAGTTTCCTTTTTGTTAAATGTCGTATCTTTAGACTTCTTTATCTTCTTTTAATTCATTTCCTTTTGATACCCGCTTGGGTGACACTTAACTCTTTGATGGGGAGCCTTGTTACATTTGATATCCTTTATTTCATAATGTTTATCAGTCCTCAATCTAGTATGCACATACTGACATGTATGCTGATGTATTTACTTTTCTCATTTTTCATGGGTATGCTTCCAACCCCAGGTGTAGGACAAGGAGAAGAAAATCGAGCTTGACTAGGATAACTTTGAGAATAGTTGAACCTTCTTGGAAGATGATTGGAGGTGGTTAGATAACCCTATGTTGATCCTATGCTATAGTTAGTTTTCATAAGTATCACCCTATGTGGTGAAGTAGGGTGATAATATCAAGCATTGTAATAGTTATATATTTTACATTTTGTTGCTACATTTGGTATCTTGAAACATAACTTTGAATAAATTAGATTATCATCCCTTTGTGAAAAATTTGGTTGTTTGTTTGGCATATGGGATGTGTCATTTTTATTTGATTTAATGGGGAGTGGATCCCCTCTATAGCCCCACTCCTTATAGATTGATCTATGGTTACAATAAGGTTCTATCCAATTTTCATGATAATTGTATATAAAGGAAAAAATATGTAGAAAGGGGACTTTTGTGCAAATTGGTCACACTAGATATTTAAGAATTATTGAATCTGAATTTCAGAATGTTCTTACACAATACTATCATAGTACAAGTATAGTATAGCTTGATGTTAATTTGATCATTCTATTTGATTATATATATAGTTGGATTATATAGCTCTCAGGTAGTGATGAAATTTTCTTGGAGTAAATTAGGTCTTGAGGACTCTATATAGGAAAATATTAGTTATGTTGTGTTGATCAAATTCTTGGATCAATTGGGTGTGAGGACCATCCTACAAAATTTTAAAGCAAATTAGAAGGAAGCTAGATTGTTAATGTGTATTGGGCTTTGAACCAAGAATTGAAGGAAGAATCATGGATTCATGGCCAGAAGGCCAACTTAGGTGAGTGTATACTGATTAAGTGGAGAGGTGCGCACACTAGAAAGAGCTATGTGACATTTGTATTCTCCCAGAATAGGCTCTCCAACAAAATTCGCCAATAAGGGAATTCCTATAAGGATTTGGCTATAAAAGCATTGGAAATCTTTTATCGAGACTATTAAGTTGATTTGCGGATGGACTGATACCTAGAGAGAAAAACCTAGGCATGGAGGCTGACCCCCTCCTATCTAGTGGCGGAAACGAACATCATTGAGGATGCTAGTGGGATTTCCTATGACCTAGATTAGGAGCTGGTTGAGTCCAAAGGACATGGAAAATATTGATCTAGATTTTACCACATTGGGTCTTCTTAGATCGAGAGGTTAGACTCTCAAGGAAGATCCACACAAAGCACATTGTGCTGGGTGAAAAATAGAGGATTCATTGAGCTTGGAAGTGGAACATCAACGGCACTACAATTAATCAACCACCAGTATGGAAGAATACTACGTAAAGGAGGATCTGTGGCCAGGGAAACCTTTGGCGGGATGAACACTGACCATGGTCATGGACCACACCGCTTAATTCACAAAGCACGGTGCCCTATTCTCATGGTTAAAGTAGGGGAATTGCACTCTGTGTAGGTGACCAGACACAGAATAAGGAAGGCTATAGTTGGGCTGACCTTATCATGTGCATGCCAAGTTGATTCTTGAGTTGTGTCCTGGTGGCGCAAGGCCAAGTTGGCCTAAACAAAAGGAATAAAGACTAGATAATTTCAATTTCTTTTTGAATCAATAATTCTTAGAAATATCGTAGAATCTACCCTAATAATTAGAATAAGACATATAAGGAATTTTTGTAAAGCTTGAGAGACAGTGAACACATTAATAGAGAACACATACCTTGATAAGTATCATAAGATGAAATTATGTGGAGGAGAAGATAGATATGATTGTAGGTGTTGATGTTATGTTAACTTTATGATGTAGGCATGAACCTTGTCTCTAAGCATTAGGGAATCAACACCACAATAGTTTTGAAGGTATGATGTAATGAGAAAATTTAGTTTAATGATTTCAAATGATATCTTTTGGTTTGTAACTAATGTTAGGGTTTTGATGCATGAATTAAAAAAGATGAATGCAAGGATGATATTAGTTATAAACTAGATGTTAGAATGATAAAAATAATTAGGATATCATGTACTCATCACAATTATTTCAATACCCTACATATTTATTTCACCTTATTAGATGATTATTTTTTAATAGTATTGGAGTCCTATGATTAATCAATGAGGAAAGTCATCATAGATGTTTATATTTTCTAGAAACATTCATGTAACTAAGAACAAGTATGTTCAGAATAAGAACGTTATAAGATAGGAAAGAAATCATAACATAATACTTTACAAGGTTTATGAAAAAAATGTGATGGATCTAGATGCATTCAAGTTGGTATTGGTATTAGGGAATACTTTAGAATAAGCTTGTAATACAATGAATTGGGTAGATGTGTACATATAATTAGATTATATTAGGGTTTTTGTTTATGAGATCAAGATAATAATAGAGTGTTGAACAAATATAAGAGTGGATTAAGAGAAATCTTATAAAGTAAAAAAAGAGAAATGATAACTAATAAAGACATGTTCCAATGTCTTTTCTGATTTTTGATTTCACTGGAGAATCCAAGGAAAATGTTTAATTCTCCGCAATAAAGGTAAGTGGGCCATGTCCTTTGAATTTCAATATTGTTATGTGTTAGGCTAACATTCCCATAAAGTAACTTAGATATTAAGTTACTTTCATACTTCAGTATTTTATATCATGTCATTCTTTAAGTAATTAAACTTTAGTCAGATTGAGTTATGTTATGATGTTTTCTATTTTGCATTTTTAATATTTAAGCCACCTTTAGGTACTTAATGTTTTTATATTAAGTTTAGTTAATCTTCTCAGCTTTTAGAATCTGATGTCATATATCTGATATTAGATGTAAATAATTCATCCTATCAAATTAGAGCTATAGATCAAGATTTATCCAATCAATAAGAATACCAAATTTCATATTCCGATTTAGATTTAGTTCAGAATTCAAGAGTAGAAATTTAGATGCAGATTTAGAATTTAGGATATATTTAGTTATCAATAATTGGTTTTAGTATAAGATAAGTTCATATTCAGATTTCGATAAGTTCAAATTTAAGATATATAATTAAGTCAAAGCCTTCACATAAGACATTACATGATAAATCCTCATTTAGTTAGTCCTGGGAGGATTGAGAGGCATATGATGCCAAATCAGGGGAGTGTTTATTCCAATCCAGAGGTACTTCAGTACCAATTCAAGGCATAATCTTTCCACTTCATAGACACCTTGGTGTCATTTAGAGGCATGTAGTGCCAATTCAGAGGTAATTTGCTACAAATTTAGGGTGTAGATATGCCAATTTGGGAGGACTTATAGTATAATGGTGACTACAAATGAGATAAAAGACATAAATAAAAGGCACATTTTTTCATCATAAGTTTATAACTTTCAAATATTATTTCATCTTTCAATTATAGTCTATTCATGTTTATAATAATAGAAATTCAATGTCATTTACTCTAACCTAGGTTTCCCTTTATGTATGGTTGGGGATGAGGTATATACATGTACAAAACTTTAGGAGATAGTCATGACAAGATGATCAGTGACAACTTTAGGAGGTTTTCATAGTGGGGCACCATCTACACAATCCCCGGTTTTAGATGAGATTTGTATAAATTAGTATTATGGTATTAAGTTTCTTTTGTATATGATGACGCAATAGAGTTTCTTTCCTAAGAATTTATTAGAATGCATTTATACTAGTCTTTGTTGGTTATTGTATATTATTATTTTTATGTATATCATGTTTGTGATACTCCCAGTAAAACAAACAACTTCTACTCATGTGATAAGAAAATTGGGGTGTTACAGTAGTAGATGATGACGATGATCACTGAAATGAGGAGATGACATTGAGATAGGAACGTGATTGATGGCATGTGTGGGTGGGAAGGTATTAATAAAATTTATCAAAGAGATGATTGATCATGAAGAAGATCAATATGTGGTGGGTGGGAAAGAGACTCGATAGGAGTGGAGAGACATCAATTAGAAAGAATCGATCAAAACCATCAATAACAGTGGGCTCATGATATTATGTTGTGAATATAAATTGTATCTCTATAAAGCCAATAGGACTATATATATATATATTTATATTTATATATTTATATATATATAGATAGATAAATGTAGATATAGATATATATAAACCTCTTATACAATGGGGTAATACAAAGAGGCATAATACACAATGGGGTAAGATGAAAATCCCCTTACGCAATAGGGTAGTACCAAGAGGCATAATACACAATGGGGTAATAAAAAAAGCATAATAAAACAGGCATATATAACTCTAACATCCATTTCAATTATTTTCTCAGTCATTTGTTAGCAAATTGTGTACTAAACAATGTGTAGGTCTAGTATTGTTAATTGTCACTAAACCACATTAAAAACCAAAAGGTGCTTCAATTTGTTTTTTGTAGGTCATAACTATGGGGCATTTCTTGGTGGATAACAAATATAAAAACATAGATCGAGGAAGACATATCTCCTCTATATGCAACAAAATAGCATCTGTGACTCAAAGAACCACCACACAAAAACACATACTTGTTAGACAAGACAAATAAAATAACATATATTCTACTATATTTTATACATAAGTTGACACTCCATTTTTCTCCTCAATGTATGAGGAATATATCCTATTCATATTCATGCACCTAAGACCATGTATTGATCTCCAATAAACCCATGAGTCCATAACCAAAACCCAACTCATAAAATAAAGTGTTCAAACTTGTTTCATTAATGTAGATTCAGCTAGTGAACTAAGATCTCAACCTAATGTACCTAGTCTGGTCCAAGGACACACAAGACAAGTTGGAATGAAGCACAATTTAAGGAACAATGAGTCCTTATTGATCATCCCAAGGGATTTAATTCATGCTAAAATTTTATAGAGTATTCCTTGTATTCCCCATTAAATTAATAGATTGTAGACATGTCACTTTTGATATTTCAAATAGTTTTGACCACACTATCAATGTGAGATGTCTATAAATTTTGACATTATCTTATGATTTCTTAGACTAGAAATCCAAATATCTTCTGTGATTAGGTTCACACACAAACATTAACATCAATACCATGAAAAGGAAAAATCAGACAAAAATGGATGTTCATGTTTATAAACACCGCATTTTTTACCACCTAGCTTGAATTGATTTTCATTATGGAATATGCTAAAAAATTGAGGAGTGCCACTTCATGTTGGTTAAATATCATTTCTCATATAGACTCAAAGTTAGAAAGCTCATACAGATTTTCTTGTTTTATTGCACATAGTTAGGTTTTGAGTTTGTTTGTTTCTTTAACTATCATTCTCCATGTTTTAATTTCAATTCATGTTTTGATCAAAACATTTGAAAGAGACTGTTAAAGAATCATTCACATTAATCCATCTCATAAACATTGCATGGGACCAAGAGTACCCCTCTCCATGATTCACAAAACTTGTATTTGGGGAATGGAATGTTAAATCAAGTTTTAGTATCATATTTTCACATGTCCTTTATTCTAGATAGTCTCTTGATCCCTTACATAGTCAAATACATTAAATCTAAATTGTATTAAACTCACAGGAAACACCTGCGGGTCTAGCCATCTAATCACCTACCTTTCCTCCAGATCTTAGTAACTTCCATACTCCACTATTGTTTCTGCTTTGTTAACAAGACAAGGTCGGTGCTTCTTGCTACTTGACTTTCATATCTGACCACAGGCGCTCGAAAGTCCCCAAATCCCCCTAGGTGGGGCTGAGAGAAAGGATGGGGAATTTTGCTACTTTAGGACCGTTATAGTTATGGCCGCCGTTCACCGGGGCTTCGTTTGCCGACTCCCCTATTATCAGGTCACCAACTTCCTGGACCTTCCAGCACTGGGCAGGCTTCAACCCCCATACATGGTCTTATGACTTTGCGGGGACCTGTGTTTTTGGTAAACAGTCACCCGAGCCTGGTCACTGTGACCCCCTTTGTGAGGAGGCACCCCTTCTCCCGATGTTACGGGGCTATTTTGCTGAGTTCCTTAGATAGAGTTGTCTTGTGCCCCTAGGTATTCTCTACCTACCTACTTGTGTCAGTTTCGGGTATAGGTACCCTTGAGGCCACTAAAAATGAATTTCAAGGGCACCGTAGAGTGCTAAACTTCCTTTTGAGGAGTGTGAGAACCATGGATCCAACTCGCTCCCGCCATTTAATTCCACTAATTGGAATGGAATGGTGTTTGGGGCGAGCGACATAGACCCTAGTTGCTCCGTTGCTGGTTTGGGGTTCTTCTTTCATATGCTTTCTCCTACAAGTTCGTTCTACAAAAAGATAGGAGAAAGCTAAAGAGTCAGACAACCCCCGACATTCCATGAGTGGATTCAAACTTCTCCCAAAATCATTTCTGGTGCGAAATGCAATTCCATGAGTAATTAAAAGGATCAAAATCCATGAGTCCTTTCTATGCTAATCAGCTACCCATGATAGCCGCCCTGTTGACATTCACTAAAACACATATGTCATTTCTATAACCATTTAGCCTTGCTAGGTGACTTTATCCATCTGACTATCGACCACTAAGGAAATACACTTTGTTTAACAATGGTGTGTGCCCTTGACACGTGCTTTATTGGTAGTTATGTCCTTTTATGACCCTATCACTTTGAAGTACATAGTTGCACTCATTTTATCCTTTCATATGAAGTTCTAGGATTGTACTCTATTGTTATTCATTGCTACTATTCAAGGTCAAATTCGCACAACACAAATATTTTTATGGATGTTTCTTATCTGTGCACATGATTTCCTTCCCTCCTTCTATATAATCCATACATGATTATCTCTACCATGTAGTTCCCCATGTGGCAGCTTGGGGGATACCCCTTAAACCTCTTATTACTTCCATTTATATAATCCATACATGACTATCTCTACTGAGTAGTTCCCCATGTTGCGGCTTGGGGGATACCCCTTAACCTTATTATTACTTCCTTCTATTGATGTTAGTATTTGATTATGGAGTAATTCTAGTGATAATAAATCGCCTACTGATTTTCATGTACACTGATTGATATTGATTTATGGTTGTTAGGTTGTTTTATATCATGAGAGTGCTTGAATGGTTGATAACATCAAGTTTGTGTATATATATTGATGCCACAACACGTAGTAATAAATTGAATGATGGACATATAACCTTCTGTATATCAAGTGAGTGTAAGGGATTGATATTAGTATGTAGTTGTACCCATAGAGTATGTGAGGAAATATTGTTTTTATTTGCTTCAATTTTTTTAGGTTCCATGTCAAGCATTAAACATGGAGATAGAGAGTAAGGGTAGTGAGAAGTGAAACTTAAGATATAATTCTTATTAAATAGCTGAAGGCCTAATCTTTTTTGACCCATTTTTTACTTTACACTTTTCTTGTTAGTGAAAATCCATAATTCTTTTGTTGAGTGATTTTTCATTGTTATGTTTATTACAAGTTTGATTCATAATCATGTTGTCCTTTGATATTCAACACTTGTCTATGATAAGATAAGATATGTCTACTTGTGGGTGAATTTTTTCAATTCTGTGTGTTCCAAAAGCTAGGATTTCAACCTAGTAAATTTAAGGGTATGAAATACTCACATAAAATGCTGAATTTTCCTAGGATAAGTGAATATTTTCAAGACTTATTCCATCACATCAAGAATATACTGTATTTATATTATTTTTATTTTCTTTCTAGATGATTGGTATAAATTTGTATCTACTTGAATCTTGATTTTTTTTCTTGTGGAACATAAGTCTTGGTATCTTACTTTCACTTGACAGTAGTGCATGCTACACTCTTTTGGTGAAAAACCATAATTCGAGTATAATCAAAAGATCAATAAGTCATCTATTTATTTCCCAGAGAAGATATATATAAGTTGAATGACAAGGAAATAATGTTTTACATATGTGAGGCTCTTGTTGAATAAGGAGAACAAGCAATTTTTTAATCCAAGGCTCTCACACAAGTTGGATGACATGTTGCAAGAGATCTAGAAACAACTTAACCTCTACAGAAGATGATCATGCTAAATACATTATACATGAGACATGCCATTCACTATCTAGGGATAAATGTTGAAAATCTATAGAATCAAGACATCATCTATTCTGATGATCCAAAATAACGTATATTTGGGAAGAACTAGGAGTTATTTACATGCCCACTTTTTCAAGTTCAACGATATTTGCGATGCAAATATACAAGTTGGGATACCATAAGAAGACATTTGTGATAGAACCATACTTCTAATTAAAACCATAGTCTATCATTAGGCTAAAACCTTAGATAAATCCAATCTCAAATTAACACATTACTTAACTTTATACCTAAGTTTTGAGTACGAAAAGTTGAGAAAAACTTTTTGTTCCTTTTCATATGAAACACATTTTAAAACTTTGACTAAAAGGAATACGATCAACACATTAGATCCACTCATATGTCTCATGGATATATGTCTCAAACATGCCAAACCGAGAGACAAATTTTGGATAATAGTATGGTTGATCAAAAGGATATCAGGACATGGTACTTAAAACCAAAGATCTAATATATAACAAGCAGATTTCAAGATGATCTATTTAAGATACTAAATGAAAAATTCTAGGATACATGTGGTCTCCTACATGCCTATAATTAACACCACTCAATGGTTCACAACTAAGGTGGTTCCCTTTATTAACAAGGAACTAGAAGAGTAAATCTAGACATTGGACAACATGGCTAGAAAACTACAAAACTCTAAGGTGGGAGGAGGTCCCTTCAATGAAAACAAATATTTTTCCATGAATAGTCTTATAAAAACTTCAAGATGCTAATTTAGATAAATACAATGGAAAAAGTGACCATGTGGAATACTTCTGGGTGTACTACACTAATATGGTTGAGCTTTAAGGGAATGATAATCTTGTCATTTGAGTATTCCTGACCAGAAGATAAATTGATATGATAAAATGGCATTGATCCCAAAAGAATATCAACCTCAGAGGAACTTTGCAATAATTATAATGGAGGATTTTTATTATTTTAACATGGAAAAGTTCCTATAATTGGTAATTTGGAAGGGTTATGGGAAAAGTTAGATTAAAAATTCATGGAGTGTATCAATAAATGGAAAGAGTTGGCTTCCCAAGTAAAGGTTAGGATATAAAATGAAGACTCGATAGACATGATTATATAATCAAATTTATATATAAGGAAATTTCTTTGGTAAATAGAATATTATTGATGATTAAGTCCCATGTTTCATATAGTCCATCAATCAATACAAAAATGTACATTGAGGAAAAAGTCAAGTGACAGTCAGTTTTGAACTATATAAGACACTTGAAGGTATAGTCAACTCAAAACAAAAGTATAATAGTAATCTGGTAAATGATCAGTTCAAGAGAAATGACAAGAGTGTTCATAAAGTCTCAACAATACAGAAAACTATGTGATTAGTAGGACCAACTGTAACCGTACACCAACAACCCTGAGCAAAAAAGGGAAGGCACGAATTGTAGCTACATTTATCTATCAGATGCAACCTTCTGTGTATCAACCAATCCCCAAGTTATACAAAAAAGGGAAGGAACCAATTGTAGCTACATTTAATTATGGGATGCAACAATCTGTGTAACAACCAATCCCCAAGTTATACTAATTCTATAATAGCTTTTGTAAACATTTAATACAACTATTATTATTATTATTATTATTACAACATTGTATTTTGTAATGGAGCATGTGTAAATGGATTAAAGTAAACAGAAAATCTAATATGGTAAGAAGTAATGTTTGTAAGTAGTCCTAATTAATGAACTCTAGTTGTATGGTATACAAGTTATTAATTAAAAACATGTTTCTATAGAGATAAATAATAGAATTAGATGATTTTTTTAAGCTTAATACGTATGAGTAATGAAAGGTCATGAATATTGATTTCATATGATTACCATAAGTAAAAGGGATAGAAGAAATACTCAATAACCATGTAAAATATAATAAGTATGAAATAATATATATTTTGGGAATACATTAGGATTTTTTATGTGTTGACACCCCCATTTGAGTCACCACATATTTGGTGAGATTATAATTCCCGTATAATCACAAACACTCATTTGTGTTCTGTCATATAGTTCCAACCATATGAACAACATAACCTTGACTGTATATATGATTCTATTTAGATTTCAAAAGAAATAGATGTAAAAACCAGATTACTAAACCAGATTCAACCATAAACTTAGGTCTTGACTAAGTTACTTGAATATGACATGAGGGCAACTAAATAAAATCAATAACGGATGTTGTAGAATATGTTTTTGGTTTCTAAATTAGTCATCCTAAGGAATTATGACTATGACTAGACTTGATAGAATATCATGCACACCTTTTGATGGTTGATAAGCTTAATTATATTCATTAACTTTGTCTTCATGATCCTAATTCTATTGAACTCATAAAAAGAAAACATTGGCACATGTCAAACATTTAATTGTTATGCCACTCATTTCACCAAGACAGACGAGCTTGCTAATTTTTTTTAATATTAATTTACTTTTTTAGCTCAATACATATGATCCTTTGTGAGATATTTAAATATTTTATTTAATATTATTATTAACATGATCCTTAATAAATTCTATTAATTTGATAATGTGGTATCAAAGTAATAGTATTTTATTATGTATTTTAGCTAGAGAGGCCAGTCCCTCATGAATTATTTTTAAAATATTTATTTAATATTATTTTACCTAATTTTGTTAAAGCTGGGTTTACCTGAACGATATTGTTTTAATATCACATTTTAATCATACAATTTCCCTCATGAGAAATACATTATTGTTACAATGTTATTTATAATTGCCATGTTCTCCAACAATCGCATTCCTTTTTTACCATGATGTCCACATTTTGACGAGTGATCCTCTTTCTTTAGAGAACATGATGGTCATTTAGGGTTTAACTTCCCACAACCTGGTCAAAATGATGAGAGATGATCATTTTTGGATAGAGAGATTAGGAAAAAAATTCTTCACATTGCCCAACCATAAGAGGAGAGCCCAAAAAATCTTTTCTAAATAAAACACTATTCCTCATTTTGTTGAGTGATCCTCCCTCATCAAAATATACAAATCTATTAATCATGACTTAACTAACCATGAATCAGTCACGATTATGAAGAATTCTCCCTCATGGAGACTCCGAGTTGAGAAAATATCTCCAGATCACCTACTAACATAGGATAGACTCTCTTTTCAAAATCACTGGCAGTGTCTCTGTCATCAAAAAATAGGACTACAAGTATCATTTGTAAACTACCTATGACTCAATCACAATCACAAAGGACACTCCCTCTTAGAGATTATCTGCCAGGAAAATATCTCCATGTCCCACACTCACATAGGAGAGAAGTGACAGAAATAAATGACGAGATGTGTTCCCTCATGAAAATCCCAGGTAGAGAGCCACAAATACATAGAGGACATAGACAACAACAATTGAGAGATAAACTCATATCCAAAGACTATAGGGAAAACTTCATAAGCCAACCTCTTTTGTGATACCTTGTGGGTCTACTCAATGTCCAATGTCCAAAATCCAACCCAAACTTTTCCATTTTTGAAGGAGGAGGATCCATATATGGTGAAGTTGGACTAGTAATCTCATCAAGGTGAGAGACAAAATAGGGTATAGAAATCTTAGCAAGGTGAGAGCAATAAGAAGGGTTGCATCACTCACTTTATATATTCTATTTAGATTCGGTTCGTATTCACAATCTCACCCTATTTTGATGGCCTTTCCCATTTATTTTAACTCCAAACCAGCACCACAATACCGTTTTTAATTAGTGATTGGGGTACTAGTTGAAAAACCCTTTCCGGTTCTATAGCTGAGCATGTCGATATTAGATCTCTAATAATCGATAATGTTTTTATTCATAACAAGTCCTTTTAACACGAGTTTCTGGATTTTACCTCATAAAAATTGTTGGTAGTTTGCCCTAAGAGATAGACATATGATAATTGTAATGGCACATTTTGTAATTGATTTTATTATTAGTAAAGAAAATTTCAATTATTACGTTATGTCTTATATGAGATAATTAATAAATATAATAATGTCCTAAGCATGAATGACTAAATGTCATTTGATTTCGGATTTATGACATGAACATGAAATCATGTGTATGCTAAGAGTATCCATTATTGTCTAGGCCCCTAGTTAGATGTTGTTTTGAAAATTAGGACACACATAATACATTAAGACTAGTATGTGTCTTGACTAATGACTATGCCTCATTAGTCATGATATTAGATATCAAGTCAAAAACATAGGTACTTCTTATGAACAAGTGTACTTGACTTATCCACCTTGAGAATGATACATGGAAACAAATAATGACAGTCAAAGTCATATCTAGTGTGAAAGTGGTTATTTTGGACCTTAGACCTAAAGTTGTTGCAATGATCACATGTTGTTTGGTGTACTTTAACACTACTCAATGTGACCTTGATAAGGGTTTCCATATAAGTAGTGATTGGGTGCATTATGACACATGTGGATTATTGTGAGTGAACTGGAGTGATATCCCGACTATCTGATGAGTGGGACTATGAAATAGATGACCGTCCTAATTTGACATGTGATGTTTAGCTCATATGTATCTCAGATAGTCTACTCTAGATCAAGGAACAAATATTAGAAATTAAGAGGATGATGTTTCCATGCATCACATTCAGTCTAGACATCAGAGATGAGGGGATTATACTACCACTATAACATTGGTCACAATACTACGTTAAAGTTGTTCTCCAACTTTTCCAACTACTTGGGTGGAAATGAAGTCTTTCTAGATACCAATAATTGTCCATCAAAACATTATACGATTATATATATCATTATCAACATAATTTAAAGCTTATAGGGTCACATGGATAGGATGCACAAGGAATAGGAGTATAATTATGGTCACATGATTAATTGATTACTTAAAGGTTTAGGTAATCATTTTGATCATTGTTGGATTGACTAGAAGCCTAGTCAATCGACTTGAAAGTCTAGTCACCTGACTAGACAGACTGGTCGATCGATTGGATGGTCTAGTTGATTGTCCAGGCTGGGATCCAACCAATAGGTCGAATTCATGGCCTAGTTGATACATTGGACAAGATTAGCCAATCAGTCGACATGCTAGTCTAGTTATAGCCTGTCATATTCAATATCTTCTGAGCTATTCTAGTCAAATGATAGGATATTCTAGGTGAGCCATTGTAAAGAATCCCACCCAGGCCAGATGATTGACTAGACTAATCTATTTGATCGACCGAATGCATGTGAGAGGGTTTTTAAATTGAGGTTATTATCTTTTCATTTCCCATGGTTTATTAAAACCTTCCTTCCTTTCCTTTCCTATAAATAGGGGCATGATGGCTAGAGTTTTGGTAACACTTTTGTTACACCATTGGTTTAGCCATCATTTACCATTAGGAGAGAAATATAAGAGATTATGAAATGCTAGCACATTGACAACGAGAAGGATGCTCCTTCTGCTGACTCTTGGAGCACAAAATGGAGTTCCCCTTATCCTTGTGGATGATATAGAGATATAGATGAGTTGGTGGATATGTTGGAAGAAAGTCAATGACATCTTCTTCCATCTATATTGTAAGTACTTTCCCTAGATCTACTCCACAACAAAGGTATATCTAACATCCCTTCCTTCTCGATATATTCTTGTTGATAAAATCTTCTCATAGGAATATGTATTGTAATTTTTTTGTTACTTTGGTTGCACCTATCACATCTAATGAACCATAGAATGGTATCAGAGTCATGTCAATCTAATACTAGGATTTACAATGAATATGATTGTATTTGTTTTATACTATTTGTGTCACTGCATGTGATGTGAATGATAAATCGACATGCATACCCTATTGAATTCCACAAACATCAAAATCTATATTTTTGATATAAAAGATGGACTCGATTATGAAATAATGTCATTTCTTGATACATGGGAACTACCTCTGTATAGTTGTCTGGTTTGTGTGGATGTCAAAAAATATTCTATGGGGATTGTCCCACATCAAAAGATGCAATATTTAATATCTAAATATGTATAGTATATGATATATCTACAAATCATACACTTCACCATTGTAAACATGTTTTTCTTTGAAGGATGTGTACATGGTTACCACCAAACACTTTTTTGTGTGTATGATGTGGATGTGTCTGGACCCTTTTTGGTTGACAAGAATATGGCTTGTGTGTTGAGAATCATATTTATTCCATATGTAATGATTTCTATTCCTTCTTACTCCCCTCACATGTAACTTGGGGTTTCTACTTATCAAGTAAATATTAGATAGGAATATGATCAATTTTGAAGGAGTTTACGTGATGAGGAAACCATGGATATCCAACGAGCATCCATGGATTCATTGACACGATGCAATAGAAATGCAAGTTCACAGGTTGATGATGCAAAAATTGCACAGTACCTTAGGTGGATAATAAATTTTTATTACTCCAAAGGATTATAGTAGTATGCCATAACCAATGTTATATCATTGTGAATAATGATTTTGGATTTTAATATAATGTGTATAAGATAGATATTATAACTATTTGGTGTCCAAATATGTATATGTAAACATATAAAACCCCTCAACTAAAATATTAAGTCTAGGATGATTTCCAATGTGGAACACACAAAAAACTTGATCCGTATAGTGTGGGATGCGAAATCATGGTGCACTATTTATCTCATGGAAATGTTAGAGTAGTTACACAAGTCTTCCAAAGAAGGTTGCATATTTTAGCATGTTGGTCTTTTATTCAGATTTAACTAGGTGCCCTTATATATAGATTGAAATATAGTCAATATCATATAGAATTGATTAGAATAATATGATAAATCTGAAGAATAACAATATCAAGACCTAATTTGGACTCAAGTTCCAAAAGTAAAGTTTAAATAAGGTTTTGGTAAAAATAATCATATAAAAACCCTTATTTCATGGAATAATGCATATGCGTTGTTCATATTAGTCTTATATAATATAATCTAATCTAGAATAATGATGATGAAATATTATGTGCAATACAAGAATTAGGGTTTCACATGATGCATAAGTACGGTTTCTAAATCTTAGAACTCATAATATTATACAATAAGGGTGTGTGACACTTAATCCTAACCAAATCCTAAAATACTCTACACCCTAACCTAGGACCCAAACCATCACTAATTAGTATGATATGTATAAAAATGTGACAATTTGCTTTTATGGGTTAATTATAGGTTTATTGGTTGGTTAGGTTTATCTGATCCTATTTATCTTGGAATTTAAGAATATATGAAAAAGGTATGTGGTTATTTATTATTAATCGTTCAATATCAACTTATGAGATTTTTTTATGTTTCTCGATGATTGATATGCCCTAATCTGTTGGATGTTTATTCATTTCCTATTATAAGACAATGACATATGTATACCATCTATATAAAGATTATTTTTTTGAACCCATCATACAATCTCTAAGGGGTATTTTAAAAGGATAATAATCTCAGTGAACTAAGGATAATCATCATGATAATAAATGGAAGCTAATGATGTGTTGTGACCAAGTCCATTAATAGAAAGTCACCTTTAATACAATGCTAGATCAAATTGTAGACGTCAAGGCTGGAGAAAGGAATTACACATAGAGATAGGACAAATATGGGTTTGTATATTATATATAAAATGAAATGTTTGTCTATTATTAATTAATTGTGACTATTCTTAATATGGTGTCACAAATATATGCACATATTTTTATGCACCAACATAGACAATATAGCAATAACTGACCATGTGTTTTTTTAGTAATTTAGGTTATGTGCATTATGGATCTTAAGACATTGAAATCCAGAATAAGGAACTAAAAGAATATACAAATAAAGCAAATCTGAAGGATTAGCTAAACAAAATTGTTATTTTCTTTTAGCTTAGCATATCCCTTTGAAGCATCATGTAACTCTTTTAGGATGGGTTATCTTGCATCTTGTTATAAAACTAATATTAATGAAATTATGAAATTATTATTGGTTATTTGTTCAATCTAGATTCTATAAAGTAGATAATCACCCTTACCTTCTCAGTCTGTTAGAGGTTTATTATATATAGATTTTTTACCCTCCACCATTGATCCAAACCTCTTGATCTACCACCATTATTGACCCCAAAACCATTGTCAAAACCACAACTTATGCAAACTCTATCCATCCCACCATTATGCATCATAGTATCCATAATAAAGTTTTGTTAGACATTTCCATATAAAACCTTGATCGAAGGGATACAGTTGTGCTAGGGTTTCCCATCCCTTAGAGAATTCCATCATAGTTTTTCATTGGTGTTCATGGATGTGGATGTCTCAATCACCTACTACTCGCTTTCCCGACTTAGCAGCCATAGAAAATATGTTTGTTATTCTTTTCCCAATGATATTCTCATCCACATTCATATATGAACATATCTATCTATTGTCCCATTCACAATTTCCCCTTCCCCAACGTGGCCTTCCCCTATCCCTTCTTGGCTTTTTATAATTTCATCCTTCATCTAACCCTGATCATCTTCTTGAATTTCTTTTTGTGTACCTACGTTGATGCCATGTGCTTGATACCAAAAACATGACTTGTATATGAGAATATGGTTGCCCGTGTACTGATGCTAGTCCCTGGAAGCCTAAAACAAACTTTAAATCCACATCCTCACCATTATTATTGCATAATCATGTACCCAAGTCCCCATAAAGGTTACCCATCCTATTACTACTCTATACTAAGCGTGCTTAACCATAGAGTTATGAGTGTTGGGTTCCCTAATAAGGAGGTTCACCTTGGTGATATGGATCGTCCAATCCTTCCTTTTAAGATCATTTTATTTCAAGGCATCAATACTTGGGACATTACAATATCCTCCACTTAGACTCTTGATGTCCTCGTCAATGATCAACTATAGGGCCTATTAATCATTCCCCATCTCACTATAGACATAGAATGACCAATGTGTACCCTGAAACCATGGATAGCCCCTTCCAACATGCCTGAACTGCCTAGCCAAAAACTGGCGCCACATGCCCATGTGGGCCCCACCTACTGGAGGGGTTATGGTTTTGATACTATTTGTACTTCCTGAGCCCACTTCCCAAGTCTCTAGTAGAGTTTCAAGAATAATGAATAGCCCCATAGACCACTACTAGCTTAGGTTGCACACTTTGTTCTCACTCACGTACATCTCATGATCAACTTCCAAACATTTCACCCATCCTAGTACTACTCTAGGCTGAGAATTCTTAACCACATAGTTCTTAGTGATGGGCTCCTCGAAAAAAAGGTTCACCTTGGTGATATGGGTATTCCAATCATTCCTTTTAAGATCATTTTATTTGAGTCCTCAAGACCGGGGACTTTATAGTCCCTCTATGAAATATCTTCAAATAAGCTAGGAAAGGAGTGTATCATATTGTGCTTCGGTGTTACTAGAAAATCCTATTTTGGTAATGGTGACTCAGGTATTTGAAAACTTAGGATGCTAGTCTTATTCCCTAGTTGACTCCCCTGCAATGCTATTGATCTTTTCCCACATCCCCTTATTGGGCATGTGATCTATGCAATTGTTAATACATGTGAAGTTTTGTAGTTCTATTGCATTCGTTTTGGACTATCGAACAGACTCCCCACTTCCCATAATATTTGGTTTATCTCTCACCACATACTCTCTATTCTCCTTTCTACTCTCCTCGACCAAATTCCCCTTACACAATGTTGTGTCCATGTTTCCTTCAATACTTGCAACATTGCTCTAATCTTCCTTGTCTTGTTTATGCTCATGGAAGCATTTTGGTTTATGTACAAGCTCAAGTTTCCATTGTGCATTGCTCTTGCCGTATATTTCTTCTAGTATAGAGAAAACTTGGTGTTTCAGTGGTGAGGCCTTCACCCATGTATGATGATTGTGGCCATGGTGGATCCTCATCTTCATCTTTAAAATCCTTCTAGACATGGACACCAAGACCATGTAGATCATAGAAATTTCACACCCTTTCATACTTCACATTCATCTCCATGATCCTTCCATTGTTATCCTTAATCTTTAGTGATTGTTTGATATGAGCTCAGATTCTTGATCTACAATAGGAGTCCCACCCCAAATTTGATTGGTTCACAGCCAATATGAGCTCCCTAATCTTGCTTGACATCAACCTTATTGTTTCCTCCAATCTATACCCTAACAATAGACTATAAAACTTAACCCAAGCGAGACTATGGGTATGGTTGGTTTCCATCATGATGTCCTCTACCATAATTTCTTTCTTCACTAGTAAGCAATTGTTAAAATTCCATGGGCCATCTAGCACACCTTCTCCTTATCCCTCTAGTGGAATAACTAGATTACAAGGAGTTGTGGTAATCATCTAGAAGGTGGCCTCTTTCTTTAGTGCCCATTCATTCACCTATGTGGTCTTCATTTTTGGGAACTTATACGGTGTACCCATCATGATTTTTCCCAATAGATCCAGTTCAAGGTGACTTCTTTCTATCTCCAGTTTTGTCTTGAGAAGAAAAAAATATCCTCCCATCATGCATTAAGATGCCCTCATACTACTGACTTAAGTGATCCACCATAGGGTAGGATAGGACCAATGAAACAAATATAGACAACCTAGTTCCCCGTGGAGATGAGATACTCCAACATCACCTCCCTTTCTCTCATGAAACCCTAAACAAAGGATGTGCAACAAGATATGAGTATGTGAAGGACGCATGTTAGTAATTATAATTAGGGTCATTAGCTACCTTAACCCTGGATTGTCGCTCTTTTCTAGTCTTATATTTTAATGAATGATTGTCATATTAACCCATGCATAAAATGAAAAGAAACCATTTCTGCTTTAAACCTCAACATTTTCAAATACAACTTCACCCACTCCATCTCAATTGTACATAGATTGAAATAAAGATAGAGATACAAAGACAATGCTTTTGAAAGTCCTAAGAGAAACCTATAACCCTTAAAATATTTCATCGAGACTCTAGGGGATGAATGATCACTTAGCTATGGTCCATGACCTTAATTTTGGGTACCTCAAACCCAGATGATAGAATGACTGCTAACCTTAACTTTTTAGAAATGGTTTCCCCACTAATACATCCTTCAAATAAGAATATATCACCTAAAAATTCACCTTCTATAGCTTCATCAAAATATCCTCGGCGAGTCCAACCTTGTGAGCCTACATGACCATAGATGGGGGGCAGACTTGGCTCAAGCATGTGATTGTCACTCATATCTCGAACCTTATCTGGAGAGAGGAAATCTTATGACACCCAATTTTGGTCATTCATTCAATGATCAATGTCAACATGCTTTTTGGATAACGATGGAGTTCATCCCATTTATTCTGCACTTTCTCATATTTTCTTTCTATTTAATCCACCCATTTTCCACAATTCAGGTCTCACATATAATAAGTATAATTCTCTAGGCTCAAGGGTAACTTGCATTTTTATTGATCCTTTTACATACCTTTTTCAATGAACTTCCAAATTGGATTATCTTGAATGTAGTATCCCAATTCAAATCCCATGGGATATTCAATATATAGTATCTTCATAATAAATCTATATCTTTTGATAAAAAGGAATACTTGACACCAAGTTTTATGTCTTATCTTCCTTCCTTTCTTTAATTGAGTTTTATTACCATATGATTTATTCTAGTGATTGGAACCTCTTCAATCCAATATATATACAGAATATTCCCTCCAAATTCCATAAGCTTAGATAATATCTTTTTATTTTCCCCAACTTGGGGACAATTGGTGGAATCTCTTATTCTGCCATGTACCGTGTGTGGGACTCCCATGTTTTTCCATGTGACCATACCCTAAAGACTACAACATTTTTTCAGACCAATCTAATAATCTTCACTATACCGATGGATCCTAATTATTACCTATAGTACCCCACATACCTACCATCCATGGTTGTCCTTTTTGATTCTCAGGAATATAGAAAGCCAACTATCTACATGTTTACTTTTAGGTACCTTCATGATTAGAGGGTCCTTTCTCTTAAAAAATTTCTACCAACATGTTACACAGGTAGTAAGAAGGTGATGTTTCTTAATTTAACTATTTAACTACCCCATAATTGATTAACTACTTGATAACTACTGAACCGCTCCATGATCACTTAATACTTAATGGCTCCTAAACCTCTAATTCCATATTGCTCTGATTAATTAGGCTAAAACTCACTTTTTATCCAATTATCCATCATAATTGCTCGATCTAGATCCAATGACATGTAATTTAGTCATTACATATCTTGCTTGAATTAATTGAACTGTATTGTTAGATCTTTGCCTATATCAGATTTCTTATCATCACTCACTATAGTTTCTCATGTTTTCATCCCAATTGTGTGGGATGGTTCTCCAACGCATCAAACTCTGAACCGATTGGGACCCCACAACCTAAAAACTAGGATCTTAAGGGAGATGACACGAGACACACACATATTTCCTACCTTTAAGATTTTGCAAGCTAGAAATCACTTTTGTTATCTACATTATCACTTTTTTTCTTAATAAAACCTAAACCGTCAGTTTTACTAAACTTTATATTTAAGAAATAAAATACTGTAATTTCCCATAATTTCTTATATCATAAAGAATATCCTATTTTTTTGAGACTTTATGCTTTAATTAAATCTTCATGTGACTATGAAACCCAATAATCATGTTCATAGCATGTTTCTACTAATTTCAGAGATAATTTCACATTATTCATTGTATTGTAACTCAATTTCATCAAATATAACCCTAATTAGTAAATTTGTGATACATATGGGGTTAAGAGTGAATTGACTCGTTTAAGGAGAATAACTTGATCATAAAAAATTTATATGAAATAAATTTAATAGTGTCGACCTTCACCAAAAGATGAGCCTCAAATATTTTTTGAAGTAAATTTATATAATTAAGTCATGATTATCCTAAAAGGGATGTATGGATAATTTGGTTTGTCAAATGAGGAAACTAACACTATTTTGGACTATGCACAGTCCAATTAGGTAACACACCAAATTTTTTTAGTTTCAGATGTTTCTAGAGTGTCCAATCTAATATAGTAAGGAAATCTCTTGATCACCTTATTGTCCTAATACTGGACTATGGCCAAAAATTGATTTCATTTGATGTTTTGTGTCACATGGACACAGTCTGGGTCCGCTTGGGATTCCCAGATCCCATGGGAGTCCTTCCCTCACCTATTTCCTAGAACTAGTGGGACTCCAGGCTATCTCATCACCCTGGTCTCTCTCTGATTTACATCTCAATAATTTGATGCTTTTTTGACCATCCTCACATCCTGGCGAGGTTCATGATCTGTAATTAGATATGGCTTCATCCCCTACGGTTCCCTATCAATGAGACTCCTCTCCTTTCCCATATGTTTTTCTTGTCCGCTAGAATTCACAGACATACCAGGAATCTATCTTTATAAGTAAACATATGCACACTACCTCCAGACCCTAGAGAGCTCTTTTGAGGGTTCCCTTAATCCCAACCATGCCAACGTGCATCTACTAAACTCCCAGCACCTACGACACTCAACATTGACTCTGGTGTTGAACTCAGGGCCTTCATACTGGTCAACATACCATGGGATCTCTTTACAAATGTCTTATAAATCTCTGGGCATGCTCTGAGACTGATTCAAGGTACTATGTGTTTTTCCCAATTTGATTTTGGGTATGTGATTTCATTGATCTCGATCAATGTTTGGTTTTTCTCATGGTCACGTTATGTGTTACTTCACAACTAAATTTGACCGAACTTTTCATTTTCATATGCAGTGACGTCGTCCCTATTTCCTTACTAATTAGGGTCTCTCAGGTTGTTTCCACATGATCAAATTATCCTACTGACCTTTAGGGTTGTACATGGGTAGGGTAGGGTAGGTTAATGGCTTACCCTTACCCTTACCCGTGTCACGATTGCATGTAGCGGGTAGGGTAATTACCCTTTCCCAGAAAATATTTACCCTATCCTTACCCACACCCTTTTACCCACAGGGTAAATGGGTAGGGTAACAGGGGAAATGGGTAAAGTGTCATGAAGATAGATATACTATATTTTTAATAATAATTTTATATGATATTTCCTACATCAAATAGAAGACATTCTTAGCATTAATTTTAGATAGTAAGAGTTATACTTTGGTGATAAAGATTGACAATAGTAATATTTTAACACAAAAGTTTCTTACAAAGAAGGACTACCTTTTCAAATATACCATTTCTTATTGAGAAATTGCGTTTTCTCTTATATATGATTATAAAGGTTTGACATGCTACCCATCATTTACTAAACTTGCTGGAACTATAATAGTACAAAGTAAGAGAGTAGTGGTGATGCTGGTTTAGCCTTTTAGTATCAAAATATAAAATTATTAGCTTAATAATATAGTAATGGGTAAATGGGTAAAGCAGGTAGGGTAAAGGTTCTCCCTTACCCTACCCTCTTTAGATGCAGGTAGAGCGGGTAGAGGGTAAACAAGGTGATGAGTAAAAAATTCTTTCCCTTACCCTACCCTACAGGGTATGGGTGGTTGGTAAATGGGCTATACCCTACCCATTTACAGTCCTACCGTCCTTGAGGACTAGGTTTTTTCCTCCTCCGATCACCTCGGGCCTCAACCTAGGGATCCAGATGGTCGCGAGACCATGCCATAGATGACTCTAAGGTTTCCAAGGTGTAGCGGGCACATCCTGAGTGTCTATCCTTGATTGGCCTACCTCATCACCATGTCATCTTCCTCTCTGGATAATTCTGCCTACGTGGGTTTATATTCTTTTTTTATTGGATAATCCTTTGTAAATTCACAGTAACTAATTTGATGGTCTGAAAAATAAGTATAAATAGTCATTAAAAAGGATTTTTGAAGAAGAACCTCATTCCAGTGTTTTCAAACCCTATTTTCATTGTTTCTTACCTTGATTTTATAAAAAAATAAGGTTTAAATGGTAATTAAGACAAAGATTAATTTCAATCATGACAATTCAAGACATTAGAAATTCTATAGATATTTGGATTACCAAGAGCATTTCTTATCTAATCGGTAAGTGGATCATGCACTCTGAGCATCAAGATGGGTTAAAGGTTGTTTATTCGCATATGGTTGTGAAAATCGGTTATAATGATATTAAATACATAGTTCCAATCAAAACTTACAAGATAAGTGCTTACAAATTAGATTATGGATTTTCAGCATATTGTTCTTATCTAATATCATGATTATAATATGCACATATTTCTTAACTCAAATCTAATATTTCAAGTTATTATTTTCAAAAATAATGTTAAGCACAAAATAATTGATTCATATTGGTTTTTCTGAGTTATTCATCTTTTAGGGATAGATCAAGCTATTGAGAGAAATTATATATTCAAGCTCTTGAGAGAATTGTTATTCATCAAGCTCCTAAGGGAAATTTCACAGATCAAGCTCCTGAGAGCAATGAGCACTTTGGTGCATATGTGATCAAGAACATAAGAGCAATGTATTTGTCAAGATCCTTAGAGCAATGATTACATATTCAAGTTCTTAAGAGAAATGTTATATATCAATAACCTAAGAGCAAGGCTATGGAAGAAAGACAATATAGTCAACCCAAGATAGTAATATCAATGATAAAGAGAAATATAGATAAAGATAAATGATATGAAAAGTATTCAATGTGTATAATTTTTAATTCAAGTTTTCTCAAATGTACTTTATTTTCATTTCATATAATGTTACTCAGTGCCACTTACTCTAACATATTTCTATTTTGTGAGGTTTTAGGTGAGGGAGAAGGTAACAGAAACAAAAATTTTCTCTCACCATAAAACCATAACCACAGATTGCATCAACGACTATGCAATAGGAAGGATGGTTTTAGCGAGGTGTACCTAGCCCTGAGGCTTGCTCAGCAGCAATACCTCATAGCTAGTGTGGTCTTCAACCACCTAGTATTTGATGACTTCTGTGCAGCTCCTAGTCCTGACCCAGACTGCGGTTGACAGTCATCCTCCTGAGTTATAGAATCCTCCTGCCTCTATAGATAGTCCACACGGGCTACCTGGAACTCTATTCGTCCTGTCGTACAGGAAACTAGAAGGAGTCATCCCTTTCTATCAGCATACTAGTCACCTACACACTCTCTCACAATCACTTGTTGTCATGTAGTTGTCTTTCCCTTACTATTCCTCCCTGGATGGGTAGAACTTTCTTGGGCTCTCTCAGTTACCACAACCAGATAGGACAATAACTTTATAGAACAACTGATGTTCTGAGTTTTACAGTCTGAGACGCCCCCAGTACCCCTCTATATATAGGAGGGGTTAGGGTTAGAGTTCTCAACCCCGGGAAATGCGGGACTAAAGTGGGAGTAGAAGGGTCTGGAATTTTCATGAACTGATTGCACTGCGGCAATCAAACTGGTCATTTCACAAACGAACCGGTCAATTGGGAGTGTGAGCCGACTGGTTCACTTAGTGAAATGGTCGGTTCGCTTCCCAAAATTGCCTCCAATTGACTTTCCTTGTTCGTTTCTAATTAATGCAAAGATTAATTCTCATCCCAATCAAATTGTACAACTGAAACAAAAATCTTTTCTCACAAATCGGGACAACCCAACCTTGCTCATTTGGTCCAGTCAAACCGATCAGTTCACCAAGTGAACCGGTTGTCTCATTGACCATGAGTCGATCAGTTCACCCAGTGAACCGGTTGGTTGGTGGTCTAGATTGTGCAGAACACAGTCAATCACTACTACAGAAATGGCTTATAAAGTCACTTTCCAAGGTGTCGGTTGTATAAAAAAACTGACACCTAAACTCTACAATGTTGGTTGATAACATAAACCGACATCCAATCTATGAAGGTCGACCAGACACGGGTACCACTTTTATTAAGTGTCAGTTAATAAATAAACAACCAACACCTAAACTCAACCGCCAAAACCAAAATTCCAGTGAAAAAATTTGCTCCAATATTTTACATATGGCGTCGGTTCATAACTAAATAACCGACGACTAAAGGGTATTCGCGAGACAGGAATAGTTGTCAGTTGTCTTTTACTCAAAAACCGACGACTATAATGTAGTATAGGTGTCAATTTTTGGAAAAGAACCGACACTGTTGGTTTAGTTGTCGGTTTTTTTAAATAACCGACACTAATTGTCAACTTAATAGCTCACCAGCGCGACCGATTCTTCCCCTTTCCCTGTTTCATTCCTGATTTCCCGATTAGGTCCGGCGATTTCTTGCTCCCTGCCGCCGCCGCCGTGCTCCGTCGCCACCGCTCCTTCCACGCTGCATCCTCCACGCCGCCGCCGCCGTGCTCACCGACCCTCTGTGCTCCGTGCTCATCGGCGCTCCTCTTCTCATCGTCGTCACCACCCGCCCGCCGATAGCAGATAGCTCTCCTAGCCTCGCCGCCCTCTCCGCCGCTCCTCTCCTCACCGCCGGCAGCTGCTAGGTCTTGCTCCGGCCGCTGCTCCTCTTCCCTCAAGGTGCCCGCCTTGCCTTCTTCCTTCTTCCTCTGCTCCGGCGGCTGCTGCTGGGTGTTTTTTTTTAATTTATTTACTTCCTATGAGAATCAGTTTTAATTAGGGCTCATACACATATTGATGTACATAAACCTATTAGAATAAATGCTAAAAAGGTGTAATTTTAGGGTTTAGGTACTGATTTTGTGCTTCTACTGAGCTGAATCCTCTATTGTCTATACAATACATGTTCTATGATAAGCCTTAGTTAATTTAATATGCATACTTTGTATGTAAGACATAGTAATCGGGTATTGCTGTATATCCTAGTAAATTACATGTAACTAATCATGACATAGATTTTAGAATGCATACTTTGGATAAATTACTGCTGTAATTTTTGATCAAGTGATGATATGTAAATGTAGCAATAAGTTAGTAAGGTATCAATGATAAGTCGGTTGTAATGTGATGCAAAATAGTTATTGTATCATGCATATATACTTAATACTTTTTTGTTTTATAGTTGTATAGGGTGTTTTATGTGTGGCAAGTCTATTGTTTAATAGTTTAGCTATAATAATTGTTTAATAGTTTAGCTATATTGTTGGTGAGAATCTAATCACCCTTCTTGCTTAATGATGAACTGTAATGCACACATGTGACATGCTTGGAATGTATATGATGAACTTTTCCCTAAATTGCCAATCATGCTTTTAAAGACATCAATAATCACCCTAACTTGAAGAAATAGGATTTTAGGTATAAGAATGACAACACATTATTTGTTGGCCTAGAAACCCATCCAAGATTTACTCATTAGGAGTAAATCTTGGATAGTCCTCAGTTTGGGACTGTTCTTGAACACCTAATCTCTCTTAGGATGTAAGTGTATATAATATGTACTTGAGAACAAACGGGGAAATGCTGCCGAAATTTTCTTGAAAGCCCAATACACATTATACACTTACTAGTGAGATTAGGTATTCAAGAATGGGATAGGTGGTACACATTTATTATATATAAGAATGACATCACATGTATTTGTTAACCCTAGACCCTAATCTTGTCCTAATATATACTTGTTTTCTCTTTGATCATAGAATGGATAGATCATGGATGTCCATTCGCAATCGCTGCACCCCAGAGTTTATTTCTGGTCTTGACCAGTTCATTAGATTTGTCGAGGAACATAGGAAACAACCTGGAGATAGGTTCTACTGTCCATGTAGGCATTGCGGTAACAACTTGAAAGTCAACACTGGTGACGAAATCAAAACGCATGTCATGTGCAATGAGATTATACAAGGCTATACAGAATGGCACTGGCATGGAGAGATTTCAAACCCAAAACCAGTGGATGTCGATAGCAGTGCTTGTGTGGAAGAAGAAATTGCCTACGATGGCGTAGATGTGAATGAACCAGTTCCAGTAGACATCGTTGATGCGATGTTGGATAGTTGTGGGGTTGAGAACACCGATCCACCACCCATTTTTAGAAACATTGTGCATGATGTTGAGATGCCATTATACACTGGTTGTACTAAGTTTACGAAGCTTAGCGCTGTGTTGTGATTGTATAAGTTGAAAGCTAACAATAGATGGAGTGACAAAAGTTTCACGTCGTTGCTGTCTTTGTTGAAAGAAATGCTTCCTGAAGGAAACGAGCTGCCAATCTCAACATACCAGGTAAAGAAATTTTTGTGCCCAATGGGAATGGATGCCAAGAAGATACACGCATGCCCGAATGATTGTGTATTATTTCAAAAGGACTATGCGGATTTTAATGATTGTCCAAAATGTGGTGCGTCACGGTATAAATTGACAACTTCGGGGGAGACCAAAACTGGTTCTCCTGCCAAGGTGATGTGGTATCTACCTATAATATCATGGTTTCAACGCTTGTTTGCCAATCCGATAGATGCGAAGAATTTGAGGTGGCATGCAGATGTTAAGAAAAATAATGATGGGATCTTACGACATGCGTCTGATTCCCCACATTGGAAGAAGATTGATGTATTGTACCCTGAATTTGGTGAAGAAGTCAGGAATCTAAGACTTGGGCTTTGTACAGACGGGATGAATCCGTATGGGACATTGAGCAGCCAACATAGCACTTGGCCAGTCATGCTTGTTATATACAATCTTCCTCCCTGGCTGTGTTTGAAAAATAAGTACGTAATGCTGTCGTTGTTGATATCGGGCCCTAAACAACCTGGAAATGACATCGATGTTTATCTTGAACCTCTGATTGATGACTTAAAGAAACTCTGGGGTGAAGGTGTGATGACCTATGATGCTTCACGAAGAGAGACATTTCGTTTGCATGCTATGTTGTTTTGCACTATTAATGACTTTCCAGCATATGGGAATTTGTCTGGATATAGTGTCAAAGGACCTAAAGCGTGTCCTATATGTGAAGAGAACACTGATTCAACAAGACTAAAACATGGTGGTAAGAATGTATATCTCGGTCATCAAAGGTTTCTTCCAAAATTCCATCCGTATCGTAGGAAGCACAAAACATTCAATGGATTGAATGAGGAACGAAGTGCACCTAAACCTATACTAGGGGAGGTTGTTTATGAAAGAGTAAAAGACTTTGTCAATGAATTTGGTAAGAGATCACAATGTACTACACGGAGTGACAATTCTTCATTCAAGAAGAAGTCAATATTTTGGGATCTTCTTTATTGGAGTTCTTTGATAGTCATACATTGTATCGATGTAATGCATGTTGAGAAAAATGTCTGTGATAGCATCATTGGTACTCTGTTAAATATACCAGGCAAGACTAAAGATGGGATAAAATCCAGACTGGACCTACGTGAAATGGGAATAAGGTCAGAATTAACAGAATTACGTGAAATGGGTAATAAAAGAACATACTTACCTCCCGCTTGTTACACGTTGTCTAGAAAGGAGAAGAAAGCTTTTTGTGAATGCTTGGTAAATGTTAAGGTGCCACATGGTTACTCATCCAACATCCGTAGATTGGTATCAATGAAAGATCTGAAGTTGATAGGTCTTAAATCTCATGATTGTCACACTTTAATGCAACAAATATTGCCCGTGGCAATTCGATCTATATTGCCAAAGCATGTAAGGTTTGCAATCACCAGACTTTGTTTCTTTTTCAACAGTCTCTGCAGTAAAGTTATTGACCCTGAAACTCTCGATAATTTGCAAAGAAAAGTGGTTGTTACCCTATGTCAGCTTGAGATGTATTTCCCTCCTTCGTTCTTTGATATCATGGTACATCTTGTTGTCCACTTGACTAGGGAAGTGAAAATTTTGGGACCGATTTTCTTGCATTGGATGTATCCCTTTGAACGATACATGAGTGTTTTTAAAGGTGATGTTCGAAACCGTTATCGGCCTGAAGGGAGTATTATTGAAGGTTATGTGGCGAGAGTGGTTATGGATTTCTGCAATGACTTTCTCAGTGGTAATGACACTCCTGATAATGACAAGAATATTGACGAGCTATTTGGCAAAGTAATTTTGGGATCACGTGCGAAAGTAATCAGCCGCGAGCAGTTGGAACAAGGTCATTTGTATATTTTACACAACATGGACGAAGTGAACGTTTATATCGAGGAACATACCAATTTCATCAAAAGACAATATCCTCGAGCCAATACAATGTGGCTTGCTAGAGAGCATAACAAGACTTTTATTAAGTGGTTTGAAGATAAAGTCTTACATCAACTATCTCAAACACTAGATGATATTACTGAAACTATCAAATGCCTCGCCTTTAAACCAAAGTTGACTGTTATGTCTTATGAAGGGTATGACATTAATGGATTCACATATTACACAAAGCGCCAAGATGATAAGAGTGTCGTCCAAAACAGTAGGGTCACCCTTCAAGCATCGACTATGTTTTTTGCAAGTGCAAAGGATAAGAGTCCACGTGAAGCTAAAATGTCATATTACGGTGTCATTGAAGAGATATGGGAATTTGACTACATAGATTTCAGAATTCCGCTCTTCAAATGTAATTGGGTTGATAACACCAAAGGGGTTATAGTGGATGAATTGGGTTTCACTTTAGTGCACTTTGAAAAGATTGGCGAGAAGGCTGAACCATTCATATTGGCATCACAGGCGAAACAAGTATTTTATATCGATGATCCTGCAAATGATAAATGGTCGATTGTTCTTCATGGTAAAAGACAGTTCATTGAAGATCCTATAGATGAAGAACAGTACTATGATAAGTATGATGAATCAAGTCCATTCTTAGTTGGGTTGCCAACACCAACAAATATTGAAGCTAATGATGACTTGTATGTGCACAGAGATCACAATGAAGGATTGTTAATTGATAAAAAATCGCAATATTAGAGGTTTGTTTTGTTTTATACATTTTTATTTTTATGAATATGTGAACTTTTGAATTACCAAAATACTGAAAATTTAATGTGAATTACTTTATAATGTGAGCTTTACAATTTGAATGTGAATTACTTTATAATGTGAGCTTTACAATTTGAATGTGAATTACTTTATAATGTGAATTACTTTACAATGTGAACTTTACAATTTGAATGTGAATTTGCAGATGGCTGACCATTCTCCTGATGACCGTGCTGATGATTACTGTGAGGGTGAGGACATCAATGCGCCGCATCACAATGTAAGTTTTAAAAAATTATCATATATTTATATCTATATGTCCATTTATAGTTATATCTTGTAAATGTGTTTATTTTGTCAAATTTTAGGTTGATGATGCACAGGTACCACCTGAAGAACTTGATGCACTTGATCAGCAACACCAAAAAGTTGACAAGAGAAGGGGCATCACTATGATGAAGAAGTTAATTGCGCAAAAAGGCAATGGACCCAAACTTGTTGTGGATTTTGATAATGCAGGAAATGCATGTGGTGTGAATCGTAATTCATTTGTTTCATATCTTGGGTTTGTTACTCGTAGCCATTGCGGTTGTCGCTTAGATTCTTGGCATAACGTTTCTAAGGAGAAGAAAGACACAATATGGAGGGATTTATGCGTGAGTTATTATTAATTTGCAATTATATTTTGTAGATTACTAAATTTTTGGATACTAGTTAATAGCAATTCTATTTTGCAGAGTATATTTGAATTGGATGAAAAGATGCATCGTAAATGGGTGATGCAATGCTGTGGGAGAGTCCTAAGGAACTATAGGACAAATCTTACATGAGAATACATAAAAGAAGCTGACAAGAGGAAGAAGACAGCCACTGAACAGTGGAATTTCCTCGACAAAGAAGCATGGGAGGCGTTCGTCGCTTCAAGACAAACTGAAGAATTCAAGGTATTAGGCGTCAGTCTCAATCTCATTATTAATATATGTTGTATTCACCTATTCAAGATTAACATTTAGTGTTACTAACCAAATCATTAATGTGCATACTAACTAGGCCCTCAGTGATGCACAAAGATCAAGGCGTGCGATGAATGTGCACGACCACACAATGGGTCCAAGAGGATATGCAGACGTTCGCCAAAGACTACAGTCGGAGGCTACTGCTCAGTCTGCTGCTACTCATGAGTCATCTACCATAGGTAGCACACCTCTGCCTCGCCATGATGTCTGGATAGCTGGGAGGCAAAATAAGAAGGGAGAAATAACGAAGGTCGCAACTGCCGAGGCGGCTGCAAAAATGGTAAAATACAACTCTTACAACAATCATTCGAATATTGATTATTTGTGTTGTTTACTTAATTACAAATTTTTGTTTTGGCGATTAGCGAGAGCTGCACGAGCTAAGGAAACAAGGCAAGTTCATCCCTGAGGGAACAAGGGATGAATTGACAGTTGCTCTGGATAACCCAGAGCATCCTGAACGTGTTAGGGCTGCAGGCGCAGGTGTGGGCATCAAAGCTTTTTTTGGGCCATCTCAGCACAAACATGTCCAAAAAGTGGGACTTTCACAAGAAGAGGTAACATATTCTTTCTTGATAATGTTACTATAAAAGAGAATTCAATAATCAAAAGCTAAAATTTATTTTATCCATGTATAGGTCGATAAGATATTTGAGAGGAAACTCCAAGAAGCAATGAAAACCTGGAAGTCATCTCAGATTGCACCTCAGCAGACAGTACCTATAGCTCCTACTGCAGGCTCTACTCCTACTGCAGAGGTTGGGAGTAATCCTGTAGAACCACCACCTAGCACATCCGTTGTAAGTATTTTTATGACATAGTAACTAGTTTTTTAATTCAAGATGATATGTATATATGAAATTGTAGTCGTTTCAAAAAAAAATGATATGTATATATGTATATAACATTCTTTACACAAAAATTTGTAGGGGTTGAAGCGATGTCGTCTAAAAAGTAATGAATATGTTGTTGCAGAGGCGTCGACTTACCCATCCCTACCCGGGGATCAGTTTTAGGGGTCTCCATTACCAGCTGGTTGGCTTCGTGTGAGCCTGGTACATATAATGCAAGGGTGGGCGGATCTTCAATTGCCATATGCCCACCCAGATTGTGAAACACTTGGTGAGGCAGAAGGCGGAGTGATATTGTGGCGAAAAGAGGATGTCTTCTTTACTGGAACGGTATGATAAATTTACATTATGTTATATTGTTAGTGTGTGTATATGATGTCAGTTGATCTAAAATTTTATATATATATATATATATATATATATATATATATATATATATATATATATGTACAGGTTAAAAAGAAGATACCCACAACATCTAGGCCTCCACTTCCACATCCTACATTACCTAGTTGGGTTCCACAGGACCTACCTGTCCCGTTAGGTCCTAACTATAGGGGTTTGGCAATATGGTTAGGCGAACATGATATAAACTGCCCTATAATTGTTTCTTCCGATTCAGATTCTACAGGTCAGGCATACGAAATTAAACTATTTATACAAGATATTTTGGAGTTGTTTAGATATGCTTGGCTAAATACATCTGTGATAGAGCTATGGATAAGGTGAGATCTTCTTTATACATCCATATACCTTTTGTATGATCTGGTGATCTGGTTTCTTATTTATTAATGCATGTGTAATTCATACATATTTTGCAGCTACTTAGACAACATATGTGCAGATTTTGGATTCGAACATGTAGGGTTTTTGATACCATCTTTGATTAGTCTAGTAGCTAAAGACCCTATGTCAGTTCAACAATACTACTGTGAGGCTTTTACAAATTTTGCTGTAAATAAGAAGACGGTGATAATGGCTCCATTCAATGTAAAGTAAGTTTACTTTGCTTATTATAATTTGGACTTAAAAAATTACATTTTTATTGTGGATTTTGAGTTATTAATTTTTAACTTTTTTACCTCTAGTGGTAAGCATTGGGAGTTACTGGTTATTCTCCTCGAGACGTTCACTGTCAATTATCTAGATCCTAAGGGGAGTAAATTGAATACAAGATTTGGACACATAATGAAAATGGTATTATTCCGGTGAGAAATATTTCATTTTCATATCCGTTAACATATGTTATTACATTACTATTTAATTGCAATGTTCTGTGTTACATTAACATGTAGGGGTTTTGATGAGTTCAAAAAGGATGGAGGAAAGGTCCCCACGAAAAAGAACCAGCCAATAATTTGGAAGAATGTACAAGTAAGTTCCCGACTGCAATATATGTATATATTATTTATGTGAACAATGCTTAATTAGTTGTATTTTTTAATATTTTGTATGTTTGAATTTATAGTGTGCTACACAAGACAACGGATGGGCATGTGGATACTATGTCATGCGATATATGCACATGATTATCAAACATGCCACACTGGATATCGAGTGTATTGCTACGGTATTATATAGTCTCATTAGATAATATGATCGAAATATATCAATATTATTTATAGCTCATTAATTATATATATACATCACTCTTTGCAGGTGTTTAAAACTGACCCCACTACAGGAAAGGACTTACCAGATGTACATGCTCCCTATACGATGGGAGAATTAAATGAAGTAAGAGAAGAATGGGCAACAACCATACAAATAGTGGGGGTTTTAAAATATAATTGGGATGATGGTAGCGAATAATGACTAAACAATGATATTTTTTAAATGAATTTCTGAATTATAATATATGTGTGAATGTTTCTACATGTCTGGATGTTTTTACATGTGTATGAGTGAAAATGAATGAAAGTTTTGGTTGCTATATGAATGTTTCTACATGTGTGAATGTGAAATGAATGGAACTACAGATTGCTAGCTACATGAATGTTTCTAAATGTGTGATATAAAATGGAACTGCAGGTTGCATTGCTAAATGCATGTGTGAATATATATATTTTTGTTGTTAATTTTGTAGGTTTGTGGCCTGTTGTTGGCTGATATCAATGGATGTCGTAAAACCTGCAGTTCATAACTGACTGCAGGTTTCTCATCATGCGACCAGCCACTGCAGGTCTGCAGACTGACAAAAAAAAACAATAGGCGTCGGTTGTTTGTATAAAACCGACACACAAAGTTATAGTGTCGGTTTTATAGAAATAACCGACGCCTATTTCCTGTTGCGCGAAGATATATGGTGTCAGTTTCTTACTACAAACCGACACTGATAGTGCCCAAGGTGGCGCCAATAATAGGCGTCGGTATTTGTATAAAATCGACACATAAAGTTATAGTGTCGGTTTTTTTATAAATAACCGACGCCTGTTGTTTTGGTGCGAAGACATATTTCGTCGGTTTTTGACTTATAACCGACACTGATAGTGCCCAAGCTGGCGCCCTTTATGTGGCGCGTAGGGTTTGGGCGTCGGTTTCTTATCTAATAACTGACGCCTATAGTCCCCTGATGGCGCGTTTGCGGTCACGCACGAAGAGTTTGGGTGTCGGTTCTGGAACCGACACGTAATGGGTGACCTTTTAGTGTCGCCCACATAGGTGTCTCTTAGAAACCGACACTAAAGGCCTTAAATAACCGACACTAAAGGTAGGTTTTGTAGTAGTGAATGTAGTTCTCAATCAATCTGACACTCAAATTAGTTAGCTCAACACTTGAACTTGATGATTCCGAGTCACATCAATTGATTGAATGCTTGATTGAGTACCTAAACACCTTTAGTAATCAATCCAAACTTCATTCATGGATAAACTCCTCTTCTAGGTAAATCCTTTGTGTGTGGCCCTATAGATCCCATTTCACGTTGGTAGTGAATGTCCATAACTAGCTTATGACATCACAAGAAAAGAGCATTGCCTAATCACACATCAGTGCTACCCAAGTGAAAAGGAAAGTTGGAGAACAACTTTAAATCCTATAGTCTTTGATTGGTGTTCCAGTGAATGTATAATGTCTTTGTCTCTGATATCATGAATGAACTCAAGGCATGGATATGTCATCCTTTCAACATTCATTCATGTTCCTTGATCCAAAGTAGACTGTCTGAGATATGTGTGCCGTCAATATCACATATTGACTCACACGTGCATGCGCATGCCTTTCTAAGTCTCACTTATCAAGTGGCCATGGACATCATACTCCCCCAGGAGGGATAAAATCCATATCTATCACTCATAGTCAAAACCCCATATGTCAAAGTCACCCAGTCATCACCTTTATAACAATCCATATTTCAGGACCGCGTTTGATGATGTCAAAGTGTACCCAACGACATGTGATGAGTACATTGATTTTAGGTCTAAAAATTACAATCACCACCATCACTGTGAGAGTTGACCATGACTAGCATGCCATGGTTCCATGTGTCACTCTCACGGTGGGTCTGTCTGATACACTGCTCTCTAACATGTATCTATATAGTTGGTTTGATATCACATATCATGACTAATGAGACTTGTCATCAACCAACACACACTCTAGTCTTGTGGTGTCATTGTTGTCTATCAACCTTCCACAATGACATCTGACTAGGGACAAAATAAGAATGTATAGACTCTTAGCACCCGTATGATCTCATTCGTCAGGTCCTCAACCTGAAGACATACGTCATTGAGTACTGTCATTCTCTAGACATTCATTATGTTCTATCATTATCTCATAATTGATTTAATAAGAATACATTGGAAACTTTACTTTGATATTTATCAAACCAATCATAATGTATCCCAATCCAATCATCTTATGATTGGGACTCAGGGCATACATACCAACACATTTTTATTTACATGGTTGGGGACACGATGTATGTTGGAGAGAAGGATAAGAAAGCATAATCAAGGAGTTTTACCTCAGGAAGAAATCTAGGACTATAAACCTGGTGGTATGCCAACTATGATAGAATAATTAGTTTAGTTTTACTTTTAAGTTGAGAACAACATGTATTAATTTTAAGTGCAAGCTTTTTGTTATGGACTTTGAGAATGAGAATTGTTCTTTTATCTTGTGTTGGTTCAATAAATTATATTGGTATGTATTTATCATCATGTTTGTGACATCCCCAATATGAGTTATGCTTCTTCTTAGTAATTTATATGTTTTAGAAAATTGGGGTGTTTCGATGTGGTATCAGAGCTAAAAATATAGTTGGCCACCATGCTATTTTTAAAATCTCATATAGTGCATGTTCCCTTTTGCAGATGGCTCCCAAGAAAAAATATGATAAGAGAAAGGAGCACATAGATGTACAAGAAAGCTCTTTCAGTGAGTGAAGTGATCATGGTGCTTTTGGAGGGGCCAACCCTGGTGGCATCCCTAATGCTAACCCTAATTCACCTCTAGAAGTGCTCATCAAGGCTCTTACTAATGCCCTGACTAGTCATCACGAAAGACCACACCAGTTGATGCACCAAAAGTTGACCTTAGTAGACTGCCTGAAGATTAAGTAGACACTCTTTGGAGAAGTTGAGACCAATGTAGTTGGTTGTGTTGAAGAGTGGTTGCTCAATATAGAGCATTTTTTCAGAGACTTGGGATGCCCTAAGCATTCTAAAGTTCATTTTGGAACACACATGTTGAAGAGTGTAGTCTGCACTTGGTGGGAGAACTTCACTAATGCTTGAAGACCCCATGCTAAGTTGTTGACCTGGGAGGAGTTCACCACTACCTTCCAAAACCATTACATCTCAGTAACTATGATTTCAAAGAAGGAGTTGAATCTCAAGCTCCTAAAGTACTATGACTCAACTACCAGCTAGTATGAAATGAAGTTTTATATGTTGCATAAGTACAAGTATGGCTTAGACGAGACACAACTAGCAAAGAAATTCATGTGTGGTTTGAATCCTGATCTAGGCTATGCTCTGACTGCACTTGGAATCAACATAGTGCAAGAAACACTCAATGTTGCCTTAGAGTTAGAGGATCACCCATGAAGGACATGGAAGAAAAATAAACACAACCAGTATCAGAGCAACTCCAACAAACATTATGATAGTAAGAGGAAAGCTTTAGAAGAACCAACTAACAAGGGCCTTGCCCTACCTACAACAGGATTTATGGTGGACTATGTAGGTTTGGCATCGGAGTTTTCTACCATTGTGGATATTAGAGTCACAAGAAATTTGCATGCTCCTAGGTCAAAGAAAAGAGAGATTCAAGACAAGATCCTATTACATACTAACCAGAAAAGAGACAAGAAAGAATCTTTGCAATTATTGATGATGAGGAAGAAGGTATGCTCTAGTTCAACCCTAGTTTTTATTAGATAGAAATATAGGTTAAATATTGTAAACTAAAATTAAGAAAAACATTAGTGACTAGTATCTGAAAATTTCTAGGATGAAATTTAATTAACGTCGGTAGAATTGTAAAATCACATAATTTTGTATATTATAGAGAAAATCCTATTTTTTCTGAGACTTCATACTTTTATTAAATCTTCATGTCACTATGAAACCCAATTATCATGTTCATAGCATGTTTGTACTCATTTCAAAGATAACTTCACATTATCAATTATATTGTAACTTAATTTCGTCAAATATCACCCTAATTAGTCAATTTGTGATACATATGGAGTTAAGAGTGAAATTGACCCATTTTAGGAGAATAACTTGATCTTACAATTTTGTATAAAATAAACTTGATAATGTAGAACCTTCACTAAAAGAAGAGCCTCAAATATTTTATGAAGTAATTCTAGATTTGGATAATTGGGTTTGTCGGATGAGGAAACTAACAATATTTTTGGACTCTGCATGGTCCAATTAGGCAACACCAAATTTGGTTAGTTTTGGGTTTTTCTAAACAGTCCAATCTAAATTAGCAAGGAAATCGCTCGATCACCTAATTATCCTAATGTTGGACTATAGCCAAAAATCAAATTCATTTCAAATTCGATGTCATGCAGACACAGTCTAGGTCCGCTTGGGATTCCCAGATCTTCTGGGAGTCCTCTCCCTCACCCATTTCCCCCTAGAACTAGTGGGACTCTGGGCAATCTCATCACCCGGGTCTATCTCTAATTTACATCTCAAGAATTTGATGGGTTTTTCAACATCCTCACCTCCTAGTGAGATTCATGATATGTAATTAGATAGGGTTTCGTACTCTAGTGTTCTCTATTGACGAGACTCCTCTCCTCTCTGATATGTTTTTTCTTTTCTGCTGGAATTCCTAGTCATACCATGATTCTATACCTATAAGTAAACATATGTACACCATCTCCAAACCCCAAACAGATCTTATGTGGTTTCCCTCAATCTCAACCATGCCTGTGTCTATCTACCCTACTCCCAACACCCGTGACACCCAACCTTAACTCTGACGTCAAAGTTGGGGCCTCCAAATTGGTCAACAAATTGTGGGATCTCTTCAGAAACGCCTTGTGAATCTTTGGGCACACTCTGGATCGATTTGAGGTACTATATGTTTTTCCCCATTTTGATTTTGGGTATGTGATTTTAGTGATGAATGTTTGATTTTACTCATGGTCACATTGTGTATTTCTTCACAACTGAATTTGATCAAACTTTACGTTTTCATTTGTAGTGATGTCACCTGTATTTCCTTTCCAATTAGGGTCTCTTAGGTTGATTACAAAGGATCAGCTTCTCATCCCATCCTTGCAGACTAGGGGATTTCCTCCTCCGATCACCCCATAGCTCAACCCATGGATCTGAGTAGTCGCAAGACCATGCGGTAGATGACTCTAAGGTTTCCAAGCCCAACCTTTGTCTGTGATGTGGCTTCCATGTCGAGATTTCACCTGCAATATGAAGAACGTGGGACTTTGTTTGTCACAAGGATGACAAAGATGCTCAGTGATCGTGTTATATGACCACCCCCACATATGCACTTCCAATTCTCACGTACGCATGAGTACTTTGGGTATTTTGAGTCACCCTAGACTATTTACGATAGCGTGTGTGGGTGTAGAAGGAACATCCTAAGTGTTTGGCCTTGATTGGTCCACCTGAACACCACATCACCTTCCTCTTTGAATAATGCTACCTACGTGGGGTTTTCTAACTTTTTGATAGAACAATCCTTTATAAATCCAAAGTAATTAATTTGATGGTCCAAAAAATAAGTATAAATAGTCATTAAAAAGGATTTTTGGAGTAAAATCTTTCCAGTGTTTTCAAACCTTAGATCCATCGTCTCTTACCTTGATTTTTATAAAATACACAAATTAGGGTTTAACTGTTAGTTAAATCAAAGATTAATTTGGGTCATGATAATTTTAGGACATTGGAATTTTTACATACATCATGAGTACCAAGAGAACTTCTTATGTAACTGGTAAGTACATGTACTTTGAGAATCAAGTATGACTCAAGGGTTGTTTATTCACATATGGTTACAGAAATCAGTTATAATGATATAAATATATTGTTCCAGTCAATATTTGTAAGATAAGTGCTTAAAATTAGATTATGGATTTTCATTATATTGTTCTTATCTAAGATCATGATGATAATATACACATATTAATTTTTCAAGTTATTATTTTTAAGAGAAATGTTAAGTACAAAATAATTGATTCATATTGGCCCTTGCAAGTTATTCATCTTTTGGGGATAGATCAAGCTGTTGAGAGCAATGCCATATTCAAGCTGTTGAGAGCAATGGTATTCATCAAGCTCTTGAGAGCAATGTCACAGATGAAGCTCCTGAGAGAAATGAACACTTTGGTGCATATGTTATCAAGCTCATGAGAGTAATGTATATGCCAAGCCCTTGTGAGTAATGATTACAGATTCAAGCTCCTGAGAGCAATGCTATATATCAAGCTCCTAAGAGTAAGGTTACAAAAGAAAGACAATATAGTTAACCCAAGATAGTAATGTCAATGATAAAGAGAAATATAAATAAAGATAAATGATATGAAAAGTATTCAATGTGTATAATGTTTAATTCAAGTTTTCTCAAAAGTATACCTTATTTTTAATTCATATAATGTTACTCAGTGCCACTTACCCTAACATATTTTTCATTTTGTTTTGTATGGTTGGGTACGTGATGTGCGTAGGAGAGAAGGATAAGAAAGCATAGGCAAGGAGTTTATACCTCAAGAAGAAAGCTAGGAGTCTAAACCTGGTGAGGTGCCAATTATGATAGAATAATTAGTTTAATTTCACCTATAAGTTGAGTATACCATGTATAAATATTAAGTGCAAGCCTTTTGTTATGGACCTTGAGAATGAGAAATGTTATTTTATCATGTGTTGGTTCAATAAATTATATTTTTATGCATTGATCATTATGTTTGAAACATCCCTAATATGAGTTACGCTTCCGCTCAGTAAATTTAATGTTTTAAAATAATTGGGATGTTTCAAATACCATTTTCATGGGTGATGTAGGGGTGCCTAACGTCATCTCAAGTAGTAATAGGACTGTAGAACTTGGTCAGAAAAGTAGTAATAGGACTGTAGAACCTTGTCTCTGACCGTTCTTTCCACTTTCTAACTACCTTTGGTGTATCCATCTTTTTTGTTTTTTCACATTTGTCCACTGATTTAAATTCCCATCTCTCCTTTTTCTTATTTACTACATAAATATGATGGTGACTCTGAGCTCATCTTTTTGTTTTCTTTATCAGTTTTACAGTGACGGTCGAGTCTAGCCTCAGTAGAATTTTTCTCACAGGTAAAACAATATATAACAAAGTCTTAACCATTTTGATGGCTGTCCCAATTTTACACAGAACTATGGAGCTCTAAGTTCGAAAAGACCACTGTTGAGCATTCAACTATTAGATTCATCGATACATTTCACTGAGGGGAGTTCTTTACCTCTGTGTTCCGATTCCTTTTTGACATCATTTAAGTCACCCATAAGAACCCAAGGTTTGACACAAGTTTCATGTATTGTTTTAATATCATCTTACTGATGTCTCCTATTCGAGTCTTGATAACGGCCATATATAGAAGTATGAAGGAAGTGACAATTAGCACGATCCACTTTAACATGAATGAAATGATGAGATTCAGTAATTTTTCGTAGAAGAGTAACTAACTCTTCCCAAGCGACGAGAGCCAAATGGAAAAAATGTTGTTTACAGAATCCGCAGTACGGGACCAATGAGGGATACATCTACACAATGGTAAGACAAGAACCCCCAATAGCATTCATGAATTCCAAGCGTTTACATACCACTAATTGTATTGTACTCGCTAAATTATATTGTATTCATGCAGCAATATAGATAGAATTTTCACATAAAGATGCATAAGAGGCCATCAATATACATGATGAGTACGTGAAGGATGCATGTTAATAATTAGAATTAGGGGCATTAGCATGTCTGTTTCTCTTTAACTTTATCGTGGACCTTGAAGAACTTAATTGAGTGATATAGTTTAGGGGTTATTTGGATTACTGAATGTTGTCTGTATTTCTTATGGAAAAGAGTTGATGATTCTTATGGAAAAGAGTTGATGATTCAATTTATTCCATCCTCACGTGAAACACTACATAGACGTTTTGTCCACCAACTAGAATGCCAACTAGATGGTACAACCCACATTAGCGTTGCTTTTAGTTAGTTGACCAATGCCTGTTCAGAACTGCAAAATGTGATGCGTGTCATATATATTGTTTAAACTTGCTATCCACGTTGAACAGATCAGTGGCATTCGGCATCACAAATAAACAACAAAAGCTATATGAGATTACTGATATCACATGGGATCATGAATGATGAATAATTATATTGTAGATTTTGGGAAAGATAAATAAATTGTAGTTCAAGCCGAAAATACCAAGTGTGTAGATCTCATCTCAAACGTGAAATGCTCAAACTTGTATACTAAGTGTGTTTGTTCCATTTTACATCCATTTCCACAATACCGTACAAGTCATACATGACAAACATTTGCAACCTAGTACTTTATCTCCCTCATACATCCCATCTACACAACGTCATCAAATATCTCTATTGCATATTAGAACTTGTCAAACCATGCACACACAACCGACATAAAAATTAGAGAGAGAGAGAAATAGTATCCCACCTTAAATCTCACTCATGCATGAAAATAAATTGACATGTTGCTTCACGTGATATTAAACACTGATGACGCATATGAGAAGACGGAATTACACCGAGGGTAATTCCTTGCAGCTAGATTTCTTCTGTTGGAGGAACTGAAGAACTGTGAATACCGTTGAGACGACAGTGAGGATGAGGAGGAATATGGCGGCCGCAAGAGATATGAGAGCCCAGGGGCTCCTGAAGTAGGTGTGTACAAGGTTGGCTCGCCACATATTCCACGGCTCCTGGCAGTAACCGTTGACCCTCTGGCAGATGTCTAGAAGATGGTGGTTGAGGCGGATCGTCGCGCCCTTGCAAAGAGTATTGAAGAGCTTTGCCACGGCCTTGTCGCTGCCAAGAGCATTACTGATGATGGCCTTGGATTTCAGGAGGTGGACATCCTGAGAAGAGTGGATGATGGTGTTCATGAAGAACACATACGATGTCACTTCGCAGCCCGTGCCCGGGTGGAGCCGCTCGTATGCCATGAGGTTCAGAAGGAGGGACTCCGTCGATTTATCGACGTTGAAAAACGGCAGCCGGAGAACGCCATGGTGGAAACTGATGTCTTTGAGGCTGTTGGTACTGCTCTTCCGGAGATAAATACCAGCCTCAATCAGCTGCACTGCCGTCCGAACAATGTGATCGCCTGCGATGGTCTCCGTCGGCGCTACGCGGGAGTTAGAAGCCGGTTCCCAAACCATGCACTTGTGGGCCATATCTAACAGGTGCAAGGACTCGCCTAGTTTGGAGCTATCCATTGGCAGTGGCCCCTGGAAGCAGAAACGGCGCACCAGATTGATGATGTCTGCCAGATCAGCCTCCTAAAATCCAAAGATAAGATAATTACTTTCGGTCACCATCAGGAGGTAAAAAAATGATTAAACCTTTCATAAATTTATAGAGAAAAAATCAAACGGGCATACTTTGACTAAAATAATGCCCGTTTTAGCATTTTCTAATGTACACTTTGATGTAAAAGCGTCATTTAGAGTGACGTTTTCCAGATCCAGACACAGAAAGCACCACTACAACGGGTGATTCTATTAAAAATAAAAAAAAGTTTATGAAAACCACACAAAGAGTGACACTTTTCAACATGAAGGCAAGTTGAATAGAACACCTTTTTGTGGTGTTTTTCATTTTTTTTTTCTATATATTATTTTTTATTTGAACTACCAGTTACGGTGGTACTTTCAGTAATTCGAAAAAACACTACTTTATGTGGTGGATTCAACAAAAAGTGTGCTATTCCGACAAACAACTTGTCTGGAGTACTAGAAAAACAAATTATTTTAGTCAACGAGTGATGTATTTGTTCTTTGTTCTCCTTTTTAGTAAATGCAGTAATTAATTTACGAGTCAAGAAAACGGACCTCTTGGATTCTCTTCAGATGTGAAGAATTCGTTAAATTTACCTTTTCAGGATAGATAAGTTCGTGAAATTGATACGGTATAGTGCGCGACATATGTTACCTCCGCAGTGGTAGATGTGACAGAAAGAAGCGTCTTGAGTACGAGGAGTGGTATTTGGTTCTCGAGTAGGAGCATGTCGCGTTTGATGGATGGCGCCATGTAAATCATTCCGTGGTCGCTGAAGATAGGGTCACTGGCAGCATAGTTTGCGGGCTCGCCAATGTAGAACCTGAGCAGCTCCAACATCAAGCAGCCATCAACGATCATCACCTCCAGGAATGCTTCACAATCATTATTCCAAGTCCACTTCTCGTTGAGTCGTTCGTAGGAGCCAATGAGATCTGGTAGAACGGCCTCCATTGCTTCAACAACGCTACTGAGCGGGCGCCCGGTTCGCGTGAGCAAGTGATGGAGTGCCCGGCGCTTGTAGTCCTCCATTGTCTCAACGTGCGTATAGTCATGGTGGTAGGGGCCAAAGAATACCACCTGGGGCCTGTATGCCTGGGGATTGAGGTCCTTGATGCAGGCAGGTACCTGGTAGATGCAATGCTTCTTCCATAAGTTGGAGTCTTCAACTCTGTCCACTGGCTTGTTCTTCTCGATCTGTAACATCCAACGACGCCTGCGGTTGCTACTGGCGATCAAATCGGTTGGCGTAGTCATTTCCAATGATATGAAGATACTATGTATCTAGCTCGTTTGCTCTGGACTATATGGTCGACGGGGTATTAATACCTAGCCAATATTTCGTTGTGCACAGAGTTTCTTCGTATAGACTCTTTTGTTTATATCACAAGCTTGGTAGTTTAAACTACGAATCTTATCTACACAATACTTTGCTGTAGATAATTAATTTTGGCATATGGTGCAAAGTACTGTGAAGGAAACTTGATTCATCGTCCTTCGCAAGCTAAGATTTGAATTTGACTTTACAGCCAGGAACGTCCCCTGTATGCAGCTTTAAACAACTATAAGCAACGTGAGGTTTGGTGATGCGGCAGCTAATGATTGGGTGTTGAGTACACTGGCCATTAGTAATGATGCTTCGGCAGAAGGTAAGGTATGTAAGTACACATTGTTTTCTGTTGCTGAAGATATCATTTGCCAAATCGTACGAGGTAGCATGTTCTATATTAAAAATGTTAAGTCTCAACTCAAAGCTAACAATCTGGAAGGGCTTCTGCCCATGATTAAAAATGATACTTACACGTTAAGTTATGCGTGGCTGATTTTAATCCCAGATTGTCCGGTTGTGGAGATGTGCACCATATATAAGTTATTGGGCTGTTCATATTAGATATATGGCTGTTAGTATTTTGTTTAACATGAGTTATACCCATGTAATGCAGCTAGTACATAAATGAAAAGGTAGTGTGTTGTCTTGCGCAAATAGGAAGAGTTTTATCCCACAGGACTCACTCTTAGAACTTTTGTGATCCTTATATGTATGATACATGTGAACTAGTGTCCAAAGGGTCCTGGGGGGAGTATGCTCACCTCCTTGGTAGTTGTGGCAACCACAACACGCACTTGCGTGCCATACCACACTTGGTCGGGCCGGGCACGAGATGTGGGTTGTCAAAATTGTATTCCGTCTTTTGTCTTTTTTTTTTACATAAGGATACAACTACGTGATTAATTATTAATTTAATTAATTGTTTCTTTCCAGAAATGGCCTAATTAATGTTAATAGGAAAGCATTTGCCTCGTGATTCTTCTGACAATGTGTACAAGAGTGACCGGGTGATTGCGTCCTATGAGAATATAATTTTGGTACGTGTAAGACTATAAATAAACTTCTGGTCATTAGGGTTAAATACATCTCACGAACATCAGTCGTCAGTGTACATTCTGGAGTTTTGTAAACCCTAAACCATAGCTTTCTACTGCCACTTCCGGTTTGCTCCGCGGAAACCTTCTCATGTACAAAGCGAGCTCTTCCTTCCTCTCTTCCGAGATGCGGTTTGTTAGGCAATAGTTCCTACAGTGGCTAAGCTTTAGTGGTGGTGCACATCTTCAAGTGTTTGTATCGTTCGTCATCTACACGAATGAGACGTCTTCTACATATTCATGATCGACATTTAGAAGAATGGTGATTATCCAAAAGAATTGTAGGTCGTTGAATTCTTTAAATATCACGTTTATTTTTCAACAAATGATCTAGTCTAGTTCCTAACCTTTATTTCTATTCTCCTATCTTGATTTATTCTCATTTTCTTATCTCGATTGGTCTGGATTGTTAAGTAAATTGCACCTATTGTTGTATGTATTAACGTGAATCTAAAATTTTTAATAGTCGTAAAGAATTCACTTTCCTGTTGTTAGTTAACTATAGCCACTCAAGGTTGTGGATTGAAAATTAACACTTCTAGTATGCCCGAAAACTTTACTGAAACTAATTTTGCTCGTTGACAAGTAGGATGTAAAATGTGAAAGTAGGATGTAAATTTGACTAAATATGGTAAGGTATGATCATATTTTAGAAGAAGATGAACCCAAACATGATGAAACTGTCTCTGATAATGCTAATTTAATCATACCTAGAATAAGGGTGATAAGACGTCCCAAGGGTTGATTTCATTTGCATTAAACAACAAATTATATGATTCATACTCAAAGACACATCTTACTACCTCCAAGGTTCTTTGAGTGGCATTAGAAAAGAAATACAATATGAAAAATCTAGAAAATGAAAATATTGTCTCTAAATTTATAAAGTTTTAGATAGTTGAGGGTAAATTTATTTTTGATCAAACGCACAATTTTCAACTCTTGGTACAAGAGCTCAAAGATGGGGGCATGAAACTTTCCAAAAAAATTGTTACGATGTCAATCAATGAGAAATTTCCTAAATCTCGGGAGTCGTTTGACATGTCTCTTAAGCATCACAATGGAGACATGTCAATGAACAATCGCATGATGGGCATCAGCATACAAGAAGAGCACCTGAAAGAGAATTATGTCAAGTTACCCATTGATGTTAATCCTAGTATTAATTTAACTATTGTTAAAAAAAGGATAAGAAAGTAAAGCATTCACTTAAACCTAAGACCAAGACCCAGAAGAAATCATAGAGTGAATCTTGTTGGACTTGTGGATAGGTTGGTCACTGGAACAAGGATTGTCCTACAAAGAAGGCAAAGAAATCTGTCACATCTACAACTTAGGAGGATGTGGTCAACATCATGGTTGCATCCTTGAACCTCAATGATGGGTACAAGTCTATAAAACATGAAATCCTCTCTATTTTTAAACCACTATATTGGATAATTGACTTTGGGACTAATTAACATATTTGTATTAGACAAGTCCTTATTGTGTCTTACCAGGCCTCCAAAGGTTGATCAGTGACTTTGGACGATTCCACCACTATAGAAGTCAAAGGTGTAGGATAGGTGGACTTGAATTTTTCTCCAGGAAAGGTTATGATGCTTCATGGAGTCAGACATGTTCCATCAAATCAACACAATATTTATAGTGGTGCAATTTTAGTTAGAGATGATATTAGAATATACTGCAAATGACCTTCATGATTCTTTACTTTTTGGCAAGGGGTATCTACGATGATATGGAGAACCTATTTAAGATTCTTGTTGAACCTATTTTAATTTTTATTTCAAATTTTAATGATATAGTTTTCTGTGCATGAATATTGTATCGTCTAATGTTTGGCACACATGTTTAGGACATGTTAATGTTGGCTCAATGAAACGTATAATAAATTTGAATTTTATCCCTAAATATGAAATTAGTAATAAAAATTTTCAAATTTGTGAGCAAGATAAATAGCCTTGGAAGCCTTTTCATTTTGTGAGTAGGAATTCAGAAATATTGGATTTAGTGCACACATATATCTATAAATTGAATGGGATCTCTACAAGAGATCAAAAGTGTTATTTCATAATTTTTATTGATGATGTAAGCATATACTATTATGTCTATTTACTTAAAAGTAAAAATGAGGCATTGGATAAATTCAAAATTTATAAGAAAGAAGGTGAAAGTCAAGATAGAAAAGTACCTAAGTGATTAAGGTCTGATAGGGGATGAGAATACACCTCGAACTTGTTCTTAGAATTTTGTTAATTCTATGGTATAGTTCATGAGGTTACAACTCCTCGTTCACCACAATCTAATACGATTGTAAAACATAAAAATTGAACCTTGATAGATATGGTTAATTCCTTACTCCGAACCTCATGTCTACCCAACTCCATGTGGGGAGAAGCTTTGAATACATCTTTCCATATTCTATATAAAGTACCCCATAAACATGTAGAAAGCAGTGTGTTTGAGTTATGGAATGGAAGAAAACAATAAAGAAGTGAAACCACCTCTCTACTAAAAATTTGAACAATAGAACCTCCAATCCAAACACACTTCAAAGGTATGCTTGGAGTGGGTGTAAAATTTTCAAATCTCTATTAATGGTATACAAAACAACCAAAGTGTAGCAGCAAAATAAAACATGACTATATACAATTTATAAAACAAGGTAACATCTAAACTTACATCATAAGGATCGATGTAGAGGAAATATAAACCACCTCAAGATTGCCTCCAAGCTTTAACTTTTCAATATAAGTCTAGGTCAACATGATTTGGCATCCAAGTCCTCCACCTAGGGTTAGAAGCATACCCCAACAAGAGAAGAGAAGAAAGAGAAACATCAACAAAGACTGGTATGTGCATACTAAAAAGCAAGTTGAGCCATTTATAAAGAATAAGGGACATCAAAATAAAAGGCTTCCCATGCAAAAGATAAGGACTAGCCAAAGATGGCATAACAGATAAGAATCATCATCATCATAATAGAAGATACTTGCCATGATCAAAACAATAAAGATTGTGCCACATAAGCACATATCAACATTTAGGCACATAACCCATCAAGATTTTTTGGCACATAACCCATCATAAATATCATCAACCTGCATGCATGTGAGATAAATATAGCCCTATAACAATATAAGTAACAATAGCGACCAAGTCTCATAAACTTGAAACTTAATAGAGAAAGGAATACTGCCAATCTCCCAAATATATATAAAATGGGCCAACCCTAATAAAGTTGAAAACCTTGGGTACGAGGTTCCTTTTTGTCCCAAAAAGTAGGAAATATCACATCTTCTCGGCAAAAAATAATACATCTGCCATAAAAAAACCAATGCAATTATATTACTCCAGTGCTACTAAAACACATGGCATGTTAATTGTAGAGGCAAGTAAAAAATATAGTCAGATTATACCAACTAGTCACCACATAAGTGACCAACATATACATCCACCTCATAAGTGGGAAAAAGACATCACATGTCAACATATAGAGTTCCATCATGTACAAAACATATGAAAAGAGTCCAAAAGAATATCCACGATCACATGATCAATAACAAATAAGGTTGTTTACATCAACCATAATTTTCAAAATAAAAGATATATGTGTAAGCTATTGTCCATAGGTCCAAGAGAAAGAAGAATATATGTGATTTATCAACATAGAATAATAGGGTATGCAAACATACATCAACTTCAAATCCCAAAGGCAGTCACTTCTAGGTCCAAGCCTAGGCCTTTAAAGAACCTATAATGCATATATGTGGAATTTGGGTCAGGTTTCCATCAATTATTCAAAACCCTAAAATTGCCTTTTTTAGTATTGGTAAATTAGGTTATCAAAACCATGCCACATTTTAGATTATGTTATAAATAGTCCAAAACATCTTTTCTTATATTTTTCTCACTTATAAATATTTAGTTATGAATTTTGCAAGATAATTCCGTTTTATTTTGATCCATCAAAATCACATGCTATTTAACATTGGATTTAGGTTATAAAACTTATATCATTACATAGGCCTTATTTTTATGATTTTAGTACATATTTTTCTTTATTTTTTTGAGGCATAGATTATTTATTATGGATTTTATAAAAAGTGACCAATCAAATAATAGCATAAATCCATGTCATTGGAAATCCAATGAGTAACCAGGCCAGCTGAGTTGATCCAAACATGGGCGGCCAACTCAGTCGGTCCCACCGAACAGGCTGCAAAGTTGCCTCAAAACTAGATTAAACAAACACACATGAAAAGACCAAATCACCACTAAAATGAGAAAATAAGAGCAGGGGAAAAAGGAGGGTAGGAAAGGTATTGACCATAGGGGATTCATCCTTATTGAAATAATCACAACACAAATAATGGTGACGACATCCATTGCCTTCTCACTAGGATCTTGGGTGTAGAGGTTAGAAGCCCGCACTCAAAAGATGTGAAACCAACTTGCCATCATCACGTTAAGACATAGATCAAAAAGCCAAATAAAACCATGTAGAAAAAGTATAGAAGCAAGTCCGGATTAAGGCAGAGTAGGAGAAATCGATAAGAGGGAGTTACAATGCATTTTAATGAACTAAAGTTAGGGTAAGCTTTGCCTAACTAAATCGAACACAGGGAGCCCAACATCACATGACAACGATGCCAGATGCTTTAGTGCCGAGGGGGATCCAGTGAGTCACCGACTAATGTCTAGGGTAGAAGAGCCCCGAGCTAGAAAAACCAACCCAAGATGCCACAGAGAAAAAGGGTGAAGCAAGGGTCATTTTGGCGGGAGTAATAGAGAACTGGAGGTGAAAAGTGGCCATGGCGGCCCGAGAAGAAGGTAATGATAAACTCATCAGAGCAGACGATGAGGTCACAATGTAGATTCAATTGAGGGAGGAGGAGAGGCACAAGGGTCCAAGGAATGAATCAAAGTAACCGCTTGAGAAGGAGCTACAACGGGGAACCTCCAATGAAAAATGGTGGAGAAGACCTCTTTGGGGGTTTCCTCATTTAAGAGAACCATGGTCATATATATATATATATATATATATATATATATATATATATATATCAAAGGAATCAAATTCATCTCCCTAATACAACAGAGAAGAAATCTCAGAATTTCATTGAGAATTGAAGAAGATATGAGTGATGGAAAAAATTGCCATACTGTTCACACCAAGCGGGCTCTCCTACTCGAGGTAGGAGATGACCCGAGCACTGTCAGATCCAAAATCAACGGACAAGGTCAAACACTACAGTAACGGGAAATAAAATCCAACACGTGACATATTACAAATCAGAACCTATAGTCGGAAAAGAAATCGAATAAAGTATTGCATTAAATTCATTTCTTTTTTTCTCTCTCCTCTTTCGAGGGTGCAAACAAGTCCCAAATCAAATGAAATTTTGCGTAGAGGCTAATTAAAGCATTTAGATTCTTATTATGCAATTATATTTTCCTTTTGAAAACTTTTAATTTGTTAAATAAATCAAATCATATTTTCTCTTTCCTCCATTAATGACATTGGGATTATCCAAATTTGATTAATTTTGACCCACAAGTCATATTTAATGTGTTGGATATGAATTTTCCATCAATTTACATGTTGGAGTTATTTGTATATTTATTTAATATTTTGAAGGTTCTACACACTTTCTCTCTCCTGATTACACATTTAAACAAACTTTCTCCAAATTGGATGTAAATTCACCGAAAGGCTATATTTATTATGTAGATTATGAATCTAAGATTATTTTCTTATTTTTGAATCATTTATTCTTTAATTTAATATTTTGAGGAAACACACATCTTTTCTTTCCAATTTGAATTAAATTAATTGTTATTATGTGAATAATGTGAAACTTGACTCCCAAGGTAATTGGGACACAATGAACATGAAATTAAAATTATTTTTCACTTTTGGGATTTCTTTTAATGAGATATGTCATATGGTAGTGGCCCGTTATCTTAATTACTTATTCAATTAAGTTCTTTATCATCTTATTACCATCCAAATGAATTATGTGACATAGTAGATTACATTATTCATGCATTAGATTATAAGGAACATTCTCTTAAGCCTAACCTCAACCTTATTTGTCTAAGCCCAAAAGGTAAAACTTCTAGGGTAGGGTTCCAGATCTGGTGTGTTACAAAAACTGAGTCAGAAATATCTTTGAGTGTGGGGGTGCCTTGCTAAGGTACTTATACCTATACATAAAAGAAAGAAATTGGAACCTAAAACGGTTGATGTCATCTTCTTCGATTATTTAGAGACAAGTTATGCCTATAGATTCTTGATTGTAATATCTCATATCTTAGGCATTGAGGTCAATACAATTGTACAATTATGTGATGCTACACACTTTGAGTAGGTGTTTCCCATGAAATTGGGTGTGCTCGGTGAAGTATCTCAATAGATTTCTTTTACCACAGGTTCCATTCTTAAGCCCGTGGAAAGGATGACAAATGTGGGGGGTGATTCAGAAAAATCTATTTCTAAATCTGATGGTTCTAAAGAAATGGTTGAACCAAGGATAAGTAAACAGACAAGGACATCCAAGGACTTTTGGAAGTGAGTTTCTCACTTAAAATTTTATAGATAATGCTATAAATTTCAAACAATCAGTGGATTATCCAAAAGCTAAGTTTTAGAAAGAAGACATTAATAATGAAATCCAATCTATTCTCTCAAATGAAACTTGAGAATTAGTGGATTTGCCTCTTGATTATTCTGTAGTTGGATGCAAATGGATATTTAAGAAGAAACTTAATGCAAATGGGACAATGAATAAGTATAAAGCTAGGTTAGTTGCTAAGGGTTACACACAAAGGGGAGGAATAGATTATTTTGATACCTAATTTCCTATTTCTCGTATGACCACAATCTGAGTGCAAATAGCATTGGCTTCCATTTATAATCTTTGTGTCCATTAGATGGATGTGAATATTGTGTATCTTCAAGAAGAGATATATATGGAACAACCTGAGGGATTTGTGGGATGTGGGAATGAGTCCAAGGTGTATAAACTTGTTTAAGTCAATAAATGGCTTGTTACAAGCCCCTAAGACATGGCATGAGAAGTTTAATTCTAGGATTTCATTGTTTGTCTTTGTTTCTAATAAATTTGGTAAGTGTCTCTAATGTAAAGTCGTCCATGATGGATCCACTTTGTTATGCTTATATCGATGATATCCTACTTTTTAGTTCTGATATGAAAGTAATAATGAAATAAAATAATTCTTATGTAGAAAGCGTAAGATGAAGGATATGGGTGTCGTTGATGTGATGTTAGGGCTTAAAATCATAAGGTCTACTAATGCTATAACTCTCTCTAGGTTTGAATATGTTGAGAAGATAGTGGAGAGGTTTGAGTACACATCACAAAAATCTATTAAGACTCCATATGATTCATCCAAGGCCTTGTTCAAGAATGATATTGGTGTTCTAGTGTCTCAATTAAGACACTATCATATTATCAAAAGTTCGATGTATCTTGTGAACTGCACACTTCCAAACATTATGTTTGCCATGAGAAAGTTTAGTAGATATACAAGTTGAGGTATAAGAAGGGGACTTGTTCCCTTGAGATTATTTATAGAAAATATCCTTCTGTAGTCAAAAGATATAGTGATACAAGATGGATTTCCATGAACTTTGGGAGTAATGGTGTGTTAGGATATGTATTCTTATTGGGAGGAGGTCTTGTTTCCTGGAGATCTAAGAAAGTGACCATATTGTCATAGTCTACTTTTGAGGCAGAGTTGTGTGCTTTAGCTCAAACTGGACTGGAAGTTGAATGGCTACATGGACTTATGTTCAATTTACCTTTGGTAAAGAAGCCCCATCCTACAATTTCATTTCATTGTGATAGCACTACACCATTTCTAAGATAAAGAGTTCCAAGTACAATGAAAAAACAATGTAGCCACATCCAAGTCAGACTCAATTGTGTAAGGGAATTAGTTTCTGATGAACTCATGGTTGTGGACTACATTGGTACAAAAGATAATACAGTTGATCCTTAAACTAAAGGTCTTACCTTAACATTAGTGGAAAAATCCAGGTTGGGGATGGGACTGAAACCCCTTTAGATTCCTAGGCAGTAGTAACCCAACCCAAAAGTGTAGAGATCCCACATAGTGGGTTAAATGTGGTAATAAAAAGTTGTTGGGTGAATCAAATGACACTAGGTTTTTTATTTGATGCTTCTTGTCTCTATGTCTCTATCCCATAGGAAACCTATTAGTGTCATGATGACAAGTTACTAAGACATTAGTATTTTGAATGGTTCCAAGTCTTAGGATAGGATGTTAGCATTACATCTTTGGATACTCTGACTAAATGATTGATTTTTTGTAGGCCGCAACTGGGGGAATTGGTTCGTTCCCTGATCTCAATCAAGATATATCTTTTGGATGCATGGCCTTAATGCATCAAATTTGTTTTCTACCATGTCTTTATTGTGTTGTTACCAACCTATACTATTGCAACTAAGGTTCAAGTTCAAAACTTTAGTTCACCTAGTTCTTGTGGGGGTCACATTTAGTTAACATAAATTGATTCAAATCAAAAGGTATTTATTAAAAGCACAATATGGATGATTGATTGGAAGAGCACACTACACATTGGACTTTATGGGGGGTTGTTATATGTATGGTTGTTAGACAGTTGTTTAACATGGGTTAAGCCCAATGTAGTGCAACTAGTACATAGAGGAAATAGTAGTGTGTTGTTTTGTGTAAATGGGAAGAGGTTTTATCCCACATTGCTCACTCCTAGAACTATTTTGGTCCTTATATGTAGGATGACATATCACACTAGTGTCCAAAGGGTCCCAGTGGAGAGTATGCTCATCTCCTTGGTGGGTGTGGTGACCAAGGCATACAAGCATGCATGCACACATGCCACGCCACACCACACCACGCTTGGCCTACCCTAGCTGGGCACGGGCTCGAGCTTGTGGGTTGTGGGAATTTTCTTCTTTCTACTGTCTTATTTTCACACAAGGATATAGATATATAATTAATTATAAATTTAATTAGTTGTTTCTTTCTGAAGTGGATTTAATTAATCCTAATTGGAAATTGTTTGCCTTGCAGTTTTTCTCGCTATGTGTACACGTGCGGCCATGTGATTGCATCTTAAGGGGAATAGGATTTCAGTTTGTGTAAGAATATAAATAATCTTCCCGTCATTAACGTTAAACACATCTCACAAACATCATTTTTCAACATTTGCTCTAATGTTCTGCAAACCCTAAACTAAAGCTTTCGATTGTTTCTTCTAAACTACTATGCCGAGACCTTCTCCTTTGTGAAGCCAGTTCTTCCTCCTCTCTTATGAGACACGGTCAGTTAGGCTATCGTTCCTGGAGTCTCTGAGTTGTACTAGTGGTGCATATCTTCAAGTGTTTACATCATTCATCATTAACACGAATGAGACATCTTCTACAAATTTGTGACTGGGTCGTCTAGAAGAATGGAGCCTATTCAGAAGGATTGTGGGCCGCTAAATTCTTTAAGTATCACATTTGTTTTTCAATGAATGCTCTGGTCTGAGTTCTTAACCTTTATTTTTGTTCTCCTACATTGTTTTATTATACATTTTCTTATTCGGATTAACATGGACTGTTAATTAAATTGCACCTTTTGTAGTTGTATGTAACAGTATAAATCTAAAATTTTCAATAAGTCCTCCCATTCCCATTTGGTTTTTGAATGGAACCCCAACTAGATTATATATTGGGCCAAATGTTTCCCCCTCAGTTTCTCTAGTACAAGTGGTATCGAAGCCCATTTTGGGCTTGGTCTTTGCACCTTTGTGAAATACAATATTGGGTGGTGGAATTTATGGGCTCACACATGAGGGGAGATTGTTAAGCCACGTATGAAAGAATTTTGTGCCATATTGTCTGCTTGTGGAGAAGTACACCCATATATAAATCATTAGGCTATTCCTCCCATTGCCAGTTGGTTTTGGGACTGAACCCCAACTAGATTATATATTTCCCTTCCCTCCTCAGTTTCTCCCCTACACACATAATATGAGGGGTAATACGCACATTGGTAAATTTTTATCTATTTTTGTGAAAGGGATATATCATACATAGTCTATCTAGAGGAGTGAGACATTTAAATTTGGTTTATATGCTTGATTCCCCCCTCCATATATGATGAATATAATGATTCCCCAATATTACAACCATAATAATAAAATTCAAAGACCATTTCTTTGCGGACGTTGATACATTGCACCTCTATTGTTTTTCATTATTGAGAAAACCTCTCTTGTAGACGGACTACTTTGTAACCATTACACTAATTTGAAACTCCTTAGGCCTTGGGTGCCCCGTCTACCAGGGAACCTTTTAATTCACATTATTGGTTGGGATGTACAACATGCATAATTTCTAAGAAATAGCTCTTAGTGGGAGTAAAACTATGGATTCATCAAAAAGCTTTATCAAGCTCGACCACCTAAGATACTCCTTACAATCATCACACGCTCTTTCATGATACACACTTACTACAAAAATCTCACTATGATTTGAACTTGTTAATTCAAAAGGTTACTATCATTGATGTACAAAAGTGTATTGGAGATGGAGAGAGAAACAATAACCTTTTTGAAATCAAGTTTCATGTCATTTTTGGAAATGGACTATATCTGTTACGACCCCACCTCCCGATAACCCCCAATTAAGGGAGACCGAGAGGTTGAAGCCGCACCCATAACTTCCGGATCAAAGGTTCGGCAATTAACAAAGAATAATTACCAAATTTTAACATACTAAACGGGAAAAACTATAAGAAAATAATCTTTTGCATACCTTTTTGAAAACATGGATCTCTAAACTTCTATCCACTTATGGATTCGAATCTAACTAATCCTCCTTGTATTTTACTTCATGTATTTCACAATATGACGATTTACTATTTGTCCTTTTGGCTTGAACATAAAACGCTGACAAACAAAACGTCGGTCAGCCAAAGCTGGTATGTGGGGGAAACAATAAATGTGCAACTATGATAACAATGTAATCATTCAATTAATCATTTAACAACCAAGATTACATTTTAAACTCATTTTGCCATCAATTCTACCTTTTATTCATGAAAAGACCCTAATTGCTGCATTTAGGATATTTATTCAAAATGAAGGACTTTAGTGCTCGAAAAAGATTAGAACCATCATATCACAACATTTTTTACAATTTTCAAATTAAATATGATCTTATCCTCTTTTACCCTAAATTAGGGTTTCTAAATGCTTAATTATTCTCCTATGGGGAAAAAACCCTAAATCATGCAATTTTACATCTAAATCAGGTTCAAATCTAACATTATCATTCAATAGGTTATTAATACTTCAATTAACCCATTAATCATTCTAGATTCAACCTTTAATCACAAAAAGGGTTTTTAACTTAACTTCAATGCATTTTTCATCAACTTATTGTACTTTTGCAATTAGGAATGGAATCAATTTTTAATATCATTTTTATTAGATTCCTCATTTTCTCCTAATCAATTTTCATATATGAAGTTCCTTCATCAGACCTTTCTACTAATTACTACAATTTTTGCAAGAAAAAGCAATTTCTAGATTTTCTAGTCAAAGAGGCTGCTTACCTTTCCTTTTTGGAAATACGAGAATCGTAGGATCATCACTTTGGTTATTAGTTGACTCGATCTCATGGTTGTAGCCACTCGTACCCACTATCCTTGTTCTTGAGGCATGAAACAAGTTGCACTGTGGATTCCCTTCACGAGCCTATCGTGGATCATAATCGGATGGCTCTCCTCTCTTCCCCTTCCTCTTTTCTACACACAGAACCTACGACGCCACCACGGTGGAAGCTCGTCAGTTAAATGATGATTGAGAGATAGAGAGTGTGTTTGGGGCCAAAAAGATGTCGTCCGAGTTCTCAGGATCTGGGCGAGGCTAGAGGTGGTCCTTTTTATAGGTTTTGGGGCTCCCTTAGGGCTTCCCAGCCTTGTCGCCACCCAAGCCTTTAGGCGAGTTGGGTTTTTCTTCTAGAATCCTCAAAACACCCAACAAGTCGGGTCCGTTGGGGGAGATTTCATCTCACGAACCCACCCGTGTCCTTGCCTTGCTTTCTCGTGGTGCATATTGCGAGAAAAAAGGATTGGAAAAAGCCCCTCCTCCTTTCCCTTTGCGACCAGGTAAGACGATGCACAGTTGGTGTCAGATCCGTGGTCCCTTGGACCATGTGGAGATCCGATGACTGTCGTTAGTTCCATCCCTTTCCTATTCCTTTTCTTTTAATCAAAAATATTGTGACATTTAAATGAAAGCTCAACACTTTAGGGAACTTCTAAAAATCGTATCTCTCAAACCGATTATCCCCTTAATCCCAAATTTTGAGGGAAAGTTATTAAGAACTTTATATACCTCTCTGAGAAAATTTTGATCATTATATAACAGAAAACGTGCCTTTTCTTTAGGTACAAAATATCACTTAATTATATATATTTCCCACATATTTTCTCTTTCCTTTGCTTATTAAATTATTATTCCGAGTTCCTTGAACCTCAAGGAACCTTAATGGCTCAAAGACCCATCTTGGGAATATACATTGACCTTTTATTTATCTTTTATCCTTTATTTCCCATAATCTTATTTATTTCTTATCAAAATATCTCTTTTTGAGGATTTCTCTTTCTCTTACTCTTATTTTCTTGCTTGGCATTCCTTTTAACATTAGGAATCCTTGGGATACAAAATCCCACTCAGGATAACTCAATTACATCTGTTTTCACTTATTTTCTACATTTTACCATTATTTTCAATTTCTTTCATAATGAAGAAATACTTAATTGATCTTTTATTTTCTTATTGCCTTTTCTTTGCAACTTTGGACTCCTTGAAACCCAAGGAACCCAAGAGGCACGAAACCACTCTTTGGATTTGCCTTCTAGAGGTTTCCACATCATTCTTTTCTCAAAACTCAATTATTTATTTACTAATTTCATAATTGAATTTCCTTTCTTTATTTCCTTGTTGTTGGGCCCAATAGCCAATAAAGCCCACAACACAATCATCAAGGCTATTGTAAAAGAAATCCATTTATTCAAAACAATATATACCATTATTTGTTCAATTATCTTTAAAATGAGAAATTACATTTCTCACCAATTGAACCCAAAAATTGGGGTTGTAACATCCTTCCCCTCTTATATGAATTTTTTCCTCAAAATTCTATCAAGCAAACAAACAATCCAGGTTAAGACTTTTCCATGTCCATCATTGGCCCCTATGTGGCTTCACCGTACTCATGGTGCTTCCAAAGAACCTTTATCATCACATATTCTTTTCTCTGAGTTCTTTCATCCTGGCGTCTATAAACTACAAACTGCACAGGTGACTCAGGCCATTTCAGCCTCCCTTGGGGCTCACTAGGTTCATTGTTCAGCACATGGTCGGGTACCTCACATAATACTCTAAATTGGACACATGGAACTCATCACACATTACTTTATCTTGAGGGGTACGGTCAAACTTAACCTTCTCCACCAGTCCATCTCAATGGACCCATGTATTAGGGACTCATATTTATTAGCTATAGCTCAGAGGGGTCGGATTTTCATGTCACATATTCTCCCACAGTGAACTTCATGTCAGTCTACTTTGCATCTGCTCATGACTCACGTCATCTCTAGGCTCCTTTCAGCCATTACACGATCAAAGCGACTTCATCTACACACACTGTGGCCCTTTTCTAACCATCATGTGGTCCTTCCACCAACATCACCTTACTGAAGTGGTGACCGACACAACCTCTCTTACACAGCTTCCTATAAAACCTGATACTAGCTATTGTGGTCATCGTCACATCTTCCATAGGACAAGAACTGTCTCTAGATATCACCCTAAATGAGCACATATGCTCTCATTAGACCCTTTAGTCAGGATCATACTAACCATTAGTTATTGGTGATGAACTATACTAAAATCGAGTCCTTCATGTACCTACTTCCCCTTACGGAAGTGAACCTTTAGGATATACTCAAGGAATTTTAAACTCGATTCATGGTGTAGTTGAATCATCTATCTCATGAGTAGTTCAACCAGATTTGTCTCGTGATAGAACTCTCTCTTTCTCATATCATCTAGGTAAGGCGATCTACCATAACCCATATTACCTTTCGACCTTCCTTGGCCCAGGGGAGACTTACAACATCCATAGTGATGAACTCCCTTTCTCTTTCAGGTACTCTTTATCCCTTACATCTATGCACTGGGTTACTGGTGTTCGTCCCTCTCCCTCGGCTTGCATGGCCACATACAACCTCATCTCCATGATCCATAGTACCGCTACCACTCATCATCTCAGTAGTACCATGGTGTATGGTGATCATGATTTCCTGTATGTCATGATTCCTCAAGATTGATTCTCTAAAACCATAAACCACTCTCATCAGGGTTTATCACCTTCTTTTCCAAAGAAGTACATCTGAGGTTCTACCACCATCCTTTCATTGCATCAAGGACTATATTGGCTAACCAAACAACCATTAACTGATATCATTGCATCAGAGTGTTAGCCAAACATATCTTCTTTTCCAAACTTAGGGTTAGTCTAACAACCTCTTCTAGCCAAACTAGGCAGATATATCTCAACCAGAGCATCCATTACCACTTCACCTTCTTATGTATTAGGTAACATTGAGGACATACACTTCCATGTATTTCACTTATCGACTCACATCAAACTTCTATGTTTATCTTCATCAAGAACACCCTCTGATTTCATCATCTTGGTGATCAAAACTCAACCTGGTAAAACTTGTAAGTTCCACATATCTCATTATAAAATATTCTCAAAAGATGACCACTTCATTCCTCTTAGTGTTGGTAAACCGTCCATGCATCATTCACTACACCCGAGTATGTTATCTTCTCTGTACCCATATCTCGTGGCAACGTTCCAACCCACATCATCTTTATCCTTGGTGTATGGCATGTGTATTGTCCTATCTCTCTCTCCCATAACAAGAGGAAATAAGCATTTGGATGCAGTCCAAATACAGAGTTCTTCCTGTTCCAAGAGTAGAGATGGTACATCCCACCTTGCCAGTACACCTTTAAATCTAAGTTGAAACATGCCTCATGTGTCACTTCATCACAATCATCTCGATATCAAAGTTACTTCCATGGAAAGCTGGTCTCAAACCTACTTGGGTTTACACACAACCCTTGGTCATCTCCTCGAGGTCTATAGGGTGCCGACACTTTTGGGGTCATCCCTCTTCCCTTATGCATCCAGAGAGTGCCCTACTCATCTGCCCTTCGGGTCCCATGAGTTCATGAAGGTGATCAATATCCTAACACATGGCCCTCAGACAATGATAGCTATTACCTCCCGACCCTATGGTCATGTGCAACTAGGGAATTAGGCAACTCCTACCTTCATCGATCTTATCCCTACCTGACCCTAGGATAGACTTAGGATTCCATTTATAATACATGTCCAACTTAGAAACTTACCCAAGCCTTCATCATCTCTCTTTGTATACATGGGCTGACATTCATCCTTTCATAGGGGTCATGGTGATCTGCCTACCTTGATCAGGCCCCTTACCGGTTACCTCCATGGTAACACATCCATATGCACTTAGAGATGGATATCTATGGGTCTACAGGTTCATTCTCATACCATGTACATTTCACTTAGCTTCTCAAGATCCTATGAGACCTCTTTAGGTTACCTTAAACCAACAAAATTGATATACACCCTACCAAAGGGGTCCCTCTCCCAGGATGGGAGGAAAACTATCTCTTGACAACAAGGTCACAAAAGCTCTTAGGTCTAGGGTTTACATCCACATGAACCTACTTAACCCTAGCAAGCTATTAAGGTGCAAGCAGATCACCTACTGAACCATGCTAGGTCATACTTGTTCTCATCCTCCATATTGGATCAAGATCATACCTTCTCATGTCATCACTAAGATGTGAGGGGTTCACCAAACATACCTTTAATCTTAAGGGACTTCCCTTTTCCTCTATACATGAGGAGTACAATGCTCGAAACTATAGCAACTTAATTCTCATCATGAGCATTAGGTACACCACTTCCCCTCTTAGGCCTAGGAACCCTAGGTTCATGTTCTTGATGTCCAGCTGTTTGTTCAACCTCTTAACCACAAACCAAACATGTACCGGGTATGACATACACTTCATGTCATCCTTCTCCTCGATCAACACTTTAAAGTTAAGTCCTCCTCAAGTACAACCAGCAAGGTACAAGGCCTCACAACTTGATACTTAAACCTCCCCAGGGTCTAAGGCATACTTGTCTTATCTCGGTAGGTACACTCTTATATTGTAGGCACATAGGTTCTAGAAGCTCCATCCTCTCTTTAGGGTTTGGTTCCTCTAAAGGCAACCAAGATATCATCAGCATCCAGGGATCATGCATGAGGCAATCACCAAAATCCACTTAGGTCACATCATCCTCAACTCCCTACTTTTCCTCATATCTCAGGGTCTAGGATTCCAACCTTCTTGCTTGGTTTCCTACAACCAACCTCACCATTAGAGGTCCTTTCTTCATGAAGGATCAACCTCAAAAGCATGCCCCTACCTGGATGAAGCCTATGTTCAACTTATGTTTGCTTCAAGGTTATCCATATCCCCTTATGCTTATCACATAAGCTATCCACCAAACTCTCCTGGCCAGAGTTTCAATCTATTGCTCGCACTACCGATACCTTTTGTGTGTCTATTATACCGTTCTCATATAAGCTCATGGGGTTTTCATGGGTTCTTCTCTAACCTTGTCAATTAAGGAGCTATCCTTCACTCTAACATGCACGACCCTTCCCAGGGTGGGGTCGCCAGAGGTACTAGGTCATCCAACCACTCATGGCTCATACATTATCTAAGGCATGTCCATCCAAACACCTGGTCTAACTCATCATACCATCTCACTCTCTATCCTTCACTTAGGGTTAGAGTTAGCATCATCCTCAGAGGATGTGCCAGGTCTCTACTTGAAATGGAGATCTCTATCTCCAAGACTAACTCTCATTACTTATCCTCCTGACAAGAAGGTCTAGCCTCAAGTCTATTCTGAGGACATGACAACTTATGTCATACGGCCTAAGCATGTATCTATTCTTTAGTTTGCACTTAATCTATTAATCTTATGTCCATGACATCTTATTTACATGCTTTTCATTAATTTGATGGAGGATTCCTTAGACCTTATTAATCTTACCCATACCTCAAGAGGGTGAGGAGAAGAGGGAAAAACCGTAATCCTAAAGGTCCTTAACAGAATTTGTGATGAGAAGGGATGAATAAGATGAGAAAGTCTTAAAGGTATCTTATTTCGATTCATACCCTAAGAGTTTGGCCAGGCAGTCAAACGGATCTGGGAGTCCTCGTATTCTGACTAGTGGTGCGGAGGAAAATATTTCTAGCCCCCGGTCGTGATCCTTTTCTAGACACCTATGTTTTTCGGATAATCCTCTAATAACACCCTTGGGTTCTATGGAGTTTGTAAAATTTAATAATTATTAATGGTTAACTGAGGAACCTAAGATCTGATACCAAATGTTATGACCCCAGCTCCCGATAACCCCCAATTAAGGGAGACCGAGAGGTTGAAGCCGCACCCATAACTTCCGGATCAAAGGTTCGACAATTAACTAAGAATAATTATCAAATTTTAACATACTAAATGGGAAAACCCGTAAGAAAATAAACTTTTGCATACCTTTTTTGAAAACTTGGATCTCTAAACTTCTATCCACTTATGGATTCTAATCTAACTAATCCTCATTGTATTTTATGTCATGTATTTCACAATATGATGATTTACTGTTTGTCCTTTTGGCTTGAACCTAAAACACTGACGAACAAAACGTCGGTCAGTCGAAGCTGGTATGTGGGGGAAACAATAAACGTGAAACTATGATAACAATGTAATCATTCAATTAATCATTTAATAATCAAGATTACATTTTAAATATAAATCTGCGATCCATGAGTATACTATCATCTGTGCTATCCCTACAGTGGACATGGGTACTACCTTCCTTACGGTAGATCCCCATTAAACCCCTCATGGTCCCACCTATCGGTGAACTAGTTTCTAGGGTTGAGTCACATGGCACTACTCGTAAGTAGCCCACTCCTTAACTCATGGCAGGATAATGGGTCTCATGGCACTACACTTGGTAACCCAATTTCTAACCCACGATAACCTAGACCTTACTCTAGATTACCCCTTTTTAGCCTTTACAAGACACAGAGGTGGACCCGGATCTAGCCAGTTATACATGTATATTCATAGTGATAGTCATAGTCACTCTATAGTTGCATGAAATAAAAGCATCCAACAGTTATTTCAAGCCATGAGGGAAACGTCGATAAAATCCTTGGAAAACTAGTTGGGATAATCATAAGCGTAACCACATACCTGATTTGATGATTTCACAAACATTAAGCAAATCCAACCAAGAATGCAATCCAAGCAAGCAATCACATAATTCCTGAAAGAATATGTACTCTATTTATTACACACTTTATCAAGAATCTACTTTATTGACTTGGATTCACTTTCTAGGGTTGTTGTATCCATTTTAGGGTTTCATTTTGCAATTAGGGTTTCCCTTCATCTTTTAGCATCTTAAACCCTAATTTTATGCCATTACTCATAAACCCTAATTATCTCATCTATTCTTCAATATGAAGGTTATCTTAACAACATATAACTCTATTTTCATATTACAGGCACATTAATCATCAATTAATTTCATTAAGCTTCTTTTTCATTAAAGCTACTATTTTTATCCTTTTAATCCATGACAAGATAATTATGTGCATCTATCATTAATTTAATGTTCATTAGGGTCTAATTAACATATAAACTCATTTTGCCATCAATTCTACCTTTTATTCATGAAAAGACCATAATTACTGCATTTAGGATATTTATTCAAAATTAAGGACTTTAGTGCTCAAAAAATATTAGAACCATCATATCACAACATTTTTTTTACATTTTTCAAATTAAATATGAGTGTATCCTCTTTTACCCTAAATTAGGGTTTCTAAATGCTTAATTATTCTCCTATGGGGCAAAAATCCTAAATCATTCAATTTTACATCTAGATCAGGTTCGAAACTAACATTATCATTCAACAGGTAATTAATACTTCAATCAACCCATTAAGAATTGGAGATTCAACCTTTAATCACAAAATAGGTTTTTAAATTAACTTTAATGCATTTTTCATCAACTTATTGTACTTTTGCAATTAGGAATGGAATCAATTTTTAATATCATTTTTATTGGATTCCTCATTTTCTCTTGATCAATTTTCATATATGAAGTTCCTTCATCAGACCTTTCTACTAATTACTACAATTTTAGCAAGAAAAAGCAATTTTTAGATTTTCTAGTCAGAGAGGTTGCTTACCTTTTATTTTTGGAAATACGAGAACCGTAGGATCATCACTTTGGTCATCGGTTGACTCGATCTCATGGTTGTATCCACTCACACCCACTATCCTTGTGCTTGAGGCATGAAACAACCTGCGTCGTGGATTCCCTTTGCGAGCCTATCGTGGATCATAATCAGATCGCTCTCCTCTCTTCCCCTTCCTCTTTTCTACACACAGAACCTGCGACGCCGCCGTGGTGGAAGCTCATTGGTGAAATGATGATTGAGAGATAGAGAGTGTCTTTGGGGCCAAAAAGATGTCGTCCGAGTTCTCAGGATCTGGGCGAGGCTAGAGGTGGTCCTTTTTATAGGTTTTGGGGCTCCCTTAGGGCTTCCAGACCTTGCCGCCACCCAGGACTTTGGGCGAGTTGGGTCTTTCTTCTAGAATCCTCAAAACACCCAATAAGTCGGGTCTGTTGGGGGTAATTTCATCTCACGAGCCCACCCGTGTCCTTGCCTTGCTTTCTTGTGGTGCATATCGTGAGAAAAAAGGATTGGAAAAAGCCCCTCCTCCTTTCCCTTTGCGACCAGGGAAAATGATGCACAGTTGGTGTGGCGTCAGATCCGTGGTCCCTTGGACCATGTGGAGATTCGACGGCTGTCGTCAGTCCCATCCCTTTCCTATTCCTTTTCTTTTAATCAGAAATATTGTGACATTTAAATGAAATCTCAACACTTTAGGGAACTTATAAAAATCATATCTCTCAAACTGATTATCCACTTAATCCCAAATTTTGAGGGAAAGTTATTAATAACTTTATCTACCTCTTTGACAAAATTTGGCTTATTATATAACAGAAAACGTGCTTTTTCTTTAGGTGCAAAATATCACTTAATTATATACTTCCCACATTTTCTCATTCCTTTTCTTATTAAAATAGTATTCCGAGTTCCTTAAACCTCAAGGAACCTTAATGGCTCAAAAACCCATCTCGGGAATATACATTTACCTTTTATTTATCTTTTATCCTTTATTTCCCATAATCTTATTTATTTCTTATCAAAATATCTCTTTTTGAGGATTTCTCTTTCTCTTACTCTTATTTTCCTCCTTGGCACTCCTTTTAACATTAGGAATCCTTGGGATACAAAATCCCACTGAGTATAACTCAATTACACCCCTTTTCACTTGTTTTCTACATTTTAGCATTATTTTCAATTTCTTTCATAATAAAGAAATACTGAATTGATCTTTTATTTTCTTGTTTCCTTTTCTTTGCAAATTTGGACTCCTTGAAACCCAAGGAACCCAAGAGGCACGAAATCCCACTTTGGATTTTCCTTCTAGAAGTTTCCACATCATTCTTTTCTCAAAACTCAATTATTCATTTACTAATTTAATAATTGAATTTGCTTTCTTTATTTCCTTGTTGTTGGGCCCAATAGCCAATAAAGCCCACAACACAATCATCATGACTATTGTAAAATAAATCCATTTATTCAAAACAAATTATATCATTATTTGTTCAATTATCTTTAATATGAGAAATTACATTTCTCATCAATTGAACCCAAAAATTGGGGTTGCAACATGCTTCCCCTCTTCTAGGAATTTTGTCCTCAAAATTCTATCTAGCAAACAAACAATTCAGGATAAGACTTTTCCATGTCCATCATTGTCCCCTATGTGGCTTCACCGTACTCATGGCGCTTCCACAGAACCTTTATCATCACATATTCTTTTCTCTGAGTTCTTTCATCCTGGCGTCTATAAACTGCATAGGTGACTCAGGCCATTTCAGCCTCCCTTGGGTCTCACTAGGTTCATTGTTCAGCACATGGTCGGGTACCTCACATAGTACTCTAAATTGGACACATGGAACTCATCACACATTACTTTATCTTGAGGGGTAAGGTCAAACTTAACCTTCTCCACCAGTCCATCTCAATGGACCCATGTATCGGGGACTCATCTTTCTTAGCTATAGCTCAGAGGGGTCAGATTTTCATGTCACATATTCTCCCACAGTGATTTGCATGTCAGTCTACTTTGCATCTTCTTATGACTCATGTCATCTCTAGGCTCCTTTCAGCCATTACATGATCAAAGAGACTTCATCTACACGCATTGTGGCCCTTTTCTAACCATCATGTGGTCCTTCCACCAACATCACCTTACTGAAGTGGTGACCGACACAACCTCCCTTACAAAGCTTCTTATAAAACCCGATACCGGCTATGGTGGTCATTGTCACATCTTTGATAGGACAAGAACTGTCTCTAGATATCACCCTAAATGAGCACATATGTTCTCATTAGACCCTTTAGTCACGATCATACTAACCATTAGTTATTGGTGATGAATTATACTAACATCGAGTCCTTCATGTACCTACTTCCCCTTACGGAAGTGAACCTTTAGGATATACTCAAGGACTTTTGAACTCGATTGATGGTGTAGTTGAACCATCTATCTCATGAGTAGTTCAACCAGATCTGTCTCATGATAGAACTCTCTCTTTCTCATATCATCTAGGTAAGGCGATCTACCATAACCCATATTACATTTTGACCTTCGTTGGCCCAGGGGAGACTTACAACATCCATAGTGATGAACTCCCTTTCTCTTTCGGGGACTCTTTATCCCTTACATCTATGCACTGGGTTACTGGTGTCCGTCCCTCTCCCTCGGCTTGCATGGCCACATGCAACCTCATCTGCATGATCCATAGTACTTCTACCACTCATTATCTCAGTAGTACCGTGGTGTATGGTGATCATGATTTATTGTATGTCATGATTCCTCAAGATTGATTATCCAAAACCCTAAACCACTCTCATTAGGGTTTTATCACCTTCTTTTCCAAAGAAGTACATCTGAGGTTCTACCACCATCCTTTCATTTCATCAAGGACTAGACTGGCTAACCAAACAACCATTAACTGATCTCATTACATCAGAGTGTTAACCAAACATATCTTCTTTTACAAACTTAGGGTTAGTCTAACAACCTCTTCTAGCCAAACTAGGAAGATATATCTCAACCAGAGCATCCATTACCACTTCACCTTCTTATGTATTAGGTAACATTGAAGACATACACTTCCATGTATTTCACTTATCGACTCACATCAAACTTCTATGTCTATCTTCATTAAGAACACCCTCTGATTTCATCATTTTGGTGATCAAACCTCAACCTGGTAAAACTTGTAAGTTCCCCATAGCTCATTATAAAATATTCTCAAAATATGACCACTTCATTCCTCTTAGTGTTGGTAAACCGTCCATACATCATTCACTACACCCGAGTATGTTATCTTCTCTGTCCCCATGTCTCGTGGCAACTTTGCAACCCACATCATATTTATCCTTGGTGTATGGCATGCGTACTATCCTATCTCTCTCTCCCATAACAAGAGGAAATAAGCATTTGGCTGCAGTCCAAATACAGAGTTCTTCCTGTTCTAAGAGTAGAGATGGTACATCCCACCTTGCCAGTACACCTTTAAATCTAAGTTGAAATGTGCCTCATATGTCACTTCATCACAATCATTTCGATATCAAAGTTACTTCCATGGAAAGCTGGTCTCGAACCTACTTGGGTTAACACACAACCCTTGGTCATCTCCTCGAGGTCTATAGGGTGCTGACACTTTTGGGGTCATCCCTCTTCCCATATGCATCCAGATAGTGCCCTACTCATCTGCCCTTTTGGTCCCATAAGTTCATGAAGGTGATCAATCTCCTAACCCATGTCCCTCAGACAATGATAGTTGTTACCTCCTGACCCTATGGTCATGTGCAACTAGGGAATTAGGCAACTCCTACCTTCATTGTTCTTATCCCTACCTGACACTCGGATAGACTTAGGATTCCATTTATAGTACATGTCCAACTTAGAACCTTACCAAAGCCTTCATCATCTCTCTTTGTATACATGGGCTGACATTCATACTTTCATATGGGTCATGGTGACCTGCCTACCTTAATCAGGCCCCTTACCGGTTACCTCCATGGTAACACATCCACATGCACTTAGAGATGGATATCTATGGGTCTACAGGTTCATTCTCATACCATGTACTTTTCACTTAGCTTCTCAAGATCCTATGAGACCTCTTTAGGTTACCTTAAACCAATAAAACTGATATACACCCTACCAAAGGGGTCCCTCTCCCAGGATGGGAGGAAAACTATCTCTTGACAACAAGGTCACAAAAGCTCTTAGGTCTGGGTTTACATCCACATGAGCCTACTTAACCATAGCAAGCTATTCAGGTGCAAGCATATCAGCCACTGAACCATGCTAGGTCATACTTGTTCTCATCCTCCATATTGGATCAAGATCATACCTTCTCATGTCATCACTGAGCTGTGAGGGGTTCATCAAACATACCTTTAATCTTAAGGGACTTGTGACATCCTCAATTTCATAGCTAAAGTAAGCCTTTTATGTGGGGTCTTTAGTAAAGGCATGCCAATGGACATCATGAACAAACCATGGCTAGGTACGTAATTAAGTTCACAAAATGTTTATGATTGTAGTCGGTTGTATATGAATATGAATGAATTATTCCTATGGACAATAATGTGACGAATATATAATATGATGAATCCAATTCATGGCTTGAGCCTTAGACCTAGATTAAGCCTTCATGTTATGTAACTAAAGAAATATTGATCACATATGCCATACATGTACTTTAATTGAGAAATTTTATTGATAGAGGACTTATTTCCATGAAATCCCATAGGTAGCCATTGGCGCAATCACCTTCCGGGACGGCGACCTCAGCGCCGAGTTTGGGGTCGCCAGAGGAAACCCACGCGGCGGCGGCACGCGCTGGGAGAAGCAGGGGACCGTGTTCTCTTCGGGTCCATGGGTGAAGAGGAAGCCGGATCCAGTGGATCCATGATCAGCTGAGGAACGGAAGGGAAGGAGCGCCACTATCGTGGCCCGTTGGATCCCAAATCAGTGGCTGGAGTTGATCCAAAGTGAGGTAATTTCGAAAATTCATATCTTGGTATTGGGAACTCAAATTTTAGCAAATAAGGTGTTTGTGGAAATCTTATGACGTGTACTATCTTTTAAAAATATTTCCAGAGGATGTTTTGGATATATATTAATTATTACTAACCGATTTCTAGAGTATATGTGATTTCAATGTTTTGAGAACTAAAAATAGTAAATGACTTTAGAAATTAATGAATATTTTATGGTTAGTATATTTTGATGTAATATACATGATTGCCAACCCTGATCATCTTGATTCAAAGTTTTATCTTTTATTTTGATGCAAACCCTAATAAGGGTATTTTGGACATTTCACACATTGATTGACAATGAAACAATCTGAGATTTTTACCGATACCTTAATATACAACATTCTTACTATTATAAAAGTTTTGAGGGAGTTTTATATATACTTGGGTTTGTATTTAGTTTTTGGGCCTAAGTGACCCTTATGTAAGATGATTCATGTGTATTTGTGAGACAACATGTATTTTATAGGCCTATTTAGTATGGAAAATTATTATCATTATATTTTCATCTGATTTTATGAATAAGTCAGCAACAGTAGTATATGTGAGTATGTATGGAGTTCACTCTTAGTATATGAGGTATATGCTTATATATTATAACATATGATAATTTTGGTATGAGGAATATATTAGTATGTGTATGCTATATAATGTGGAATGTTTAGACACAAAACATGTTTTAAAGCAGAGTTAGTCTTAGTCAAACATGATTCCTAATTCAGTCTAGGAGATTAGATAGATGGGGTTTGAGATTTAGAAACTAAGAGAGGAGTTTACACATGGACTTATACAATTTTGTTGATGACTAGGTATATATGTTGTGAATCAAGGAAATAAGGCTACATCAAGAACATCTTCAATATAAAGGTAAGTGGTTCATGCCCATGAGTATTCATATCTACCAAACTTAGCATTTTTTTGTAAGACTTTATACTTTATGCGATCCAATGTTCTAAAATTTTATGTTAAGATATGCAAGTATGATTTTTATACATTCATGGATACATCCATACACGTGCCTAATATCTCGAGAAGATATATGTTATTAAGATTTATAAGAATAATAGGGACTCATGAACCAGGTTCATGAGAAAACTAAAGGATCATGTTTCTATAAGAACTATTAGTAATTATTCATATTGATGGATAAGACTACAAGATAAGATATGTAACCAAGATTGACAGTGTGGGATAAGAATGTAGACATATTTCAAGTAGAAACTTGCCATTAAGATTTTATACATATGTATAGATATAAGACTAGATTCCTTAGAATGAATAATATCTAGAATTTAACTACAATGTAAGAATATGAATTTCAGAATATTAAGACATAGTCTACTTTTGGAAATAAAGGTATTGGGATCACAATGTATTGTAAAGATGAGTTCATGATGTCATTATAAGATAATGACACATTAAGTTACGATTAGGTTGCAAGATGATATTTTATAAGATTTCTATTTTGATATATAAGGTTTAATATGTAAGTTCATATGCAAAGGTTCAAGGTAACATCATATTTTATAAGAAGGATTGAATCATCTTGTCAGAATTGATGTTTTTAGAAATGTCGTACTTATGATACTTCATAAGCTTGACTTAAGTTACTTTTGTATATTTAGTTTTTCTATACTCATTTCAGATCTTGTCTCATAAGACATTAGACTCATGTATGATATAATTGGTATAATGAAGTAATCTTACCAAATTAGAGTTTTAGAATAAAGTTTACCTAGATAATGAGATACATGATCAAATCCAATAATGGATTCAGTTTCGAACTCAAGAATAAGAGATTTAGATTCTGACTTAGACTACTCACTATTTGAGTAGCCAGATTTTGAATAAAAAATACATGATAAGGGTTTTAGACCAAATCTCAATTATGAAGTAATTGAGATTCATATTCATATTCAATTGTAGATTCAGTTTATCGCTTAAGAATAAAAGATTCAGATTTAGATTTAGATTTAGAATTCAGTACATGCTCAGTACTTAGTAATCAGTTTCAGATAAGTTCAGTTTTCAGTGTCCAGATTTAATATAAGATAAGTTCAGATTCTGTATTTAGTAAAGCTATCAATATTCAGCTTTAGTTCAGATTAAGAATTAAGTAAGTTTAGACTTTAGATAAATAAGTCGAAACCTTCACATAAGACATTATATGATAAGTCTTGATTCAGTAGTCCCGGGACAATTCAGAGGCATCTGTTGCCAATTCATAGGAGTGTTTACTCCAATTCAGAGGTGTTGCGGCACCAATTCAGGGCGTAGCCATGCCAATTCAGAGACACCTCAGTGTCATTCGGGGCATGTAGTGCCATTTTAGGGTACTTCGGTACCAATTCAGGACGTAGATACGCCAATTCAGGAGGACTTATTGTATAATGGTGGCCACAATCAGATAAAAATTGTAAGTAAAAGTTACCTTAGTTTATAGCATGCCCATAATCTCATCCATGAGTATGATGAGAGGGAATCAGATAAGATAAGTATGACCCAAGAACTTTGGTGTAGGTCTTGAGATCCATGTACCAGTACATATCTCCAGAACAAGATAAGATATGAAGATAAGAATTCATATTGAGAAATGAAATACTTTATGTTTCAGTTTACTCACAGTTTGATGTTAGTTCATGTTTATAATATATGATTTCAGATCTTTAGAAATATATATTTTAGGTTACTCATGCCACTTACTCTAACGACTATTTTTCCTAATGCATGGCTGGGGAGGCGATGTCCTCATGATTTGGAGCAACTGAGGATCAAAAGAACAAGTAAAGGATTATAATATTTCCAGCTCAACCTAGTGGGGTGCCATTTGCCTAGACGATCCAGAGTTTTGACATCTTTTTATTTTGCCTAGTTATGTTGTCAATTAGATTAGATTTTATGGTTTAACATGATGTACTTTTCCGTTGACAAATACTATGTATGGATCAGTTGTACAGTTATGCAAAGTGTTTCATTTACTTTCGTTGCAATGATAATCATGTTTGTGACACTCCCAGTAAAAATAAAATTGCTTCCGCTCATGTGATAAGAAAAATCGGGGTGTTACAATATGGTATCAGAGAAATTTGGTAAATGGCCACTAGGAAAACATGATTCTCATAGTCACCCTAGAGTGAAGAGGTAACTTTAAGGTTTAGGGATAGATTTCATAAGAAGAATACCATATCTTAGAGTGATTATGGGTCTTAACCTTAGAATAGATATATATCTTAGAGGTAGAAGTCATCCTTGTTTAGATATAAAGTAGCAACCTAAACCTAGCTAATGAGGTTTCTACTCCATTCTCAATGGTTATGGCCATCCAATTGAGAATTGAAAAGGAATTTCATAAGCGCTAGACTTTTATGCATCTCTCCTTTCTTACTAGCCCATGTGGTATGGGACACATGTGTTAGTGGGTTAGTGAGGGTTAGTATGTCAGGATCCCACATCTCTGGGTATGTGCCTGATCACCACATATCTAGGAATGTAGGAGTTACCTGAAGAACCCAAGGTTAGATAATCATGTACAACTAATGTTAGGAATTCATGACAAGGTTGAGGTACATTCCTTAAGTGTAGAGACAAGTTTAGTTTCATAAACCCTAAGTATGAGTTGAGAAGTAGACCAAGGTAATAGATAATACTCACATAAGTCTTTATGAAAATACATTACATATCTCTTTTCATGTAAAAGTTTGAACATAAGTGTGCCTTACAATAAATGAAGAGGTAAGCAAAACCCTAAGGTGGGTAGTATCCTAGAGAAATTTTGGGGACGAAATTTATTTTAAGTTGGGTATAATTGTGACATCCTCAATTTCATAGCTAAAGTAGGCCTTTTATGTGGGGTTTTTAGTAAAGGCATGCCAATGGACATAATGAACATAACCATGGATAGGTACGTAATTAAGTTCACAAAATGTTTATGATTGTAGTCGGTTGTATATGAATATAAATGAATTATTCCTATGGATAATAATGTGATGAATATATAATATGATGAGTCCAATTCATGGCTTGAGCCTTAGACCTAGCTTAAGCCTTCATGTTATGTAACTAAAGAAATATTGATCACATGTCATACATGTACTTTAATTGAGAAATTTTATTTATAGAGGACTTATTTCCATGATTTAGAATACAATTAATCTCATGGACCCTTTGAAATACTAAGGGATGGGCCATGTGCCCCAGAGCCCAATTCCATCCCTATTGGACCAATAAAGTCCTACAAATAGGTCCTTGGAAACAAATTGATAATTAAGTATTTTGTGGTCATAATAAATGCTAAATTTTTTTTAATAGAATAGTAATTAGAATATAAGATGGTGGAAGAAATTTTAGATGTTTTTGAGTTATCTAGTGGCCTAGGTGATTAAATTAGTAATTATGTGATATTTATCTAAAAGGAACATTTGGATGGTCTATCTAATTAGTTTTGACTTGATGCATTTCGAATGTAAAGATTATTGGAATAAAATGTATCTCCCAAATTTTGGGACCAGATGGAGCTACTACTTGGGATATACAAATATTTCTATAAAATGGACTTTTATGCAAAAAGAAAATTAAAGGGGGGGCGACTCAATCCTCGCGGACTGAGAGTCATGCCCCTGCTTTCAGACCCGAACAGAGTCCCCCAAGCAGGGGATACTTGCCCAAGATATGGAGGGCAAAAGCTTATAAAAGCCGATTTTCTTAGATCGTGAGGATTAGTTGAACCTAAATCTACGGTTTGGATGGAGACTGGGAGATGGAGAGGGAGAACGAAGGAGGAAGAGGGACACGGTGGTTGTGAGGTCCGATTAGGGGATCTTTAGTCTCGACCTGTCTTTTTTCACCAAGATGGCACCGCCCATGGCATTAAAGCCCAGAGGAAGCCATTGGCGCAATCACCTTCCGGAACGGCGACCTCAGCGCCGAGTTTGGGGTCGCCGGAGGCAACCCACGCGGCGGCGGCACGCACTGGGAGAAGCAGGGGACTGTGTTCTCTTCGGGTCCATGGGTGAAGAGGAAGCCGGATCCAGTGGATCCGTGATCAAGTGAGGAACTGAAGGGAAGGAGTGCCACTGTCGTGGCCCGTTGGATCCCAAATCAGTGGCTGGAGTTGATCCAAACTGAGGTAATTTTGAAAATTCATATCTTAGGATTGGGAACTCAGATTTTAGCAAATAAGGTGTGTGTGGAAATCTTATGACGTGTACTATCTTTTAAAAATATTTCCAGATGATTTTTTGGATGTATAATAATTATTACTAACCGATTTCTAGAGTCTATGTGATTTCAATGTTTTGAGAACTAAAAATAGTAAATGACTTTAGAAATTAATGAATATTTTATGGTTAGTATATTTTGATATAATATACATGATTGCCAACCTTGATCATCCTGATTCAAAGTTTTATCTTTTATTTTGATGCAAACCCTAATAAGGGTATTTTGGAAATTTCACACATTGATTGACAATGAAACAATCTGATATTTTTACCCATACCTTAATATACAACATTCTTACTGTTATAAATTTTTTGAGGGAGTTTTATATATACTTGGGTTCGTATTTAGTTTTTGGGCCTAAGTGGCCCTTATGTAAGATGATTCATGTGTATTTGTGAGAGAACATGTATTTTATAGGCCTATTTAGTATGGAAAATTATTATCATTATATTTTCATCTGATTTTATGAATAAGTCAGCAAGAGTAGTATATGTGAGTATGTATGGAGTTCACTCTTGGTATATGAGGTATATGCTTATATATTATAACATATGATATTTTTGGTATGAGGAATATATTAGTATGTGTATGCTATATAATGTGGAATGTTTAGACACAAAACATGTTTTAAAGCAGAGTTGGTCTTAGTCAAAAACTATTCCTAATTAAATCTAGGAGATTAGATAGATGGGGTTTGAGATTTAGAAACTAAGAGAGGAGTTTACACATGGACTTATACAATTTTGTTGATGACTAGGTATATATGTTGTGAATCAAGGAAACAAGGCTACATCAAGAACATCTTCAATATAAAGGTAAGTGGTTCATGCCCATGAGTATTCATATCTATCAAACTTAGCATATTTTTGTAAGACTTTATACTTTATGTGATCCAATGTTCTAAAATTTGATGTTAAGATATGCAAGTATGATTTTTATACATTCATGGATACATCCTTACATGTGCCTAATATCTCGAGAAGAGATATGTTATTAAGATTTATAAGAATAATAGGGAATCATGAACCAGGTTCATGAGAAAACTAAAGGATCATGTTTCGATAAGAACTATTAGTAATGATTCATATTGATGAATAAGACTACAAGATAAGATATGTAACCAAGATTGACAGTGTGGGATAAGAATGTAGACATATTTCAAGTAGAAACGTGCCATTAAGATTTTATACATATGTATAGATATAAGACTAGATTCCTTAGAATGAATAATATCTAGAATTTAATTACAATGTAAGAATATGAATTTCAGAATATTAAGACATGGTCTACTTTTGGAAATAAAGGTATTGGGATCACAATGTATTGTAAATATGAGTTCATGATGGCATTATAAGATTATGACACATTAAGTTATGATTAGGTTGTAAGATGATATTTTGTAAGATTTCTATTTTGATATTTAAGGTTTAATATGTAAGTTCATATGCAAAGGTTCAAGGTAACATAATATTTTATAAGAAGGATTGAATCATCTTGTCAGAATTGATATTTTTAGAAATGTCGTACTTATGATACTTCATAAGCTTGACTTAAGTTACTTTTGTATATTTAGTATTTCGATACTCATTTCAGATCTTGTCTCATAAGACATTAGACTCATGTATGATATAATTGGTATGATGAAGTAATCTTACCAAATCAGAGTTTTAGAATAAAGTTTACCTAGATAATGAGATACATAATCAAATCCAATGATGGATTCAGTTTAGGACTCAAGAATAAGAGATTTAGATTCAGACTTAGACTACTCACTGTGTGAGTAGCCAGATTTTGAATAAAAAATACATGATAAGGGTTTTAGACCAAATCTCAATTATGAAGTAATTGAGATTCATATTCATATTTAGTTGTAGATTCCGTTTATCCCTTAAGAATAAAAGATTCAGATTTAGAATTTAGTACATGCTCAGTACTCAATAATCAGTTTCATATAAGTTCAGTTTTCAGTGTTCAGTTTTAATATAAGATAAGTTCATATTCAGTATTTAGTAAAGCTATCAGTATTCAGCTTCAGTTTAGATTAAGAATTAAGTAAGTTTAGACTTAAGATAAATAAGTCGAAACCTTCACATAAGACATTATATGATAAGTCCTCATTCAGTAGTCTCGGGACGATTCAGAGGCATCTGTTGCCAATTCAGAGGAGTGTTTACTCCAATTCAGAGGTGTTGTGGCACCAATTCAGGGCGTAGCCACGCCAATTCAGAGACACCTCGGTGTCATTCAAAGAATGTAGTGCCATTTTAGGGTACTTTGGTACCAATTCATGGCGTAGATACGCCAATTCAGGAGGACTTATTGTATAATGGTGGCCACAATCAGATAAAAATTGTAAGTAAAAGATACCTTAGTTTATAGCATGCCCATAATCTCATCCATGAGTATGATGAGAGGGAATCAGATAAGATAAGTATGACCCAAGAACTTTGGTGTAGGTCTTGAGATCCATGTACCAGTACATATCTCCAGAACAAGATAAGATATGAAGATAAGAATTCATATTGAGAAATGAAATACTTTATGTTTTAGTTTACTCACAGTTTGATGTTAGTTCATGCTTATAATATCCGATTTCAGATCTTTAGAAATATATATTTTAGGTTACTCATGCCACTTACTCTAACGACTATTTTTCCTAAAGCATGGCTGGGGACGCGATGTCTGCAGGATTTGGAGCAGTTGAGGATCAAAAGAACAAGTAAAGGATTATAATATTTAAAGCTCAACCTAGTGGGGTGCCATTTTCCTAGACGATCTAGAGTTTTGACATCTTTTTATTTTTCCTAGTTATGTTTTCAATTAGATTATATTTCATGGTTTAACATGATGTAGTTTTCCGTTGACAAGTACTATGTATGGATCAGTTTTACAGTTAGGCAAAGTGTTTCATTTACTTTCATTACAATGATAATCATGTTTGTGACACTCCTAGTAAAAAAAATTGCTTCCGCTCATGTGATAAGAAAAATCGGGGTGCTACACGACTTCCCTTTTCCTCTATACATGAGGAGTACCATGCTCGAAACTATAGCAACTTAATTCTCATCATGAGCATTAGGTACACCACTTCCCTTCTTAAACCTAGGAACCCTAGGTTCATGTTCTTGATGTCCAACTGTTTTTTCAACCTCTTAACCACAAACCAAACATGTACCGGGTATGACATACATTTCCTGTCATCTTTCTCCTCGATCAACACTTTAAAGTTAAGTCCTCCTCAAGGACAACCAGCAAGGTACAAGGCCTCACAACTTGATACTTAAACCTCCTCAGGGTCTAAGGCATACTTGTCTTATCTCGGTAGGTACACTCTTATACCGTAGACACATAGGTTCCAGAAGCTCCATCCTCTCTTTAGGGTTTGGTTCCTACAAAGGCAACCAAGATATCATCAACATCCAGGGATCATGCATGAGGCAACCATCAAAATCCACTTAGGTCACATCATCCTCAACTCCCTACTTTTCCTCATATCTCGGGGTCTAGGATTCTAACCTTCTTGGTTGGTTTCCTACAACCAACCTTACCATTATAGGTCCTTTCTTCATGAAGGATCAACCTCAAAAGCATGCCCCTACATGGATGAAGCCTATGTTCAACTTATGTTCGCTTTAAGTTTATCCATATCCCCTTATGCTTATCACATAAGCTATCCATCAAACTCTCTCGGTCAGGGTTTCAACCTATTTCTCGCACTACTAATACCTTTTGGGTGTCTATTATACCATTCTCATATAAGTTCATGGGGTTTTCATGGGTTATTCTCTAACCTTGTCAATGAAGGATCTATCCTTCACTCTAACATGAACGACCCTTCCCAGGGTGGGGTTTCCAGAGGTACTAGGTCAACCAACCACTCATGGCTCATACATTATCTAAGGCATGTCCATCTTAACACCTGGTCTAACTCATCATACCATCTCTCTCTATCCTTCACTTAGGGTTAGAGTTAGCATCATCCTTAGAGGATGTGCTAGGTCTCTACTTGCAATGGAGATCTCTATCTCCAAGACTAACTCTCGTTACTTATCCTCCTGATAAGAAGGTCTAGCCTCAGGTCTATTATGAAGACATGACAACTTATGTCATACGGCCTAAGCATGTATCTATTCTTTAGTTTGTGCTTAATCTATTAAGATTATGTCCATGACATCTTATTTACATGCTTTTCATTAATTTGATGGAGGATTCCTTAGACCTTATTAATCCTACCCATACCTCAAGAGGGTGAGGAGAAGAGGGAAAAACCCTAATCCTTAAGGTCCTTAACAGAATTTGTGATGAGAAGGGATGAATAAGATGAGAAAGTCCTAAAGGTATCTTATTTCGTTTCATACCCTAAGACTTTGGCCAGGCAGTCACACGGATCGGGGAGCCCTCGTATTCTGACTAGCAGTGCAGAGGAAAATATTAGCAGCCCCCGATCATGATCCTTTTCTAGACACCTCCGTCTTTCGGATAATCCTCTAATAACTCCCTTGGATTCTATGGAGTTTGTAAAATTTAATAATTATTAATGGTTAACTAAGGAACCTAAGCTCTGATACCAAATGTTACGACCCCACCTCCCAATATCCCTCAATTAAGGGAGATCGAAAGGTTGAAGCCGCATCCATAACTTCCGGATCAAAGGTTCGGCAATAAACCAAGAATAATTATCAAATTTTAACATACTAAACGGGAAAAACTGTAAGAAAATAAACTTTTGCATACCTTTTTGAAAATTGGGATCTCTAAACTTCTATCACTTATGGATTCTAATCTAACTAATCCTCCTTGTATTTTACTTCATGTATTTCGCAATATGACGATTTACAGTTTATCCTTTTGGCTTGAACCTAAAACGCCGACAAACAAAATGTCGGTCAGCCGAAGCTGGTATGTGGGGGAAACAATAAACATGCAACTATGATAACAATGTAATCATTCAATTAATCATTTAACAACCAAGATTACATTTTAAATATAACTCCATGATCCATGAGTACCCTATCCTCTGTGCTATCCCTGCAGTGGACCTGGATACTACCTTCCTTACGTTAGATCCCCATTAAACCCCTCATGGTCCCACCTATAGGTGAACCAGTTTCTAGGGTTGAGTTACATGACACTACTCGTAAGTAGCCCACTCCTTAACTCATGGCAGGCTAATGGGTCTCATGGCACAACACTTTGTAGCCCAATTGCTAACCCACAATAACCTAGACCTTACTCTAGATTACCCCTTTTTAGCCTTTACAAGACACACAGGTGGACCCGGATCTAGCCAGTTATACATGTATATTCATAGTGATAGTCATAGTCACTCTATAGTTGCATGAAATAAAAGCATCCAACAGTTATTTCAAGCCATGAGGGAAACATCGATAAAATCCTCGGAAAACTAGTCGGGATAATCATAAGCGTAACCACATACCTGATTTGATGATTTCACAAACATTAAGCAAATCCAACCAAGAATGCAATCCAAGCAAGCAATCACATAATTCCTGAAAAGAATATGTACTCTATTTATTACACACTTTATCAAGAATCTACTTTATTGACTTGGATTCACTTTCTAGGGTTGTTGTATCCATTTTAGGGTTTCATTTTGCATAAAGGGTTTCCCTTCATCTTTTAGCATCTTAAACCCTAATTTTATGCCATTACTCATAAACCCTAATTATCTCATCTATTCTTCAATGTCAAGGTTATCTTAACAACATATAACTCTATTTTCATATTATAGGCACATTAATCATCAAATAATTTCATTAAGCTTCTTCTTCATTAAAGCTACTATTTTTATCCTTTTAATCCATGATAAGATCATTATGTGCATCTATCATAAATTCAATGTTCACTAGGGTCTAATTAACATAGAAACTCATTTTGCCATCAATTCTACCTTTTATTCATGAAAAGACCTTAATTACTGCATTTAGGATATTTATTCAAAATGAAGGACTTTAGTACTCAAAAAATATTAGAACCATCATATCTCAACATTTTTTTACATTTTTCAAATAAAATATGATATTATCCTCTTTTACCCTAAATTAGGGTTTCCAAATGCTTAATTATTCTCCTATGGGGAAAAAACCCTAAATCATGAATTTTACATCTAGATCAGGTTTGAATCTAACATTATCATTCAACGGGTTATTAATACTTCAATTAACCCATTAAGCATTCTAGATTCAACCTTTAATTAAAAAAAGGGTTTTTAACTTAACTTTAATGCATTTTGCATCAACTTATTGTAATTTTGCAATTAGGAACGGAATCAATTTTTGATATCATTTTTATTGGATTCCTCATTTTCTCCTGATCAATTTTCATATATGAAGTTCCTTCATCAGACCTTTTTACTAATTACTACAATTTTTGCAAGAAAAAGTGATTTCTAGATTTTCTAGTCAGAGAGGCTGCTTACCTTTTCTTTTTGGAAATACGAGAACAGTAGGATCATCACTTTGGTCATCGGTTGAATCGATGTCATGGTTGTAGCCACTCGCACCCACTATCCTTGTTCTTGATGCGTGAAACAACATGCATTGTGGATTCCCTTCACGAGCCTATCGTGGATCATAATCGGATGGCTCTCCTCTCTTCCCCTTCCTCTTTTCTACACACAAAACCTGCGATTCCGCCGTAGTGGAAGCTCTTCGGTTAAAGGATGATTGAGAGATAGAGAGTGTATTTGGGGCCAAAAAGATGTCGTCTAAGTTCTCAGAATCTGGGCGAGTCTAGAGGTGGTCCTTTTTATAGGTTTCGGGGCTCCCTTAGGGCTTCCCAACCTTGCCGTCACCCAGGACTTTGGGAGAGTTGGGTCTTTCTTCTAGAATCCTCAAAACACCCAACAAGTGGGGTCTTTTGGGGGTGATTTCATCTCATGAACCCACCCGTGTCCTTGCCTTGCTTTCTCGTGGTGCATATCGTGAGAAAAAAGGATTGGACAAAGGCCCTCCTCCTTTCCCTTTGCGACTAGGGAAGATGACGCATAGTTGGCGTCAGATCCATGGTCCCTTGGACCATGTGGAGATCTGACGGTTGTCGTCAGTCCCATCCCTTTGCTATTCCTTTTCTTTTAATTAGAAATATTGTGACATTTAAATGAAAGCTCAACACTTCAGGGAACTTCTAAAAATCGTAGCTCTCAAACCGATTATCCACTTAATCCCAAATTTTGAGGGAAAGTTATTAATAACTTTATCTACCTCTATGACAAAAATTGGATCATTATATAACTGAAAACGCGCCTTTTCTTTAGGTGCAAAATATCACTTAATTATATATATTTCCCACATATTTTCTCTTTCCTTTGCTTATTAAATTATTATTCTGAGTTCCTTGAACCTCAAGTAACCTTAATGGCTCGAAAACCCATCTTAGGAATATACATTGACCTTTTATTTATCTTTTATTCTTTATTTCCCATAATCTTATTTATTTATTATCAAAATATCTCTTTTTGAGTATTTATCTTTCTCTTACTCTTATTTTCCTACTTGGCATAACTTTTAACATTAGGAATCCTTGGGATACAAAATCCCACTGAGGATAACTCAATTACAACTCTTTTCACTTGTTTTCTACATTTTACCATTATTTTCAATTTCTTTCAAAATAAAGAAATACTTAATTGATCTTTTATTTTATTATTGCCTTTTCTTTGCAACTTTGGACTCCTTGAAACCCAAGGAACCCAAGAGGCACGGAATCCCTCTTTGGATTTGCCTTCTAGAGGTTTTCACATCATTCTTTTCTTAAAACTCAATTATTCATTTACTAATTTAATAATTGAATTTCCTTTCTTTATTTCCTTGTTGTTGGGCCCAATAGACAATAAAGACCACAACACAATCATCAAGGCTATTGTAAAAGAAATCTATTTATTCAAAAAAAATTAAATCATTATTTGTTCAATTATCTTTAATATGAGAAATTACATTTCTCACCAATTGAACCCAAAAATTGGGGTTGTAACAATATCCTCAAGTGATAAACAATCTAAGATGGTGGTGTGTTATATAGCATATACAACAACTCATAAAACAATGAAAATCCTAATAAGAGAGAAAACTTCAAACATATCTAGAAACTCGATTACAATTAATCTCAAGGAATGTATAACCACCATATATGACATTGCGACATGTTGCACATTTTGGCTGGAGTGATTCAATTAGATGAAGTAGGAAGAATGGTTGTCCTGACCATTACCAACATCATAACAACATGGACCAATATATGTTTCATAACTAAAGCCATACATGTTTTAAACTTCATTTTAGATATCAACCTTACAGATTTTGGACCCACAAAAGGGGTACCCCCTCTTTCTTTAGGTCCAATAAAGGATCACTTAATTCAATAGTTAGATCCATATATGCAAGTCAACAATGGGATTCTAGACAATATAAAAATATTCCACATGCAACTGAATCCAATCTAGTCTAACATAGAAATTCCTAATCAACATTTCAAGGGGTTATTTCCATTATTAACATTGAACATGGTGATTGAAATGGCACCATAAGACTAATTTGTTGAGCATATTGCTTGCATTTTCTTTAGTATTGATGTTCTTTATCTTGATCCCTGTGATTTTGAATGTCATTTTTTTGTCATGACTTGATCCTTTAAAAACATATATCATTCAAGTTGATGCATGATGTTATAGTTTGATCCTTCTAAAAGCAAAGAAAATTCATGAGCCCTTTCATATGAAAAATTATTAGCAATTATTGTCAACTCATGTACTCAATACCTATTGATAATCTAACAAAGGATTGTTATGTGGCATTCCAGAAGAAAAAAAAATATGTTGTGTAAATTAGAGTTAACTGGTTAGGGATCGAATGCTTGAGAAAACTAACTTTAATATTGAAACAAATCACTGACCATTGTTTTAATCCGTACCATGTTTTCACTCTCTCAATATTCAATCTTTCCCACAAACTTGCAGTTCACTTTTCCATTAGTACTATAAAAGAAACCCATACCATTTTATGTGAAGTCCCACACTCTATCACACCCAACACATATGGAAACTTACTATGTCTTTCTTCCCATGGCAGTGGAGTTCCTTTCCTTGACAACTTGGTTCCAAGTAGTGTATCACATGCAATTCACTCCATTCCCTAACTTGTAGGTTGGTAGTGAGCTTCCTGTTCCTTCTTGTATACCACATCTGGAATGGGATTTATTATCATTAGTTCTCGCATATGATAGATACTCATCATAATCACAGGCTTGACCATCCCAACTATCTTTGGATATGTGATAATGGTTTTCTAATTAAATCCTTATTCTCCTTCATGGGCACTACAAGATAACAAGTTGATGGATGTAAACTATGATACCACTCCAGCAATTTGATACCAAACCATTGATTAATTAACTTTTAGACTCCCCATAGTCAGCATCTTAAGTCCTAATCTATTTCCATACTATATCTTCAACCAAATAGTGAACTTTTCCTATTCATGAACTCAATATTGTGGTATTATTATAAGTATTTAGTAATGCTTGGATATACATGTTAATCATTTCAAACATAGAGTTATCATCAACCATGATTTCATTTTTAGGTTCCAAAATCTAATATTTGGATCAAGTTTTACCCATCATTTAGATTAGAGTTCATATCAAGATTTGATAATGTGATTGAAAATATAAATCTAGTTGATTTCATGTCACATTGAAACCATAATTTACTTATGTATATATATAATTCTTGGATTATTGCAAGTTATGCAACATCCTCTTGCACACTGCACTTGGGTGTATTTTAGAGCAAAGGATAGTGGTTGATATGGAGGATGCACCATAAATAAATAATGTCATACATGTTTAACTGGTACTAACATGTGTAGTGTAAGAGGGATCTCTCAACAATGATTTACTTATATAATTTAATATTATTAATGTGTATCATGATATCAAGAAATAAATTAAACATTTAGATTGTGATGTTATCAAGATGACATTCACAATAAGTCATATCCACATATCAATGTTCATATTTATTACTGTGATATAAACTTAGTGTTTATTCACACATATGTACATATTTTATGAAGGTAACAAATAACATCAAATTTTGTGGATGTTTCATGCCTTAATTTAACCCTTATTCACCCTCATTTACATATAGTTACCTTGACTTTTGGTTGTTTTGCACATAAATGACTCTTATGCTTTATCTTGAAGGTAAATACTTAATCATATGCATCTAACATAAGTACTAGATCCCACCATTGAGCATGACACCCATAGATTCCAACAACCAATGTAGACCATAACAAGTCTAGGGAGCAACCACCAGTGTGACCAAAATCGAGTCACAACCCATGGCTGCAAGCCAAGAAAGCGCTCGTGTCCAACAAATTTTGTCTGATGGCTAGCTTACTGGACCATCAAGTGTTCGCATTTGATGGCATCTCTCTGTCCAGCCTCCACCTGTGAGACCATCTAGCATTGACATCCTATGGTTTCCCTAGACCCAACCCTCACACCTGCATGACAATCGAGTGGTGGCATATGATGGTCCTATTAGGATAGCATCCTTTCGAACATACCATCCATTTTTTATAACTAATGGATTGACTGGCCTAGCAACCGATAGCCATCCTGATCCAGCTACTGATGGTAAGGCATAATCCACTGAATGTCTTCAAACCAACATCAAAGCTTGATGGCTTGACCAAATCATGATATATATGGTTAATTCCTTACTCTAAACCTCATGTCTACCCAACTCCATGTGGGGGAAGCTTTGAATGCAACTTGTGATGAGCAAGTTAAGTAGATACACAAATTATCCCAACAAGACCCATTGGGAAGCTCTTGATAGAGTTTTGAGGTATATCAAGGGGTTTGTCCCTTGAGCTACTTTATTGAAAATATCCTAATGTAATCGAAGGATATATTGATACAAGTTGGATTTTCATGAACTTGGGAGTAATGGTGTCTTAGGATATGTATTCATGTTAGGAGGAGGTGTTGTTTCCTAGAGATCTATGAAATCGACCATATTGTCTTAGTATACTTTTGAGGTAGAGTTGTGTTCTTTAGATGAAACTGGACTGGAAGTTGAATGGCTACATGGACTTATGTTCAATTTACCTATGGTAAAGAAGCCTCTTCCTACAATTTCATTTCATTGTGATAGCACTACAACCATTGCTAAGATAAATACTTCCAAGTACAATAAAAAATAATGTAAACACATCCCAGTCAGACTCAAGCATGTAAGGGAATTAGTGTCTGATGGAGTCATGGTTGTGGACTGCATCGGTACCAAAGATAATATAGTTGATCCATTAACTAAAGGTCTTACCTTAGCATTAGTGGAAAAATTCAAGTTGGGGATGGGACTGAAACCCCTTTAGATTCCCAAGAAGTAGCAATCCAACCCAAAAGTGTAGAGATCCCATATAGTGGGTTCAATGTGGTAATAAAAAGTTGTTGGGTGAATCAGATGACACTATGTTTTTTATTTGATGCTTCTTGTCTCTGTGTGTTTGTACCATAGGAAATGTGTTAGTGTCATGACAAAAAGTTAGTAAGAGACTAGTATTTTGAATGTTGTCAAGTCTTAGGACAGTATGTTAGCAGTACATCCTTGGAGACTCTGACTAAATGATTGATATTGTATAGGCCGCAACTGGGGGATTGGGTCATTCCCTTGTATCAATCAAGATATATCTTTTTGATGCATGGCTTTAATGCATCAGATTTGTTTTCTACCATGTCTTGATTGTGTTGTTACCAACCTATACTACTACAACCAAGGTTCAAGTTCAAAACATTTGTTCACCTAGTTCTTGTGGGGGTCACAGTTAGTTAACTCAAGTTGGTTCAAATCAAAAGGTACCTATGAAAATCACAATATGGACGACTGATTGGAAGAGCACACTACACATTGGAATTTGTGGGGGGATTGTTAGAAATATGGTTGTTAGCCATTTGTTTAACATGAGTTAAGCCCAATGCACTGCAGCTAGTACATAGAGGAAAAGGTAGTGTGTCGTTTTGTGTAAATGAGAAGAGTTTCTATCCCACATTGCTCACTGCTAGAATTTTTTGTTCCTTATACATAGGATCACATGTCACACTAGTGTCCAAAGGATCCTAGAGCCTCGAAAGAGTAGTACTAACCTTATCTAAGTGTTATGGAGTTGCATGAAGGCATGATAATGTTGTTTTTTCAAGGCTAATGATCATATGGTTATTTTGTGATTGTTTGTTTGCCATTGAGAGAGAGAGAACCTCATAATCTAGATCTATCCTAAGCTTATGAGAGGAGGGAATAGACATATATGATAATTGCTTTAATATTTCTGTAGGTATAAAAAGGGTATGAGTATTGCACTTTGGTGAGAGACCTTAGAAGGTGAAATCCAATCTAAGTTCCCATCCATATTTGTTATATCATCTTATGTTTCTACTTGTTCTCTTATTTTGTTTCCTTCTTTGTTTTACTTCTTTTGCTTTATTTGTTGGTTGAAATAACATGGTTCCGTAAGGAAAACCAAACTTAATCCACCCTCTCTGATTGGTGTAACTGAGCCAACATTCTACATTCTTAGAACTTACCACTCCTTGTCCTTGTGTATTGAACTCGGTTTACTATGCCGGGCCCTATAAAATAGTTGTAGGGTGTTGAGTGTCAAGTTACAAATTTAAGAGTCTGACTAGTCTAGATTTGCTTCCTTCTTGGACTTGTGATTTAGGCCGGTCAACTTTTTTGCGCTGTTGTCGGGGATAAGGCAACAGATACTATTAAGAACCCAAATCTACTTACCATACACCCTTGCCACAAGTCTAGAAATAGACTTGATTGCACTAGATCTAATTTGTTATATCTAACTATCTCAAATACTTCATTTCACACGTCCATAATCTAACTCAACTATGAAACAATTTTAGGTATCTTGGAGAGAAGTGGATAGAAAATACAACCACCCACATACTATCAACATGCCTCCTCATATGGGAGGACACCAAGAAGGTGGCAACCAAAACTTGAGGGTTGAACAACCTTAACCTGAGCCAGAATCTGAATATTAGGAATATTACTCTGGTGAAGGGGGACCAGACAATGAATCTCATGTCATTCCACCAACTCATAATGAGGAGCGTGAAGAACAACCCCATCATAAAGGTCATCATCCCAAAGAAAGAAGGAATGGGAGGCACAACCGCGACATCAAGGAAAACAACAATGACAACCATAACAATGATGATGATATTGATGACACAGAGGTCCTTCTCTCTATGAGTTGGTTGCTAAAGGGGCCAATTAATAAAGGTGCCCCATCTTCACCCCATGATTCAATGCTCCAAATTTCAAACCGAAGCATGCAATAATTTCCATGATTCAAAAGAAGACCTTTCGAGGCAATTCCCAAGATGAGAATCCTTACCACCACCTGGACGCCTTTAAGAAAATATGCAACATAGTCAATATGAAAAGGTTACCACAGGAGGTGATATACTTCAAGGGGTTTAACTTCTCCTTGAGGGACAAAGTGTTTCCATAGTACCTTGCTTTGTCCGATATGACCATCAATGGATGGGCACCACTGGTTGATGCTTCTGTCACAAAGTTTTACCTGATTGAGAAGACTCTAAGGAATAGACACAAGATTATTGGGTTCATGCAGAAAACTAAAGAGAATCTCTATTAAACATTGGAATGATTCCAATAATACCAAAGAGATTTTCCTCACCAACAACTATGACAAGGTATTTCTGGTGACCACATTTTGCTATGGTCAAACATCTGTAGAAAGGACCTCTATGAATGCCACTATAGGAAGTGAATTCCTTCGTCAAAACCCTAAGATGACCATGACCATCAATGATAACATGGATTCTCTGCAAGTTGGTCTAGACTATGAAATAGGTGAGAGGGTTTCAAAAAAGAAGGCAACATGTGAAGGATAGACTACCAAGTCTAAGGCTTTGGAAACCATAGCTGCTCAAATCCAAAAGATTGCTTCAGATGTAAAGCTAATAGAAACTAGAAACAAAGGGAAAGACTAAGCTGAGAAATTCATAAACTATGTCACATGTATAGAGGGAGGTCATGGTATTGACAATAGTATCTATACTCAACTAGAAGAAGATAGCGCCAAGGAAGATACTGAGAATGTTTCATATGCATATTTTAAGAGACCCGACCACCCTAGTTTCAACTATGGAAATAAGGATGCTTTTGAGAATTCTCACCAGCTCAACAATCTGTATAAATGACCACCTAGATTTGGGAGAGGCAGGGGACAAACTGTGTTTACCTATAATACAAATTACCAACACAATACAAGTAATTTTGCAATGTTAGGGATCTAGACAAAATCAGAATAGAAATTTGAATAGGTCGAGCTAGGATCAGAATTAGAACAAAAGCAACCACCAACCATACATGGTATTTGAGCTCTTTTAATTTGCATAAAGACAAGACAAAATAAATGAACAATATACACAAACTGATATCACCAATATGTGTGTATTCATCGTGATGCTGACTCAAAGGCCTGACATGCATACACACCAGAAGCAGATCAATCAACAACTAGCACAGTTGTCAAAACTCATAAAAAATCCACAAGAAAAGTTTCTATCAACACGTAGAGTGTAAAAATTATCACTCTTATTTTTTATAAGGTTTTGGAGGATCCGAAGGACAAGACTAACCAAGAAGGAATTTGCAATGCTAAATCACAGCCTAAGCCATTGATAATAGAGGAATAACTCGAAGAAAAAGTGATCACCAAGATGGATAAAGACAAAAAGAAATACAAGGGAAAGAAAATTGCTAAAAAAGGAAATCTACCTCCACTGAGGAGGCCTTACCTAATAGGGGAATGTACTCACCAAGAGTTTCTTTCCCCTATAAGTTGATTGGTCCAATTTGGACACTGTTTCTGCAAGTTATGCAATTTTGTGCACATTTCAACTTTTCTACAATTTACCCAGTTGAGAGGTTTTCTTTGCAATTTATCAATTTCATTATGTTCCTTGGAGATTATCTCATAATCATTGATCTTTTTGATCCATGGGGAACCTATTAAAACCTTGTTTTGAAGGTATTTTCCTCAAGGGTATTTTAGGGTTCACCCCTTCACGGATGAGCTACCTTTAGTAGCTATCAACTAATGAATTATTTGATTGGCTTGGAAATTCGACAAAGGAAAGATACGAAGGTCTATATGGATGGTGGGGGAGATTCTTGTGTGTGTGCTTGTATATTCTTAATAGTTTAAGGCCATAGACACATGGGGAAGCTACTTTTACACCTCATGCTTGCTTCCATCCTTATCAATGGGCTATATTTGCCTCTTCCTTGCCCAAGTACGAAACTTTGCTTGATTTCTCTTTCCTATAACCTGACGCAATGAATCCACTCTATTTTTTTATAAAACCTAGTACTCTAAGGTAGAATACAACCTCTTTTTTGATAAGAAGGTATCCTAGAGTTCCATCTAGCCCTACCTAGGGTTTCCAAGGTCATCTTCTAGGAATTTCGACCAAAGGAAGTTGTTTTCTTCCTTCCTTATCCATTTGTCTTTCTCTTTTCCTTACTTAGACCTTCCTCTAGGACAAAACTTGCTTTTCCATGGTAAAAATTGCTCTAAAGATCTAAAACCCTACCTTTCTTGCTCCATATGCTTTGGGTTTGCTCATTTGATGAAGAAAGGTGCTAGATGGATGAGTTCACAGCTTATGCTTGGATTTTCTACCCTACATGCTCGTGTTTTCTTCTATTTAGGAGTTTATCTTCTAATTAGAGGCAAGTTTCATAACTCGGTCCACATTTATTGCTTACCATAAGCTTGCTAGCTCATGTTCTTGCTTGAAAATGATGATCCATGTACTAAAAAGCTATGCTTGACTTGGATTTTGATTTTAATAAAGTTACATGTTTTGATTTCAGTTCTATATGAACCTGTGATCATGTGTACGTTATTCCTAAGGTATAATATGACTTGGATCAGGTTGGTTTGGCAACTTATGGTGCTAAGCACCTATCAACCAATGGTCAATTTTAAGGTTTAAAGTTGATTTCTTCTTTAAACCCATGACCCGATGATGGTACCATTGCAACAATTGCAACAACCCTATGGTTTTGTCCTCATGACAATGATGGTCAGGATAACAGGTGTCAGATGATGGTGACAACCTATGGTCACCCCCTTCGGTCAAGTTTTGGATCAGATAGAAGTTTAATGATCAAACATTAAGTACCCTACTGATGTTATCAATCAATGATGACATTATCTTAATATTTGATATTGATAAGTGAATATAGTGTTGATCTAACAACCTATGGTGACTTAATGGTCACTAATGATGGTGATCAGGACTCTATAGTCTATGGTGAGTTAAGCATTGTATTTGTAGCATCAATTAAGCCTTAGACCAATGGTTTCTTGGATCACTTGATGTAATGGTCGGACCTATATTATAATTGATGTTTGTAACATATGAACATGACCCAATGTTCAAGATCTAATGTTTATTCCTCCAATAAAGTGGAATGATAACTAATGTAATATGTTGGTCCTAATATTGTGATTTAGATAGTTTCCTTTATATGATCAACTTAAGGAGGTTACTTGTTGACAATGGATGGCTTGTTTTAAATGAACAGTCGATTGTAGGTTTTACCCTACTCTCAATGGAACTTTTTGTGTTGTTAATAAAGGGATGTCTAGGGTTTGATGGTGAATCTTTATACATAACAAATCAAGGACTGATTAGGTGGTTTATCCAATGTGTTTACTTATGTAAACAATTAATGGTCTTACCTTTTAAACATCCAATGGTTCTGGGTGACATTGTGGTATGATGATATTGGTTGAATGATGATGGTTACACCTTAATTTACGTGTGGGTTCATACTTGATAATAGTATGGAATGTGATGGTGATGATTCACCTTATGCATCCATGATCCAATGGGAATGCCATGAGTTAGGGTTTGGGTATGAGTGCTGATTAGTAACATTCATATAATTTATCTTGTGAACCTAACTCTGATGCAAATTGATAAAGATGAAGTATTCATATTTAACCTTCTTATATGATGGCATGATGGTGAAATAATCTCCTTAATATGATCATAACTTAATATGTTAATTGGTGGTTATCATAGCCACATGGTTGATACTTTCTTATGCTAAACATGTGCATTATGAATATCATATTTATATTCCTTTTATGTTGATGTAATAAAGGAATGTTCTTAATGTTAATATAGCCCTGCTATGATTGTTTATGAATATCTCCTACCTCATTAATGCAATATTGTGTTGATCTAGTGTATTATATGTAACTGATTTTGTTGAGCATTGTTATAAGGTATGGAAAGATAACGATGATCTTTCAAGGAATAGTATGATGGTCTTAATGACATTTGGGCATGGTTGAGCCCTAAATGAGGTGTAATCCTCTTGTGTTGATAAAGGTTAATACCATGTGATATTGTGTAAAAGATTTATATCATGTGATAGTATGATGGTATTAATGACCTTTGGGCATGGTTGAGCCCTGAATGAAGTGTAATCCTCTTGTGTTGATAAGGGTTGATACCCAGTGATATTGTGAAAAGGATTTATATCTTGGGATAGTATGCTGACTAGTGTGGTCTCATGAATGGAAAGTGAATAGTACCATGTGATGATGAGATGAGAAATTTTATTTCACACATTTTATATATTATAAAAGTTGTGATATTTATATGCTTGCTAGAAGTGAATTAGAGTTTGTATGTCCACCTATTTGATGCGGTCATATGCCATAGATCCATCTGAATGTCAGAACTTGCCAGATGGTGAAAGAGTTTTCTTAAGAGAAACTCAGAGTGCATATTGTTGAGTATGTGGGGGTGGCAAGTTGAGGATATATCCTTGTCATCCACAATGTAGATTGTGGATGTTGGATATGGTCATGACTCATACATTTAATTTGATTGAGAATGGTTGCGGTCGTGTCTCAGTGATTATATAGGTGACAAGATTGGAGGACAACTACGGTTGTACCTCGGATGGTAGGGTATGCGTACCCACTTCCTTTCTATAGTGTCGTGACATATACCAAGGACAGACTAGGTTGTTAGCAGCTTGACCTTATGTGTTGTTGTGGCGGACTCATACTGATCGGGGACGGAGAAGACCTTAGGAGTCGAGCTCTTCCTAGATCATGTATGGCACAAATTTCAATTTAGTAGTGGTCAGTTGGATTTTGAGTGGTATCCTCAATTTCCTCAGGACATAATAAAATATGTAAGACATCCGTCTAGCATATATGTTTAGGGTTATACACAATGCTTCATATTCAATGATAACCATTTGTTTGCTTTCTTTTCACTGAGATCATGTATAGTACAATAAGAGAAAATTGATATACTTATGTTGTAGTTATGCTCATGTTGTAAACATGCTTATGTTGTCAAATATATTGACTCTGATGGTTAATATGTTTTTGCTAGCTATGTTTACTATTTCTAGCCATGCCTATGTAATTAGAAATTCTTAAACTTCTAATCATGCCTATGTAGTTCATTATGTTATGATGTTAGTCCTACTTATGGTATAGATTTGTTCCATTTATTTGAGTTGCCAATATTGATAGCCATGTTATGTTACTAGACATATGCATGATGTCAGGGATGCTTATGATACTAGATTACTTGTACTGTTAGCAAGGAATATGATTATAGTCAGATTAATGATACAGATTGTTATTAGATGCAATTTGATGATATTTGAGTATATATCTATCCAAAGAAATGAATTTATTTGTTATCCAAATATGCATTGATGGTCATACTTGTTGCTAAGATGATTTGCTTAATCTATTTAGTATACTTGAACTGTTCAATTGATTATTAAATACTCCATCTTCTTATCTATCTACTATTTAAAATGTTGTAATCAATAAGCGTTGTTGGACGTTATATCTCTTACTGGGACACGGGTCTCACCCTTATGGTTCGCCACATTTTTTTAGGTAATTGGAAATGATGAAAACAAACATGTGGAAGCAAAGAGGAGATATAGTAATGAATCTTTGAGAAAGTTGATTAGATGTCTAGTGTGTCCTAGAGTCGTCCCTATACTCTCAGGTTCGGGCAGGAAAAGTTTATATATGGTGTTTCAAACAAATCAGACTTTTATTAGCATATTAATGCTTATTTGTGTCGCATATACGAATATTGTTCTCTTGTATATATATGTTGTGGCTAAGATGATAGAACAATTTGTATCAAAATCTTGGCATAGTATGGATACAAGAAAGATGTTGGATTCTTTTGCAAATGTTTCTGAGCAGGTGCTGACTTTGAAATCCTTTTTAATTTACCCATATTTTTGGGTATGTGGTTAATTAGTGATTGATTTTGTTTACTGTTTTGAGTAATCTCATTTAGTGTAACAGGTTCTAACACTTTTGTTTCTTTATTCCTATAAATAAAGGTGGGTGATTGTTTGTGTGTCTACTTTTTACATGCTTGTGTGTTTGCTTCTCCAGCAATTTTCTCCATTATTTTTTTGTAATTACAAACAAGTCTCTCTGTGTGTACATTATACTTTTTTTTAATTGTATAATTGATGGAGCTTCCACTCACGTGGAATTGAGTGCACCACTAAAAATCCTAAAGATGGTAAGTCTTTAAGTTTATCCTTTCTTATACTAGATCGAGAACTCCACCCATGTATGCTAAGATACGTGGAAGTCTTATCGTAGTATAGTTAAGGGTCGAATCCACGGGACAACACTCTTGTTGGGAGAAATAAGATGGAAAATGTTAGAATTTCACAAAATCTCTTAATAGTTGGTATTTAAATCAAAAGGTTGGTTTGGTTGTTTTTAAACTAAGGGCAAGTAAAGTAAAACAAGTAAGTAAATTTAAGGATGTTAGACAATGATAAAGAGTCACTAGGATGTGATCGGCTTTCACCGCCACTACACATGGATCAAAACATACAACATAAAACATAACCTGCAATAAGAGACTAAATAGTTAGTATCTTTGTAGATTTAGTTTCCTTTCGGAGAACTAACTACGAGAAGTGTGGGAATTTTGCAATGCCAGCCATCCCCGAACGAATGGTCACCTACTTTACATCATTCCCTTCGCAAAGTGTGTTCCTCGACTAATCAAGGTTGTACTTTCATACGTCAACTGATTCCATTTCATAGTATGGAAATACAACGATGAAGTGAGTTTACTGCACTTCTTAAAAACACTCCTAGATACCGAAATAGATGAATGGTGGATACATGCATCAAGAACCAACATTCAATCGAGATTCGAATCTAATAGTACGAGCATAGACAATTCATACTAAAAGAAAAAAGATAACACAAGTTGGTGATCAAGCAACAAGCATTCATTAAACGATCGATCTTGAACTGAAAAGAAAGCATCTCTATATTGAAAATTATGGATTACATTATATGAAATGAAAACATGGGTAGCGGGGCTACTCCTCGCACCCTAGTGAAAGAGACTACTCACTCATAACTAGGACAAAGGAGGCAAGAAGAGAGAGAGAACATCATCCCCATAAAGGAGAGAGGAAAGTCAACCCCTTGGAAAGAGAGAGAGAGAGTGATGATCTTCAAACTTCACAGGTTGCTCGATGATGAGGTCTCCTCTTCCCACCTTCTTTGGCAAAGAGAGAGAAAGTAGCTTCAGGATGGAGCGTGAATCTCAGACCGGCAGCCTTTGGGCGGAGGATGGAGGTTGGAATAGCTCTGGAGTAGTAGAGGCAGCCTGTGGGCGTCTGAAAACTTGATGTCTTGGGAGGACCCCTTGGGTCTTATTTATAGGCCTTAAGTGAAGATCAAACGGTTTGGTCAGGTTTGGGTCCAAACGGTCTCAAAGACCGTTTGGACTCTGAGACCATTTGGACCCCGAGACCGTTTGGACCCTGAGACTGTTTGGACTCTGAGACCGTTTGGACCTTGAGACCGTTTGGATTCTGAGATCATTTGGACCCCGAGACTGTTTGGAATGTGAGACTGTTTGGACCCTGAGACCGTTTGGACTCATGCGGTTTTGAGATTGTTTGGATTCTGAGATCGTTTGGACCCCGAGACTGTTTGGACTCTGAGACCGTTTGGACCCCGAGACCATTTGGACTCATGCAGTCTTGAGATCGTTTGACTCCATGCGGTCTTGGGACTGGTTGGCTTCATGCGGTCTTGAGATCGTTTGAATCCATGCGGTCTTGGGACCGGTTGACTCCATGCGGTCTTGGGAGTGTGTGACTCCATGCGGTCTTGGGAGTGTGTGACTCCATGCGATCTTGGGACCGGTTGGCTTCATGCGGTCTTGGGACTATGTGACTCCATGCGGTCTTGGGACCAGTTGGCTTCATGCGGTCTTGGGACCGTGTGACTCCATGCGGTCTTGGGACCGGTTGGCTTCATGCGGTCTTGGGACCGTGTGACTCCATGTGGTCTTGGGACCTGTTGGCTTCATGCGGTCTTGGGACATGTTGAGTCTTTTGTGATTTTTTTGTCTTTTTCTGTAAGTAAAAAGGAGAAAAGTTAATCTAACAATACATTTGCAATAAGAGAGGATAGTTAGGGATTTTGTCTAATTTATCTGAGAAAGAGTGTGGAAAACTGAAGAAAATTACTAAGATAGCATCACAAAATTGGAGGTTATCACCCCCCCTAACTTAGAATCTAGCTTGTCCTCAAGTTAGATAGAGATGAGGCATGTAATGGCGAGGCGATTTTATTTAGTTAAGATTTCCGTACTCTTTATTCAATTATAAATTTGAGCTCTCCTAAGGTTGAAAAACACTAGAGGGGGATGAATAGAGTTTTAAAATAATTTTAACAATTTATTGAACTCAAACAACCACAATTGAAATTGGAAGAAGGAGACAGGTGTTTAGAGTGGTTCCAACTTTAGCAAATACTAAAGTTGTCAGTCCACTACCCGGTTGCTTACCCAACTGGGATTTTGAAATTATTTATTTTATTACCTTCTCAAGGATTTATACAAAATACAATACTTTCCTTTACACCCCTTGAACAGCCTTCACTTGAAGTAGGTGCACCAACTTGAGGTAGCCTTCTTGAAGTAACTCCAAGCTCCCCCTTGAAGTAGCCTTCCTCTCTAGAAGTAACCTCCCGTTGCACCAGCCTTCTGAAGTAGCTCAAGGTCACCTTCTTCACCAAGAAGATCTCCACCCTCTCCAATCCGCAGCCTCCAACCTAGGAGTAGCAAGGAGAGTACAAACAGTAATAGAGAACAAGAAAGGAAAAAGGAAATTACAACTTATCCTTTGTAGCCCAAGGCTTGATTTGCCTAGATCAAGCGTATAGATCTCCTAACCAAGTGTATGGACTTGTGATTGCAGTGGGTAGGAGATACTAGCCTATAGGACACGAATTTTGAGCTAAGGAAGGAAGTGTCCAATTGTCACAATGCTCAAATTGCTCACAAACAGATTGCTTAAAGTATGCTCAAGGATTTCTCAAGTGTAACAAGTGAGTTTAAGTGTCCTATGGCTTGTCCTATTTATAGGAATGGTCTAAGGATGCTTAAGGACGTTCTAGACAACTTCTAGGGGTTTCTAAGTGCTTAACTAGCCGTTAGGTACAAGTTTGTTGCTTTAGCAACGGCTAATTAATTTACTCTGCAGTTGCTGTCAGAGTTCATCTCGGTCGAGGAATGGTCGACCGAGATACCTACTCGGTCGAAGTTTTGTCGACCGACAGGCTCTCTGGATCAAGTGATTTGCAACGTCTATCTCCAACTGCCAACTACCTTGTCAGTTGTGTCTAACGGCTACTTTGGATCTTTCTCGATCGAGAAGATTGTCACCCGAGAGTGTCTCGGTCGAAGAGTTGGTCGACCGAGATTGATGCTGTTTCAATGTTTCAATTTAGGCACTAATTATATGTATGAGTGTGCAAATGTGATCCTATTTGAAGGGGATGACTTATCTAAATGTGGTGTTTAGCTAGGGAGAATCTAATGCTTGATTTACATGAAATCTAAGTACTTGTACATTATATATTTGTACAAGTTTTTACAAGGTGATTACATTTCATGAAAACATGTAAGCATATGGATTTCCCTAGTTGCTTTGTCATCCACCTTAATCCTGCACACTCAAGTAGCTTGTTAGATCAATAAGAATGAAATGTTTGTCATAATCAAAACAAAGGGATTTATAGATGTCCATTTAGCCAACAATCTCCCCCTTTTTGAAGATGAAAAACATTTCCAAAATATAAATGAAGGAAATATAAAACATATGAGTTTCATACCTGAAGATTTCCTTTTGTAGCCATTTTTGTTTTTGCAAGTAAGTGCTGGCCAAGATGTTATGAAACTCATTTATATTTTTGATTTTATATTCTTTTCTCCCCCTTTGTCATTTCAAAAAGATATCCAAGTTGAATAATTTATAGTATTTCTCCCCCGTAATTTTATACTATACTCCCCCTTAGATAGATATCCCAAATAGAAGTGTGAATTCTTTGCAATAGATAGTCAATTTAGTCACAATTTTAAAGATTGCATTCTTTTTGATTTATTTTTATTTATTACTCCCCTTATTTTGGATGCTCTACTATGATAATCTTATAATCCATATTTAGAATATGTCTTATATGCTTTTAGAAGAATATTCCATTGTAACAAGAGAAGATAACCAATTTCATTAAAAACATGGAATGTATTACAAGCATAATCAAATCATATGGAGATGACCCATTTATTACAACCATTCAAAGATGTCATTACAATACAACTACAAACCTCACTGGAAAGACTTAAGAATTACATCAACATCAGGGTCTTTCCCAAGAAAAGGCTCAGCTCCATAATATTGGACCAAAGTTTGCCACTCCAGAGCACCTGTCTTGGTTAAGGCATACGCTTCCAAGAAGGTAGGAACCCGATCAAATCGGAAATGAGCAGAAATATCTTGTAGTTGTATTGATGAAAACTGGGTATGCGTGAGATCTGTAGATGGTGGAGGTGGAGGTTGATAGTAGTTGTAAGATGGATCATATGGATTGAGCATGCCCGGATTTAAAGAATAAGGATATTCATCTGGTTGGTTTGGAGAAAGGGTTTGCATTCTTTGGTTTAGATAAGTCATGGCATGATGGTTATAATCTAATTGTTTACTAAGATGATATTGTGATCCAGCCACATAGGTTAGAGTGTTTTGGATGGGATCATAGGGTAGGTTGGTAGGAGGAGGTGGAGGTGGTATATCTTGGGTAGATGTCTCTCCTTCCGTCCTAGCCCTCTTATGACCGAAATCAATTCCCATTTTTTCTACAGTATTCTTACTTATTTTTTGTGGTCTACGCTCCCATGTATAACCCATGTCCTCAATTTGTGTCTTAAGAAAATGTTGAGTAATTTGGCATACAAGATCAGCATATGGAGGATTGCCAGAAAACTCAAGCATGTTTTTAAGAATAATGCAGATAAAATTTGTGGGAATACGTTGGATAATGGCATAGATTAGACACATGCAAAAAATAGGAACTTCAGACTTATTTGCTCTAGGATGTATGTTTGTTGAAACAATAAGGTTTACAATCCTAGCTGCAAGTTTGAGATTGATAGCGTAGTATGTGCCCCTATCTTCGTGACAGGTTGTATTTGATTGAAAAATGGTTCTTTTGATGTCACTAAGACTAACGGTATGGTCATCTTGGGAAAATTGATTAAGTGGGTTTCCAGTGGTAAGGTCAAGGGTGTCTTGATATTCATCTAAGTCAATATTTAGCATGTCAAGAATATCTTCTTCAGTAAATCGAAAGCTATGCCCATTGACCATAGTATAGAAGAAGATGGTTTCATTTTCAGAGTGGGAGATGAGGTTAGCATAAAATTCATTCACTACCTTGGTGGAATAGGAAGGGAAAGAAGGGTTGATGAATTCTTTCAACTTTTGCACCTCAAAAAGGTCCTCCAAGTCGACGATGTTGAGGAAGTCCATAACTTCAACTGGTCGTCGTGGGAGAGGAGCTTTGGAGGAGAGTTGTAGATAGCGATCACCAGCATCTCCGTCGACGAAGGCAATGTCGTTGATGATCGTCAATGGTGGAGTAGCTTCCCTTCCTTTCCTGCCGGTGACCTTCTTCTTCCCACGAGCAGATGATGAGGCCATTGCGTTGCTTGAAGGTGGAGAAGAAGCAAGGAAGTCTTGGGGATGAGGATGCTAAAGATTTGCACAAGAATGCACTAGAGAGAACCTATGGAAGCAAGAATATGAAAGTGTGAAGAAGTGACCCGTTTTTGGTCCCTTTTATAGCAATCCAGTGACCGGGTCGGTCGACAATTTGTCGATCGAGCGTCCGCAACGGTCATATTTCAGACGCGCCACTCAGCCGTCCAACGGTCGACTTGCAACGGTCGGCTGTCAACGGTAATGGTCGGATTGCAACGGTCATATCCCAACGGCTCATTCTCGGTCGAGAAATTTGTCGACCGACACTGTCTCGGTCGAACAATTGTCGACCGGAAGTGTGTCCGATGTTAGGTCTGTCTAGATTCTGTCGGTCGAGAGAGGTGGGCTGACCAAGAGGTTTTCGGTCGAAGAATTCGTCGACCGACAGACTTACTGGGTATGAATTTTTAAGCTGATTTTTAATGAACATGATAGACTAAATTTGTAGAGCATATATATATTTTCTAAGGGAGTAATATTTTGTTTTATTATTGACAATATTGGGACAATTTTGTGATCATAAATTAATTGTGCTTTTAATCACAATAA